>LKNJ01000294.1:92509-246194 GCA_002120245.1 Maccullochella peelii
TATATATATATATATATATATATATATGACTTTCATGTATGTCATTATAATCTCTTTGGCTCTGCAACACACACACACAGTCCTCCCAGCTAGTCTGGTCACGTTGGATACACATGATGTACAGACGGTCATAACATGACAATATAAAGGGTTCAACCATTTGTATTTGGCACAGGTATCAGTGTGTGTGTGTGTGTTATGGAAATGAGACAATAGGGGTCACATTATTCAGCAGTAGTTGACATGCAGGCTCCCCAGGTCCATATCAATACGCACCATAGATGCAGCAGGAAAAATAAGGCGATTTGTTTCCTAGAATACTAATCACAGTCAGGAGGGATGGAGGGAAACCTGTGTGTTAAGTAAACACACTGCGAAGCCTTCGAGGTGTTGTTCTTCATCCTGGGGCACAGGGTCCTCCAAGAGAGCATGTTGGTGCTATATTTGAATTTTCTAACCGCTGTGTGCTTTTGAAAAATGAGCTTTTCCCAAGTTTCCTCTCCTAGTATTTCACAATATTAATGATCGTAGTCCCTTCTGCAAGGAAAGGATGACTGATTGCTTGAATATAATCTGTAATGAGATGTCCACCAGCTTCTCTTAAGCAAAGCTATTCCGTAACAACAAGGGGACACATCTTACAATATTGAATGGTCAGTTCACTCAAATTACAAAAAAACCCCAAAACAAAGCATTTTCTCTCTTAGCCTTAGTAACATCTAGCCATGCAGATAGATTATAGTTTGTTAAACTGTAGAAACTTTTTTCCCTCCACACCTTGTACCCTTTTTTCTTTTGTTTTCAGACTCCTTTTTGTCAGAAAGTGAGTGTTTGCTCGAGTAATGGGATCAGTGAAGATCTGCCATCAGCATTTTAACATGCTGACACAGTTTTTGTCACCTTAGTTTGACCCTCGTCAGCACCCATCAGCTGTCAGCCATGTTGACTTGGGTCCATTTAACAATTATCAGTTTAATTTTCCATTGAGAGAATAGTCTTTTTTGACTAGGTAGATTTTGGATTGAATTTTCAATTAGAATACTACTACTATGTGTAGTCCCGTGATTGGATGTGACCTTGATTGGATAGGGTTAAGTTGAAGGTTATGGGTTACAAAGCATGTGATCAATGGAAAGTCCTCATCAAGACTGAAATACAGTGTCTCAAAAGGTCCATTTATCTATACTTCAGCTTGTTCCAAATGAAGCAATACATGATTCATTTTGTTGATACTTTGTGTTTGATTGAGTGATGAGTGGAAGCAGCAGGGCGGCCTTCATCAGCGTCGCTCCCTGCCTGTGTCAGCCATAAAAAATAAACTCCCCGAAAAGCAAATCATCATCAGCCCTCCGCACATTAAAAGAAGTTGTTGTTCAAAACGAATAAATCGTTTCTGAGGGTAGCTCATCACTGTGTCTTCGCGCGCGCTCACTGGCGCGTGTGTGCGCGCACATCACATTACGCTCCGAGACTTCTTCTTTGATTGATGCTGTCAGCGAGTTTGGAGAAAGAGACGGAGGCTCGGGAGGGAAGAAGATAAGGGGAGGAAGAGGAAAGCAGATAAAGAAGAGAGAAAGAGCTCAAGAAGCATCCGTCAAGCGGCGCAATCAGATTGTTTTCCTGGCGTTCTGTCTTTTCTTTTCTTCTTCTCTGCATCTGCCAGCCCCTCAATTCCTCATCTTTTCTTTCACTCACTCTCTCTAAGGCTCACACACACACACAGACACACACACACACAGACACAGACACACACAGACACACACAGACACACAAATGCAGTAGACAAATCTCCTTTGCATGGCGTCGGCCAGGTGTCATGAGGATATTGAATCACAGGAGGTTGAGGTGAGAGGCGGCGTCACGGCGTGATGGATGATACATATTTTGCCGCTTCCTCCGTGCTTATTGTTTACACAAACGTAAACACACACACACACACACACACCACAGCCTCCGCGCTCCTTTGTTGTTAATTGACGTCCTCCACTCGTCTGTTGTTTTATTTCCATCCCTCGTTCCATTGCGGTTATTGCTTTTCATTAAGTGGTCATTTCCTTCGCCTGCACCGTCTAATGAGAGCGTCACGCCGCCACGCGCCCATTTATCAAACCACGTAGCCGCGATGGCACTGCCCCGGAGTCAGCACACACACACACACACACACACACACAAACACATTCCCCTTCGCTCTATCTGCCATCATGTCCCTGTCTCAATTAGGATTGTTTGTCGTTCCTCTGCCCTCCATCCCCTGTTCGTTTGGCCGCCCCCATCTCTTCCCGCCGTCTCATTGTGGCAGCCGTGTCATTGTGTTTGACAGCCTCTCATTCTCGTGTCAGATCTCATTTGACTGCTAATTTCATACGCACACACCTCGCCTCGCCCTGCCGTGTGTGTGTTAACTCCTCTGAACCGGCCTCTGCGGAATCAGATCTTTTTCCCTTTGTTCAAAAAGAAGAAAGTTTTTGTGTTGCTGAAGTGGCATCTGCTGGTGTGTTATGCACTGTAAGAGGTTTGAGAGCGAATGAGCTGTGAATCCAGCTCTGTTTGTTTGCCTTGCACACACACACACACACACACACGCACACATATATACATCTGCACGCTTGGCAGAACGAAGCAGGTTGCATCCCCACTGTTGGCAAGATAAATCAC
Organism: Maccullochella peelii; assembly: GCA_002120245.1. Taxonomy (NCBI): domain Eukaryota; kingdom Metazoa; phylum Chordata; class Actinopteri; order Centrarchiformes; family Percichthyidae; genus Maccullochella; species Maccullochella peelii. The sequence goes on from LKNJ01000294.1 coordinate 95,165, forward strand.
ATAAAAGCCTCACTGTGATCATGGCACAGTGGAGACACTATATAACCTGGCAGCATGTTTCCAGCTTGTTCATTTGCCAGAAATCTCATTGTTTATACTGTCATGCTTATCTTGAGGAAAGCTTGTTAATTTCAGATTGTGTGCACATCATGTTTAATATTTTTCAAAAATATTTAGGACACAGTTTGACTTTGTGTGTTTCTCTTCCAGCTGGTGGCGGTGTTCAACGAAGTCCAGCGCGGGAGGACAGACAGTCCTAAAGAGAGCATGTCCAACGGGTACTCCAGTGCAGCCCCAAGCCCTGAACCCCTCCACTACTTTTCCCACCTGCAGTACCAGGAGCCAATCAGAGGAGAGATTGAAGTCAACGAGGCCATCCTCAAAGCCAGTATGTTCGATCTGCTGTAAATGTTTTCTAGTGTATTTGTTTTTAGATTTTCAGACCAAGGTTTCATCTTCATCTCGTGGGATTACACTTATTAATTCATTAATTAATTAGAGCAGATTTTAAATTATTAGTATTCAAAAATATTCTGTTGTGCAGAACAGCAGAGATGTTGCAGTTTTAAATGTAAGAGAAGTTTCTGCGAAAATCTCAAACACCTGACGAACTAAAGCACAGCTCAATCAACACTCTCGCAATTTTTGTGCATGTGAGAAAGTGTATATCGTGGTGAGACAGCAGGAGGTGTGTGTATGTGTGTGTGCGAGAGAATCAGAAAGTACATTTATGGAACAGCTGTAAGCTGAACCGACTGTAGAGCGAGAGAGATTTTTGCCTGTAACATGATGGCGTGTGAAACAGATGTAGTGTTGACGCAGCGTTCTCTCCTGCCGTCCTCACTTAACGTTCTTTACTTAGTGTGTTCTTGTCTTCACACGTTCAGACGGAGAGTCACAAAGGCAGCGCTTCAGGGTATTTTTTTGTGTATATATATATATATATATATATAGGAAATAGCCTAAGTCCTTCTCGCTCCAACGTATTTCTGACACTAAGCTACCTAGCACTACTCACTTCCGTCGTGCCACTGCTTTATTCGGCCGTGAAGCCACATTTTTGTAAGGGGAAGTCTATTATTTGACTGAACATGATATTAATAAGAGCCACGCTGCTCCTTCATTTTGTCTTTGTCACATCTTTATCCTTCCTTTACTGACAAAAGCTTCCCTCTGTGCATCATTAAGGTGATGGATACACTCCGAAGCTGCTTCTGAAATAGTAAATATCCTGATAAATGAATGCTTAACTCATTCTGTCGTTGTTTTATAGTCTGACCGAGCCTATCCAGGGCTGATATGCACATAGTGTGTGTGTGACTCTCACAACCACGCTCGCATTTTTTATAAGCCTCCTGTTGCACACTTTACATCACCATCTCTCTGATATAAGGACAGCCGAGCCGTGGCAGTGCAGCGAGACCTCAGGTAAGATCGCAAGCAGACAGACAGGCTAGAGAAGAGAGTGATGAGGAATTTACTTGTTAAAAATGAGAAAAGTTGACTGATCAAAGATGACAGCTAACTCAATTTAGTAAAGGTTCAAAATATCATCAGAATGATGTAATTTCTCTCGCTGAATGCTAAAGAAACAGTGAAATGTCAGTGGGAGAATGTGTGGATTTATAAATTATGCGGATTGTCCCAGCCTAAAACCTGATTTGAAACCTGATAAGGCTGCTGGAAACATTCATAAATAGCCATTACAACGCTTTCTTTTCCAACGGGCTATTTTTTTAAATTTATTTTGCCATTCTCTGATTACTATACCCTCTTTGGTATTTAGCTGTTTATCCAGAGCTTTTATCTGTGAGTGCAACAGGAGAAAAGCTGCATACCATAATGACTGAACAGATATAGCAAATAAAAAAAATACAGCTTTTAAATGAGCAAAGACTGGCTTTTTTTTTTTTTTTTTTAAGTGGGTCATGGTGCATCTCCAGCAGGAAACATCGGTTGTAGTCACTAGTCTGTCAGATGCCTAAGGGAGTCTCTGGGGAAATATCTGCTCTGTCTGGGCTACAGTCTGATCTGGCTATACAGTATAAACATTTTACTGTAAGTAATGTAGAGCATGATTTTTGTCTGTACATGTCGTTCTTTTCTGTCTCACTGCCTTGTATTGATTAATTTTTAAATGACAAGAGAGAAAGTGAAAGATAAAGGATTAAATGAGCCTGGAAGTGATTTAACAAGGGTCTGTCTAATCACTGGGCCACCCTTCATTTTCCTCTCTCCATCTGTTGGCTTTAGAAAAACAGTGTGCCCCCCCCCGTACACACACATACACACACATACACACACCTGCCCTTTGCCATCCCTCTCCCTCTGCCCGCTTTTGCCCTATGCCACATTATCTGCCCCCTCTCCATTCCACTGAGTCATTTCTTGCCTACTGTACTATTCAGCTCCAACCACCTGCCATCCAGCTCACCACCCGGCCCTCTAGACCCTGACCCATCATCTCCCACCCCCCACCCGATACCTTCTCTATCCCCACCCTCCCATTCCGCCCTGCTCTTCCTGTCTCTGCATGGCTTCCAGCTCTAACTAGATTAGCACTGCAGCCTGTTAGCATGCCCAGGGTCTAGCCGAGCGTGAATGGTCTAATTCCAGTCCCCCCCCTCGCCACCCTGTCTTTAACCCAGTGGGACCTCTTCCTGCCCCCCCCTCCAACCTGCTCTCCAGCCCTGTTGAACCCTGACTAACTTAGTTATGATGTGACCCTGTGACGCCCCTCATACAGAGCCAGACTGATGTAATAAGGCAGCTTTTGTCATCCGGACATGCACGCGCACACACACACACAATTTGACAAAAGAACCCTAGCATGCAAGTTAAACAACCCAACACACCCAAAACCAGTCATCCATCCACTGCTGGGAAGGTCTTAGTGGAGTGTGTGTGTGTGTTTGCGCTCCCTTTTGCTGTAACAAGATTGGAAGATTGGTTGTTCACTGGGTGTTAGATCACTTGTAGTATGTGGGCTGTTTGTAATGACATCATTTCTGTAGACTTTGACAAAGGGATGAAGACTTTAAAGATTTTTTAGTGTCGTATTTGTATTTGAAGACATGTTTTTATATATATTCTCTACAAACTTCTTAGCTAAAGCAATACAGTCTGACAGAACATTATACTGCAGCTGTCATGTATGTTAACGCCTTAACTGGAGAGTAAACATAACCTGATAGCTGTATTACTGTGGCATTTTCAGAACTTTATTCGGCTCGTGTGCCAAAAAAATTCCTAATTAACTATATCATGTGAACTGGGGTTACTGGCAAAATCTGGGTAGCTGCAAACCATGTGAATGCTTTCATCAAACTATTACCTTAATCTGATTATTCACAATAGTCTGGGTATAGTGTGAATGTAATCGCACTGAGTGGTGGAGGACAGGACAAGAAGTAATTCAGTAATCAATCAGGCATCAAAGTGTTTGTGTGTCAGGTTGGGCTGCTTGTTTGAACAGGGTGATTGGACTTCACGCTGCCCCAGTGGGATGATTAGACCTGCATTGATCTGCTGCTACACACACACACACACACACACACACACACTTCTAGGAACAGAGTCGTTATCGCATCATCCCATGAGCAGCCTGAGCCGGGCTGCTCTATCGATTGAGAGAGAAATAAGACCACCCTGGCCTGTGGCAGGAAAACACACATGCATGCACACAAATATAACTACACACAGATGCACTGTCTCTGTTCATAATAAATGTATACAGTATATAGGACACACATTCACATGCAAACTCAAAGGGAAACAAAGACACACACACACACACTGATTAACAGGCGAACCCAGACGCACACACAGTCAGACAGAAACATGATGCATCCTTGTTTTCATCCTGCCCTGACAGTGAACTAGCACTGCAGTGTTACAGAACTTTCACAGAACTGAAAACAATGAGGAAATTCTTAAAATAAACCTCTTGTGTTCCCAGAATTGCATAAGCAGCCTAGTTAGGCAGAGAGCCGCAGATGGAGAATCAGAGGCAGATAAACACAGAACTGGCAAAGTTCACAAAGCCTCTTCACGTCTCTCCAATTACACAAATCTCAACGTAAAGATAAGGGAGGAACATAACTCGGGTGTGTTTCAATGTGTTACCATTTGTTTTTCTGGCCTTGAAGTGGTCACTGAGATGAGTTTGGCGGGTGAGGTCTGTTTAAAGTTGCAGGGTACCTTGAGGTTGTGGCAGTACAGTTCCGTCAAATTATCAAACCTAAAATACATCCAAAGTTTTAGTGCTTCCACCTCCTCTCCGCCCTTTTGACAGGAGACTGCATGTTAAAGTCAGAACATGTCTGTGATCTTAAAATAAATGAAAATTCTGCTCACATTGCACAGAGGGCATGGATGATGTTCAGCTCCTGAGGGCTACAGATGCCACGCTGCTGCTTTAAGAGAGAGAGACTTTGAGACTTTTAGTCTCTCTCCAGAACGCCCACCAAGGGTTTTGACTTCATTTTTATCATTTGATTTTAGATTAAATAATTTACAAATCTTTCAGGCATGTAAACAACTGAAGGGTACATTCTATAAAGGTACTAACCCACCAGCCCAGTCACCTTTGATTAGTAAAAGCTCTGCGGAAATCTTGTTTATGACCATCCAAACGGTGGCTGACCTAAGAGAGTTACAACTGTCACTCATCAATATCACTGACCCCCTGTGATACCACTTGACCCTCCAGAGGTCAGTGCAGGTCAGAGGTCAAAACTAGTGACCCTCAGGTTCCTTGACATGGCTGGGCTCCAGGGCTCTACGTGGTTGGAGGATTGATGGAGGCAGATTTGACTCCGATGGATAAATGGAGAGGGATTTATGGGGCTGACTGCTGCTTAACGGACCCTGACTGTGACCATGGAGCGGCCTTGGTCACTTCACAAAGTCACATCATTGACATTGTACTGTGTGTGTGTGTGTGTGTGTGTGTGTGTGTGAGGCTATTTGTGGAGCTCATTTTGAAAATCTATTACAGCCACTTTGGAAATAAGTTGTTTCTAACGTTTCCTCATTCAGTATCTTTAAAATCTACAGGATCCAATTTTAACAGGTGCTATTATTTAGTCCAGCTGGCCTTGAAGTAGTGAAGGTATTTTGGTACCTAATGGACCTATTGTCCTTGCAGTTTGATTTAATGTTGTGCAGTCCACCACTGTGTAAGAGTAGGTATCAACTTTTTCCCATAGTATTACCTTAGCAGACCTGGCTCAAAATAAATGTGCAAGGGTGCATGTGTTAGCATTTACCTTTTTAAAACCTGATACATTTTTTAAAATCTGCATTTACTTCCCATGAATGTACTAGACAGGTGGGTGCAGGAGGGAGAGCAAAGAACCATCCATTAAGTTTTACTGCTTTCTATTCATGGCCCCTCTAAACTTTTGCATGTGTCTGTCTGGAAAATGTAAAGAAGTAGAAATAGTGCTTTTTTAGGTTGTGCTGTTTGAATGAAAGCACTATAATGTACAAATACAATGTTTAGCTGAAAATGCTAGAAAGCTTAAAAAGTTGTCCCACAAACCCGACAGCATCCTAAGAGGTGATTTAAGGGTAAAGTTACTTGACTAAACATTTAGCTGCTCATTATCAGTGCAAATGTGAAACTGAAGCATATGTACCAACTCTATCGACCTTAGCTGCAAGCTAGCTAGCAACTTACACATCGACCCTGTGTGGGTAGAGTGTGTCGGAGCTCCTCTCCATGTTTTCTCATCTCCATACGTTTATGAATTGGACTCATAAAGCCTCGACATAAACACACATTTTAAACTTGCCTGGGTGCGTCTTCGACTCAATTTGTGCCACCTAGAGCAAAATTGTGAATGTATCCACTTGCAGCTTTGAATTTTGACTATGTACGCCATCCCGCTGCCTCTAAAATTCACTTTGTGTTCGGTCTGAACACACCTTAACAAAAGACTCATCTAATAGCATTGAAAAGTATCTGCAGTGTTTGGCCTATTTCAGACAAGATTAATAGATAATCAGATGGAAAGCATTGAAGCCATTGATACGTTGGAGCGCTGTCTGATGCCTTTTGATGCCAGCTCTGAAAAGATACCCCCCCAGATGTTTCTGTGTTAAATCAAAGCACATTTCATTATTGCAAATCATATTGTTTTCTGTGTAGTTTCTGCCTAACGTTTCTACATGAAGTCTGCTTTTCTAAATCAGATTAGACCATATTCTGTTGATTTCCTCAGTAAAGCAAAAAAATCAGAAACTGGAAGCGAGAGAAAAACCAGAAGAAGACTTGAGCCCTAATTAAAAGACACCAACATCTTGAAGATTTTTGTGCTTTTTGACACCACATCAGTGATATTGAGTCAGCATTGTGATTTTAAACTTTCACTGTTAGTAGAAGTGGAAAGAAAGTGTGAAACACTGACAAATAGAGGGTGATGCTGGGACCTACAGCTAGTCCAGCAGAGAATAACTGATGATTTATGATAATTAACACAAATTATTAGACAAACCTGAACACAACATCAGATGAGCGGACATGTGGAGATTGTTTGAGCCATAAAGGATGTTTGTATGTATGTCTGGAATGGTTGGAATCATCATTTTTCATCTGTCTATAATCACAAACCACACACACACACACACCCTGAGACCCCTGCCAGTTCCTTCTTCCCTACTTGTTCTCCTCCTCTGCTCTCTCTATTCTGACCACGTTAGACCAGGACCCTGTCACTGACCCTCCAAAGAGAGATTGATTACAGGAAAGAAGAGAATTTTGTTTGCCTTTCCCTTTCTGTGTCTCTCAGTTTTCTAGGTTTTCTCCCTCCTTCCCTGTCACTATCTCTCAGCTCTCTCCTTCCCTTTTTGTTTATCTCACACTCTCCCCCTTTCCTCTGCCCTGTCTTTATTTTCTCCTCTGTCGAGTTAAATTTGAAAACACCCTGCTACGGGTTTTACATCCACAATTACCAGTCTGCTGCCTTCGGGGTGGATATTAAAAGCAAGAGGCGGCACAAAGGTCGTTTGTTTTATTGTGGATTCAGACCTGCCCATGTTACCTTGTGGTGTGTGTTGGTCATATGAAAATGTACACTGTGTGTGTGTAACGCTGAAAGGGTTGGGTAGTTGTTGGTCCACTCTAAGGGTTTGTGAGTCATCTTAAAATGAATTATAGCCCAGATGTGTTTGCATTAGATGTTATTTTCTAAACACTTTGTGTCCCTCAACATTTACTGCATCTGTTTTCTTCAGAATTTCCATTAGCGTTGCTCAATCAAGAGTCAGTTTCCTTTGTTTTGTTTTTAAGTTTCATCTTTATGTGCCAACAGATGCCCCTAAATTTTCTTTTTTTGAGTGCTTTGGTGTCAAATGCTTTTGGAGAGCTCCGAGAGCCTCAGGGGTCTGTCTAACCCTCTGAGCCTCCCTGATGCTCATTTCAACAAGATGCAGGCCAGCTGCTTAGTGCGAAAGTTGCCAAAAGATGGAAGGATCTGCTTATTCTCTAACTTCCCTTCTTTCTCTCCACCTCCTCCTATCATCCTCAGTGTGTTTGGAGTTTGAGAAATCAAATATGATATGATTTCTTTGATGTCTTTTATTTGGCAAACTGTTGCAGAGTGTCACACCAGCATGTGATGCAAGTGAACAACTGACTGACCTCCAGCATCTCCCTCTTTCTCCACCCAGGCACACCTCTGTTGGTGAGGAGCAGCAGTGAGTCAGCTTTGGCCCCTCCCCATGCGATGACTGCCACGCCCCCACCTGATGACCATAGCAACGGGTCTCTTGAACTGGTGAGCATAGTGTCACAGCGGCATAAAAATGACAGCTTTTGATGTGTGCGGGAGTAGGAAAAATGGTGTGTTATAATTAGTGCAAGCCAGCTAAAGATGCTGATAATGTAAATAAGCCATTTATAGGTAAATTGGTAGATACATTGTATTCCTGCCTTTGTTATTTGAAGAAGACATTGATTTCCTACCCTATTTAATTGCTTTTTAAAGAAGAAAAGAAAAGCGATTCAGTAAAAATTGAACAAAGAATTCAATTTACAGTTCAAACTCGCCGTTCAAATGGAGCAAAATGTTTTAACCAAAGCAAGAGAAAATGGAAGAGAAATGAAAAATGTAAAAAGAAAGCACATAAATAATGGAGAGATGAACATATTACATTTCCCATTACGTCTCTGGTGTGTGCCATTCCCTCAATGAAGATGGAGAAACTCAGTGAATATTACTCTTGTGGTCCAGCTCCACGCCCCAGGCTGTACTTTGAAAGGGTCGGCTTTTCAAGTGCTTTCCTTCTTTTCCAAACAGTCCGCCATGAAGGAGGACTTTGTTTGCTGCCTTTTCTTGTCCCTCTGTGGGTGACTGTGTGTGTGTGCGTGTGGTGGCCAGGACAGAGGCTGTGTGAGGTCACACTGGTATGTGTGTGTTAGGCGAACTCAGGTAGAGAGAGGGAGGGGAGGGAGGCCTGTTGTTTGCCCCCGCCGTGTTCGACACAGCAGTGACTAAGCAGAACCCAGGCATCAGCGGGCGGCAAGTAAACACAATGACAAAGCCCATATTTCCTGTCCTAAAAACAAACAAGAGACGTCAGGGCTCATACGCCTCAAACAGCACGGCTGGACCGGAGTGAACAGGCTCATTATAGAGGATTTAAAATATCCTTAGAACTGTTTGCAAACCTCTACATCACTCTGCTGCCTGACAGATGACGCCTTGCTTCAGACCTCAGCAGCCTTATTTAAACCCTAAAACAAAACCTTTAACATCTAAAACAAGATCATTTTTCATAATGTTAATTATTTAAATAGATTAAAGAGCCACATTGCTCTATGGTTGACTGAAATACCTCAGCAACTATTGGATGGATTACCATCAATTTTTGTACAGGCATTCATGGTTCTAAGAGGATATATCCTGCCGACTTCTTCTAGCGCCACCATGAGGTTGACATTTGCCACTACCATGGCTGTAGACTCTTAGTCTTGTTAATGTATTAATAAAGAGGTAATAGAACATGCAATTGGACCTCAGGTCCCTTAATTGATTTTGTTTTTGTGACAGGGTCCATCTATATAGGTGTTTTCCCAGCTTTCTGGATTGATGTTGTATCGGGTAGCATTAAAATGGTATTGAGTTAGTTTGGCATTTAGGAAAGTGCAAATACCCTGACAGAGACAGAAGTGATAGTTTCATATACAGTTAGTCAATATGTGCAGACAAGCAACTTGATTACTCTGAATGCTTAGATTAAGGGGAGAGTTTGATTTAGACATTTACAGTTACTTACAGTAACAATAACTCCGGTTTACCAAGAGTTGTGTTTATGGGATTTTGCATTTATGAACTTGTAGAACAGTTTAATCATTTCATGATCTTACAGATCACTCTCAATCTGCATATATAATTTAGAATTATTAATGTGCATGTAAATGCAATGAATGGTATCCTTTGAAGTTGAACAATTACATGCTCCCCTACCTGTTGAGACAACTCACCACCCCTCCGATCCACATTGATATCAAAAAGCTGTCATCCAACTGGTCTGAAAACTCCACACTGTGGAAGTACAAGGTTTTCATCCAACAATGCAGGTGTGCAGGCAGCAGTAGTTGAAGTGGAGTTGAGTGGGTAGAGTGACTTCCCACAATCAGGCAGTCACGTTTAAGCAGCTATGTTAACTGTCAAAATGCTTTTGAGCAAGACATCATAAATCTTAACTCTTGCAATATAAAAATCAATGATCAGTAAGTGATAATTGTTGTCTGTTTACAAGTACAGTAACTATACAATCTGTTCAAGACTTGGATCCAGACTGTATAATCCACATTTGGCACAGACGGACAAAGAATACTTGTTGTCTTGTAGGGTGTGTGTGTCCGTGTGTGTAAATGGCAAGGAGGCCGTCACAGCTCTTGGACATATCGAGTCCTGGACCTGATGGACTTCCATAGATCAATACACTATCACTTCATCCTCACTCATCCACTGTACCGCTCCTCTGCAAACCCCCTCCCCCCCTTATCTCCACACACTCACTTACTCATACACACACACTTCTGTTCCTTTTTGTCTTGGAGGAGGTATTGAAAGCTAGATAAAGTGTAATTAAGGCTGATACAGTGATAAAAATGCACCCTGCCCCTTTAATTGATTTTCCTGCCTGCTATTGTGAAGGCCAAGGTTGGCCCACTTCTCTCTGTCTTTGATTCACATGTAGCCCATGCACATACCTCTCTTTTTCTTTCTCTCTTTATCAGAAGAGCTAATGAAACGGGCGAAAGGCTGAGCAGTGCTAAACATGCAGTCGGCCCTTTTAATTGATTTGGACTTCCTGCGATGTACGAAGCTAATAAACGAGACGTTTGATGTTGCCCGCTAACAGCAGTAGCTGGTGAATTCTTTTTTTCTTTTGCTCCTCTCACCTCCATCACTCTCCTTTTCTCAATCCTCGTTATGTTTTTTCGTCCACTCTTTCTCTCCTGCGCCCTTGCTCTGCCTCCCACATTTTTTGGCTGTCGCATCAAGTCGCAGTGATGCAATACATGTTAACACAGCAGAAAGTCGGACTTTAATATGTTACACTCTGTCCGGTGTTCCTTCAGTCGTGATGTAAAAAGCTGACACCTTAACTAGCTAAACTAAATTCTGCTGTTTTTCTGTGTCAGTCAGTCTGTACAGTGTGTGTTTCTCATGCTGGATGCTGTGTGTATCTGTGTGTCTGCTCCTTGAGGATCTTACTGCATTTGCATGTGTCACCACTGCAGTCAGATGATGCGACTCGGATATGACGATAGGTCAAGGAGCACTGGCTAGTACACTGAAGCTGTGATCCTGCAGTGTATATACATGCAAGCACTCTTTTCTTACACACACGCTATTTCTCAGCTGCCTGACACGTAGCAGACTACAGCACTTAGAGGAAATACACAACAGAAACACACACCTCATTACTCATCTGTCTGACAACAACCACGCACACACACTAACACACACACACAAACACCTTGTCTCTCAAATGTCTGCACGCCGTCCTGTCACTCACACAGACCTCAGACTACAAACAGCACCCAAAACTCAAAAACATGGATGGCTTTGTGCAACACAATAACAGAGCAGACAACCTGTTAGTTGTGCTTAGACGGGTTTCCAGACAGGTTTCACAAATTATTTTAAGCGTTCATCCTGGGACCACAAAACCTGCCACATTCAAGTCAGTGAAGGAAACTGATTTATATGAAACAAAACAACTACAAACTATGATTTCTGAAGAAAATGTACATGCGCTCACTTCCTCTTAAAAATGTCTCACAATTTTGATACTTGCAGCTAAAGTGAAAGTGCTGATAGGAATTGAAGTGTAAGCCCAAAGAGTAAGCACTGTACGTCATTTGTAGTGTCGTAATCTGACATAGTTGGAGAGATGGGTAAGGCACCAATGTTTCTTCTTTGTGTGTGTTGAGATACGAGCAGAGAGCGGGGCGAGCTGATTGGCTGAGCACCAGCAGGATGCCCAAAGAGGAAAGCTGCTGTTTTTATGTCTAGATTAACAGGAGTGCTCTCAATCAGGGATTAGATTCACACTGGGCATTATGGCGTGATTCCTTAATTTTAGAGCATTAAAGAAAGGCAGGTTTGTGTGTGTGTGTGTGTGTGTGTGTGTGTGTGTACATCCCCACATTCCATATCTTATGTAATACATGTGCTGTATTTGTAGTGAAGCAGACATACAAAGGTTTTTTTATGTCATGGTACCACTTGTATAGTACAACTCCTGTAAAGTCGGATGTACAACATGTGCAAATGTGTTCACCTGCTGTCTTGCCATGAGGATGTGTACTGTGGGAGGAGAAGCCTGTGTGTGTGTGTGTGTGTGTGTGTTAGCTAATGGCGTTGTGGGAAGATGCACAGCAACAATGGCGCCTCCAGCTCGTCTTTCTGCCCCCGCACACACACATGCGCTCTATTGTGGGGTAATCTCACACTGCCCAGATAAGTGGGTCACTATTTGTACAGGCAGTATATGTGTGTGTGTCTATTCAGAAATACACCATTTTTGTGTTTGCAGCTCTGCAGAGTCGATATGTGTGGGTAATGTTTGCAGGAAATGTATGCGTGTGTGTGTGTGTGTGTGTGTGTGTGTGTGTTATAAAGCATATATTACTCCGTGTGTGACAGAAGGTCCACTGGGGAGTTGGGTGTGGTGAGGGGGTTGCTAAGGAGCGGGCTGGTGGGCGGGAGCTTTTTAGCCATTAGTACTAGTGACACAATGAAAGTGACAAGGCAGAAGGACCTAATTGCACCCTTCTTGTCTTTAGTGATTTGGGGCAATTTCTCTCTCCCACTCTTCGAGTGTGTTTGAGCGCCTCGCAACAGTTTGACGCCGTCGTTTTCTTTCTTTCTTCCGACGTTTCTCTCTCCCTCTTCCTTCATATTCGTTTCCCCCGGGGTTGTTGATTTTACCGACTTAAAAATAGAGCCTTGCCTGACACAGGGCAGTGGTGGAGGGAGGGGGAGGGAGAGGTAGACGGATAGAAATGTACATAGAGTGAAGGAAGGACAGCGACGCGTGGTAGGGAGCTCAGCATCCGGCGGTCGTTCAATCTTTGCTGTCTGCAAAGGTGATTGATGGCAGCGTTAGATTGTTTTGCTAATTGGCGACGGGCCTCCTCGTACTCGCGGACCTGGCTACTGTTTGTTTAGTGTGTGTGTGTGTGTGTGTCTAAATGTAGACACTGTTAATTTGTCAATGCTATTATCATCATGTTGACTGAATGGGTCTGTTTGTGTGTGTGTTTTTCTTTTTTTAACAGGAAATCAACCATGTTCTGAAAGGAGCTTTGGACCGACTGCACACAGACGACCCCCCTGCCAAGATGAGCAAAGTTAACTTCAGGTAAGAGTGTGTGTGTACTGTGTATTTATTGATGTCCTAGTGGCAGCAGACGGGTCATACTGTAGCTGGGTACAGTGCAGTGATGGAGACTAGGATTAACACTCCAGTCTTTGTTTGACAGCCTCACACTGACTGGATTAAACAGTCTCATAGGTATGTGTCACAGTCTGTGTGTGTGTGTGTGTGTGTGTCGCAGTACATGTTGGGTGGGATCTTCTCTGTACGTACTGGACCAGAGGTGAGTTTTAAATAGGAGTTGGGGGGAAGTTTCTCCACCCGTTTCACTCCTATGAGAAGTGTTTAATTATTGTGAAAGTTGTCCGCATGACGACAAGGCGACTTATTTGTGAGCCAGATTTCATATTCAGTGTTGAAAGTGTTGTACCATAAGACTTAAACAACAGAATCAATGACGTGAATAAAAGTCAAGAAAATAAAATACTGTAGCATGAAAAAGTTTAAGTGTCTAAAAGGGTTTCCGAAAGATTTAAACACAACCCAAATTTCAGTTTAAAGCAGTTGCGAACAGCTTTGTTTTTGGTTTAGACGAGGCAACACATTATCATGTTAATTAGTAGAGATGCACTTAATGATTTTCATTATTGATTAGTATCTTGATTTTAAATACAATAAATAGATAATCATTTTTGATTTGATCATTCTAAGCCTGGAAAGGGTTCATTTAGTCTATAAAATGTCAGGAATTAGTTAAAAAAAAAAGTTTCCAGAGCCCAAGTTGATGTCTCCATTAGCTTGTGTTGTCTGACCAACAATCCAAAACCCAAAGATATTCATTTAAATGGATGTTTAAAATGCAGCCATTTAAACAATCAATCAGTTAACCAAATTGCTTTTAATACTCAATGCGTTTTGTCGGTCAACTACTTAATTAACCAACTAATCACATCAGTTAGTTGGTAGTAAAGAGATTAATATTATTATATATCTGCCTCTTGTTCTTTATTTGACATGTGAGCTCAAAAGAGTTCTAGTACATCTTTGTGTATCAACAGCATCAAACAGAAATCAGTTACTCCAGCAGCACCACTGGCTGACCTGTTCAAGCTAGACTCACTTGTCAAGAGTGTGCGTGCGTGCGTGCGTGCACGAGTGTGTACAGGTGAATGAACGTACTGTACGTGGGTGTGCACAGACATCTCACCGTGCCAACCTCCACCTTTGCTTTTGGGCACGTCACTCGCAGGGAGTTCTATTTGCATTTCTCTGGGCTGTCAGTCATGCAGTAGCTATGGCGACAATTAACTCCTCCATCACAAGCCTTCACCTGTCTCATCAAGCGAGTCCGCAATTCTGCAGCCGACTTGATTTTCCGATTCAAAAATTGTTCTTTTACAAATAATTCAGGAGAAGACTTGGCTGGAGTAACAGATGGTGATTATTCAGCGTTTTACAGTGCAGTGGTGTCTTGACAGCACTGTGATACAATAGAGGCACGGCTCTCACAGATAGTTTGCCATGGTAACAGATGGTTGGCAGTTGAAGAAGCCACGGTGAGCGAGCGAGGGCGCATTTTCAGCGAGTCCCGGTCGCGAGTTTGTTAGGCACTCGGCCTCCGTTGATGTAGAGGAAGTCAACCAAGAGTGGTAGCTCCATCTGTCTCACTCCTCGTTGCTCTTTTCATCCGTCCCACTGTCCCTCGCCTCTCTCCCTCTCTCCCCCCAGTGGAATGACTGTGTTTGTGTTTGTGTCAGTGGGATGCCAAAATGGGTGAGCGGAGCTATTCTGCATATTAGCGTGCGGCGCTAACAAGCTACGGTTGCCTCTGATGAGCTTGTTTGTGCCGCCGTTTTTTTTTATATGAATGTAAATGGGATGAAGCTGTGTGAGTATGTGTGTGTGTGCGTGTTTGTTTGTACCACACACACAGTGTGAATACATATACATCATTCAAGACCAGCTTTGTACCCGAGTGTGTGTGTGTATCCTGTCCTGGCCTGACTGTTTACAGTCACTGAAAGTAAATTCAAACAGCGTGTGTGTGTGTGTGTGTGTGTGTGTGTGTGTGTGTGTGTGTGTGTGTGTGTGTGTGTAATTCGTGGGCTGTGCACATGTGTAATTTAGATGTAACTGTGTTCTCTAATAGATGTAAATTTGATGCATGTGTGTATCTGTGAATTCAATTTAGAGGAATGTGACTGATGGTGTTTGTGAGCATGCAATAGATGTAGCAATAAGAATGCAAATTGGATGTGTGTGTGTGGATGTGTGTGTACAGTACGTGTGTGACCCTGGCAGAGGTTAACGAGAGCGGGCTGACAGTGACAG
Source organism: Maccullochella peelii (assembly GCA_002120245.1). Taxonomy (NCBI): domain Eukaryota; kingdom Metazoa; phylum Chordata; class Actinopteri; order Centrarchiformes; family Percichthyidae; genus Maccullochella; species Maccullochella peelii. The sequence continues at coordinate 110,339 of LKNJ01000294.1, forward strand.
AAGAGTGTGTTATAATGATCCCAGCTAGTCCTTGGGCTTGTGTACGTGTACCAAGCACATAAACCTTGAACTTCACTGTCTTTGTTCCTAGACTCTTTTTCTTTTTACATTGTAGCTGTGTTAAAGCTATGCAGGGAACCTGTGGAGAAAACAATACCTTCATGTTCTTGGCCTCCACCTGAGATTGCTCTTTTCATCATTACCACGTCATTAAAAGTGGATGACAGTGACGAGACTGTCTTAGATGAGATCTGAAAATGCAAGAATGAGAAGTATAATTCTTTTGAGGACATGGGAGAACTTTTTCTCAACTTGTCTCAGCATGTAGTGGCTGGTTCTGATCTCTGAACTACAACATATCATTCACAGTGACACATGTCTGTCAGTCACTTACATTGTCTCATATGGAGGTGGCCCAGTTCTCTGCAGCTCCCTCCTTGCAGGAGCCCTTGCGTCTGCCACCAGACCTCTGCAGCGAATCCAGAATTCTGTTTTTCTGGTGCTCAGCCTCCCCAAGTTTTCACACTCTGCTTCTCCACTCGCTACACTGGCTGCCTGTTGCAGTCTCTGGTGCTAGCTTACCGGGCAGCGAAGGGAGCTGCCCCTTCCTACCTCCAAGCCATAGTCAAACCCTGCAGTACGACGCAGCCATTGTGCCCCTCTGCCTGACTGCCCTCCCTGACACTCTGTGGACTCTGGTCCTGTGTCCTGGACCCACCGTGGTAGAATAAAGTCCCCACTGTTTGTTTGCGAGGGAAGCCCTTACAATATTTGATGATATTTAGTTCTTGTTTCTATGGAGGTTGAATGCACTTATTGTAAGCAGGACAAAATCATCAGCTAAGTGAACTTAATGCATTTTTCTGTCTTTAAGTAATATTTTCTTTGGGTTAGCTGAACATTTTTCATAAAGTTGCACATTAAGTAGTTCAGTATTTTTCATCATGGCAAAATGAGGCATACATATGTCTGTACTATACTTTTGATTTAGGAAAACCTTTTGATTTTCCGTGGAAACGTTTGAGACATTTTCTTACTCCTTGCAGGTGATTTCACTTCATTTAACCATCTGAAATCATAGACTTCATCAACAGCTCATTCCCATATTTGTATGAAGTTCTCATTGTGCATAATATCAACATTATATTCCATTTATTTGGTAGACGTTTTTGACCAAAGGGACCTACAATTTTCCCTCAGGAGCAATTTGGGTTTCAGCGTCTTGCTCAAAGACACTTTAACATGTAGCCAGGGGTGCGAGCTGACCCACCAACCTTACAATTCCTGGCCAACCTGCTTTACACACACTGGTATATTACTGCTTCAGCGATTACATAAATGATCTGTGTGTGTATTTGTAGTATTAAACATACAGACAGAGATTGTAGTCTCCTGTGATGTTCCTCCACCATGCCCCCGTCATGCAGGTCCCCTCTCTTAGCCACCCAGTATCAAAGCAGCCCTCCTTCTCTCTATCTTTAGTAGCATTGTCCGTGTTTATCTGCCGTTAAAAGCCACAGTTCGGGGCTCCGCAGTGATTATTAGAGAAGCTCATTCTGTTTCATCTGCCCCTCCATCTCTCTTTCTCTTTTATCTGCTGCTCTCTTCTTTTGTCCACTGACTAGATTGGGTTGTTCAGAAGCAGGTAGATAAAGGGTGAAGTAGCCACCTGCATCCCAGTCACACACACACAGGACTACCTGTGTTTGGCAGGGACTACCTGTAAGCTAATTTGTGTCTGTGTAGCCCGGAGGAAAATGCTAATGTTTTGAAGAGCTTACACATAGAAGGGTTGGGAGTGTGTGTGCGTGTGCAGCTGTGTTTTACTATATCAGTGTTTTTATGATTGTGTTCAACACATTATGTACATCCTCATTTTCATTATCTTTAAAGATGTCTGTGTGTGTTTATTTGACGGTGGGTGTGTATTTTGTTGACAGCACCCTGACAAGGACAGTGGAGTTTCCAGGTGACTGGGGACCCCTGGGTATCCATGTGGTCCCCTACTGCTCCTCTCTCAGTGGACGGTAAGCACCCACACCCACACGGATGCGCACATGTTGTGCTAATACAGCTACACACTCTCCGCCCACCACATCCACTTGTAATCTATCAGACATTCATAAGGAAAGGCAGATGGCAATGTTGACTCGCACAAATGCATAAAAAAAGTCGAGCGTTGGCATGTAATCGTATGTGTGTTTACCTTCCATGAATTCATATTCACTCTACACTCTGTGTGCTGCAAGGACCCTGGGCCTCCACATTAAAGGCATCGAGGAAAACAGTCGAGCCAAGAGAGAGAAGATCTTTCAGGAGGATGAGTGTATCGTCCAAATCAACAACACACCACTCAATGACAAGACCTTCACACAGTAAGTGTGCCGGGTGTGGGTGAGCTGGAGGCTCTGTGTTTTTTTTTGTGCGTGTGTATTTGTCTGCAAATGAGTTTCATCAGTTTTCAACACAGAAAACAGGGTCTAAGCAAGGAGATTCTAGTGTCTGATCCGAAACGAGTGGCACAGGGGTTATCAAATCTAGTTAGCTTACAACATTTGTAAGCATTTAAGATATAAATAACTAAAACTCAAAGCTTTAGTTCTTTAGAGATCTAGTCACCTTCTGTTGGCTGGGAGTGGTAGCCTAATCCTCTGTTTCTCTGCAACTCCCTGTCTACACTCGCACAGTTACACACATACATCCTGAAAGCTGCCCAGTATAACCACAGTCTGATTTGCTGAAGTGCCTCAGTGGTGGTAATGAATGAGGGAACAGCAAGCAGTGCTCTCACCCTTTTGATTGATGATTGAGCTGGCAACCTTCCAGTCACAAGCCCCCTTCTCTAACCTTTAAGCCACCTAATTAATTAGTGTTAATTGTTGTTTTGATCATTGTTAAGTAATTCATGTTCACAAGCTGTAAATACAACCTGAATATAAAATGAGCAGCATAAGATATGACGATATGATGCTGTATTTTTGCACACCTTCTTCTTCACTAGCTACCTGCTCCAAATACTGGAGGTTCTACTTCAGAACTATTAGGTTGACAACTAAATATCTCAATATAATATATGTAAAAGATTAACTGGAACTTTCAGAGTCATGACATTGTCGGGTCGCAATCAGCTAGATCATTTCACCAGAGAAAAATCACCACTCTGTTGGTCCTTTTGAACTGCAAAAACACACAGTCCACTTATGATTGTAGAGTAGTGTTTCTTTCACTAACAAAGCTGACAAAGTTATAGCTTGTAGAGTGCATATTAACTAGACAAAGGTTAAGTTTAATTTTGGTATTTTAGAAAGTTACTTAATAGCAACGGCGGTCAACAGCAGCTAAAAATGAGAAGCCTGCTACACTAATGTTTTGTACATGAATCTCAGTCATTTGCTACTAAAAATCCAGATGTTTTGCCAACCTGGCCCGGACCCAAAATGGAACCAGCTATTGAAACCAATCCTAGAAATGAGTGTCTGTATCTCTTTCTGTGTCAGGGATGTGATTAGGAATTAAAACAAAACCTCAAAAAAGCAGAAAAATAACATTTTCTTAGTGTATGTATGTATCTATGTGTGTACTCCCACTCACCCTGCCACCATTGTAGCGATACCTCACCTGTCACTCAGTTTGCTTCCTTTATCAGCCAAAGACAAATCCTTCTCATTGTCTGCCTTTCCTATCTCACCACATCTGCTCTCACAGAAGAGCGTAAGTGTATGTGTCTCTTTCTTTCTCTGTTCCTAATTTTTTTCCCAGCACACCTACAACCTCCCGTCCACATTCTTTCTCTATTTTCTCTCTCCTCTCTGTGGTGGAGCTGAATAGGTCCATTTAACTGCATCCCACTGTGCTGTTTGTGCTGGGTGAAAAGTAGTCTATTAAAGCTCCAATAGGGGCCTGCTGCAAGGTCTCTCCCATCTGATAGGGACCACAGTGTCCCAAACCAGCTGGAGGAGCCACTCAGTGCTTGATCCAAATTGAAATACAGCTCCATTACTGACGCACAAGCCGCATTCACCCTCCTCATTCTTTGCTTTGAACTGTCTGCGTTCTGCTTGACTTTCTTGGTCTCTTTGGCTATTTTACAGTTTTGTAGTGTTCCAGAAGGCAAATTGGCCCAGAGGTTAGAGTGATCATCTTATAATTTGAGCGAACACGGCTTCAATCAGATGTCTTCCTCTGAGTTTTCCACTTAACTTTCAATCACATAAATTAAAGGTTAAAATGTAAATATTGCTAATTTTCTCAATTTTTCTTTTCTTCCCTAGGTCACAGGAAGTGTTCCGCCAGGCCATGAGCTCCTCTTCCGTGCGTCTGGAGGTCCTCCCCGCAGCCAGCAAGCTGCGCTACGAGAAGAGCCTGATAGGTCAGCTTTTCTCTGCTGATGGCAAGGATCCCTCTGCAAAAGCAAAGAGTCCGATGGTGGTCCGCGCTAAAACCGACTCCCAACCAGAACCCAAACAAGATATCAAACCGAACACCAAACTAGAAGTGAGGCGACCAGACGCGCGTGCCAAGACCCCAGAGCCAGCCGCGGTAATCCCACGACCAGTGGAGCTCCAGCCTGGGCATGGCTCCTTGGAGAGAGTCTCTCCCACACCTCCAGCCAGGGCAGCGAGCTCCTCCCCAACACCAAGAACCCGCAGCCAGAGCCCCCTGGCCAGTAAGAGCCCTGTTCTGCCCGGCCTGGCCAACCTTACCAGCAGGAAGGGCGGCAAGAAATTAAAAATTGACCTGAAGAAAGGTAACTGTGCAGCTGAATACCCATTTCATTTTCTATTATATCAGATTCCTGATATTGGGAACACATCAAGATGAATTTAAGTTTTTAAAAGGAAGCCTGTATTACAAACTGTGGGTGTTAAAGACTCAAGCTGCATTATGGGAGGTGTAGGATGAGTGTTTGTGGAGCTTGACAGTAGACTAAAAGTGAGGATGTCTCAGCCTCTGCTGCTTCAATTTTGACCATTCTTTATTCATCCAGTCTCTTGGTAGTCCCCCAAATGTCTGAAAGTGCATTACTAAATTGCTGGAGTACCTCTTTTTGATTAAGATTTAATATATAGCTGTTGTTTTTAAGATTTTGTAACATGTAACATTATCATGTGTCTGAATTTGAATTAGTGAGGGCTGAAAGTTGGAGAATTTGCCCTTTGAGTTTCTAAATTACAACACAACAATAATCTTTGTGTAGGAACATTTTTCTTTTGTATTTTATGTGTAAAGTCTGCTTTCTCTTATTCCTTTCCTATCCTCCTCTCACTCGGTAAGGAACTGTTGTCAAGAAGCAAGACAATCAGACAATCTACATGGTCTTTTTGATGGCATCCATGCTTATTTCTAATAATTTTTATCTTCCAGGTTTGTTTGTTGTGATGTAATAACAGGTGAACTCAAAGCAGTGAGCAGCTGATTTGGAAGTCCTGGATGTTATATTCTGCACCAGCACATGGATTTTTTGAATTATTACATTTTTTTAATTCAGGCAAGCAAATGGTCCTATATAAAGCTCTGGACCACTGAAAGCAATTTTAGTCCATATTGAAAGTAACCTTCCATTGTGAAGATATTCTTTATCTTGCGGGATAACCTTACATACCCAGACTGAATCAGCCTGGCTTCCCAGTCGCCTTATCGCTTATCCCTCTAAAACACATCAGTGCTGGAGCGCTGATATGTTGTTAGCACTGGAATAGGTTTGTAGGACTGTGAATAGGCTCTGTTCAAGCAACCTGTAGTGTTATGGGGCATTGAAACGATAGCTGTAATTGGGCTACATGCACACACCCACACTCACACATATACTATCTACAGGTACCCAGAAGATACCCAGATGAAAGGATAGAAGAAATTGGGCTCTGCACTCTCCAGCTCCTGCTCAAAGCCCTATTCACAGCTGTTTTATTGTTAGTTTCTTTCTTTTCCCAGCACCTTTTCATCCCTCCCATTTTCTTCTCCTTTTCCCTCCATCCTTCTTTTGTTTGATCCCCCTCGTCTCCCTCTATCCCTTTTCACTTGATGCAAGATCAGAGCAGAGGATATTATGGGGTTTCTAACACCCTCTCCCTTGGCAACAGGCTCTTTCTCTCTGTGATTGACAGGCGGTGAGGTTTAGGTGCGCTAATGTAGGGCAGGCAGAGGCTTAGCTTGGAGACCAGATAGCATCGCTCACCGCCTTTAGTATGCCATGCCGGCTTTGCTCTCCCTGCACACACACATACACACACGCACACAGAGCATGGCACATTTCACTCATGGCTTGGAGCTTGTGAGGCCGTGAAAAAGGGAGAAGGTGGAGGCTTTGGGGGTTGATGGCTCATGCGTGTGTGGCCTCAGAAACACACACACACACACCCACAAACACACACTTGTAAATGTATACACACAGATAAACGAAGGAAAAGAAAATCTTTGTGGAAATCACATTGCATCCCCAGGGAGGGAAGCTAGAGAAGGGAATAATATCTCTCGGGTTCTTCTCTCTCTCCCTCTCTTCCGTCCGCCCCCACCTTCCTTCCATCTTCTCCTTCTACCTCCCTTCATCAGCCACCGTTCGGCCTGCTCACACGTGAAATTAAAGGCAGAGTCTGTCTAATCCGGCTAGGAGAGAAGCTTTCTCCTGGTGGCTCAGAGGCTGAGCCAGGCAGCAAACCCCCAGAGGAAAACAGGCACTTAAACAGTAGTTAATGTGGAGGAAGCTGCTAAAACCACAGGCCGGGTTCAGCAGGACAGGGGAGTAGGAGAGAGGGAAAAACTGTGGTGAGTGGAGAAGGAAAAAGAAAGGAGAAAAGTGACCGAATAGGGAGACGAGAGGGAAAATTAAATTAAAACGAAATTAGAAAGTCAAATCTTGTCTGCAGGGGGATTGATATCTCTAATGCACACCGTGATGCAGGCTGTTTTGTTCCCGCAGGTGCAGAGGGTCTGGGCTTCACCGTGGTAACCCGAGACTCCTCGGTCCACGGGCCAGGGCCAATCCTGGTGAAGAACATCCTGCCGCGTGGCGCAGCAGTCAAAGATGGCCGCCTGCAGCCTGGAGACCGCATCCTGGAGGTAAGGCAGACCTCAGCCTGTTGATCTCCCACAGAGTAGAAAACCAACAGTCACAGGAATGGCCTCTGTTAGCAAAAACAAGAGCAACATCATCATTAGTAGCAGGGAGTTGAGTTCTGTGGCACTGCTGCTGGTTAAACTGAGCAACTGTGCTTTCCTGAAAAGAAGTCCACATTTTAGGAAGATCCTATCCAGAATTAAACAGCATTATGAACATACATTTCTAGATCGCAAGAATAACAGTCAGCTAATATTAATGATTGCTAAACATCTCTTTGGATCTTACTGTGATTTTGATCCCTACCGAGGGGTCAGATATAAGTGGTGTCTTACGATGCAGATAGTTTTGGTTTTGCTTGTCCAGATTTTGAGATACCTGTCTTTGAGATTTCCGCCTCCAACCAATGTATTTTTTAAACAATGTATTTTCGGGATGACATGCAACAAAGATCCCTGGCCTGACTCGAGCCACTTGAACTTGGGGACGCTGAAACTTTTTAGTCAATGTCTTAAACCTATAGGCCACCAGGACGCCAGCTTTATAATCCACAAACCTCACTGTTGGGAGTTTTTTAGTGGGACTACTTTCTACCAAAGAAATGGTCCTTTTGATGTGTAGTTGGGTACGTGTTAGTGGAGCACTGCCAGTGGATAATACACTTCACTTTAATCTACTTCGGTGTGTGTGTGTGTGTGTGTGTGTGTATATTCTCTTTTGTTGTGTGTGTAGGTGAACGGAGTAGACATGACAGGCCGTAGCCAGGAGGAACTCGTGGCCATGCTGCGCAGCACCAAGCAGGGAGAGAGTGTGTGTGTAGTGGTGGCGCGGCAGGAGGACATCTTCCTGCCTCGGGAACTGGTAAGAGAGTGCGAAGACACAAAAACACAGCATCCATGTCCTCACACAGCCTGCTGAACCTCCACACAGTGCCCCCTCTCTCTTCTCCTTTGGTCTGTCAGTCATTTCTCCTGCTCTTGTTCAGCATTTGTCCTCCCTGGTGGTCTTCACTTTTTCTGTCTCTTCATCCCCCTCTCTCTTTTTTTAACATTTCCTTCACACTGTGTCATTTTTCCCTTTTTCTCTCGCAAAGGAGGAAACCTCTTTATGTCGATGCCCTTTTTCCTATAAACACCACACATGGATGCACACACAGACACACCCAGGCACTCCAGCCTTCCTGTCCCACTCTGGTTTGTTGACACAGCGATGCCGGAGGATGTCACACACACAAGCCACGGCGGCCCCGCAGGAAACGCGAGAGCTTGTCCGCACATGTTGACACACCACGGGTGTTAAGTGACCGATTACCTGCAGCGTCTGACGGGGTCAGAGGTCAGCGGCAGGGCTGTGAAACTGACACAGTTTGACTGTGCCTCAAGGGGGACATTTTATCAATAAACACACTCCTTTAAACATATATATACACACAGCCAGGTGGCCCCATGAAAGTCACCCACTCTCTGTAAATGATGTTTTCGCTTGTGCGCTTCTATTCTCTCCCCTCTGTCCTCTGTGGTTATTCTGATTATTCCCTTTCCGTTACTTCAAAGAGCTCCGCGAAAGACGCGCAGGGCTTTGTAGTGACTGATGCATATTCACACCTAGATTGGCTGCGCACACACTCTTGCACACAAACTCCTAAACACCTAGTCCTTGATAAAAATTGAACACCAGTGCTCTCTCTCACATACGCACACACACACACACACACACACACACACACACACACACACACACACACACACACAAACACATGCGTGCACAGACACAGCGATGCGTTAAACAGCCAAGCTACTGCTTCCGAAAATAGTTTGCCCTCATTAATGGCCCAGCAGTCTTGGCATAACAAGTGCACTTTGAAGAGCCTCTACAGTCTTCATCTAACACTGGCTTGTATTTGTGCATTAGAGACTTAAAGAGAGAGGGGGGGGTTCAGAATGAGAGAGAGCCTTCACTCCTGTCTCTGTTGAAGTTGTTGGTGCCCCGTGAGATCTGGCCCTTATCTCCAGCACAGTCCTCCACCTCAAAGACGGTTTGATGTCCCCTAAGCACACACACACACACACTCTCGCATATTTACAGGCACACACAGACACTCTAGAGGTTTGGCGTCATTGAATTTAGCTGTGCTGTAAGCGAAGCATTACATAAACACACAGATGCAGAAACTGCCACAGAGAAAAAGTGCATCATTAAAAGTAGCCAAATGAGCACATGCAAACACACACACAAGCACATACTGTACTAGGCAACAAGCGACAGAAGAAAGATGCGGCTACACGACTGCTTCTGCGGTAAACACATCCCCACCTTTCCAAAATCTAATTTTTTCCTCGCTTTTCTCTTTCTCTCTGTCTCTTTCTCCTCCCTTGCCCGTTTTAATTGGTCGACTCCTTCTCCCGCTGCTCTCAAGTAGTAAATTGTTGTGGAAATTTATGTGTAGCCCTAGCAAGGAGCGACTCGCAACGATTTGGTCGCACAAAAGATGTAATGATGATGGAGACGCATTAAGTCGACGTGGCCATCTGCCTCTCCCGTCCTACGAAGATGTTTGTGTGTAGGTGTCTGTCTGCATGCCTGTGTGCATGTCTGACTTAGTGTGGGTGCACATGAATATTTATTAATGTTTTAGGGGCTGTAATATCTTGTAAAACTTCCTTTATGTATTCACAGAACTATGGTCATAATTGTTAAAGATAACCATCAGATGCAGATCAGCAGTTCATTATCGCAGTTTTACATTCAGTAGCTGCTGAGATTAATTTGCTGAATTACAATTCTTCCTTTAATTACAAGTTTTCCTTGACTAACTTCACTGTTGCTGCCTGCTACACAATTAATCTACAATATCAACTTGTTGCAAATACCAAGGTTTAATTTGAAACATTTTGTCCAGCTGCAGACATTTACATGATACCAGATGTTTGATTTATTTTAATAAAAAAACAATATCAGATTAGATATCTGGGACCATTTATGACATTTGAAGATATGATCAGTAAGTAGCGGTTGTTTATGTGTTGGAAATCACTTTATTCCTGACTGTGCCTGCAGGTGGTGCAGTAGTAAAGACCCCCTACCTCTGTTTTATGGTTTAATCCTGAAAAAGCCTCTCCTGTCTCTCACCTATCCAGATTTTCTGTAAATGCTTATTAAGATTTTCCCCTGAACCAGATACAAAAAGTGTGTTTACGTGCACTTATTTAACCCTGTTGTTGTCTGCAACCTAAAAACTCATTAACAGGGTATGATATGACCTGGTTAACACAGCTCTATTTTGACTGGATAAACCTGATTCTTTGGTCATGATTATGACGTACATGTGGATTTGGGCATGACAAGGACCAGTATAGAGGGATGAAAAGAAAGATCATTACTCACAGCGGTGTGTCCTTGTATCCAGAATAATTAAATCCAATGTCTGACTAAACCTGAAACTGACACCAAAATAAATAACTCCAAGGAAATCGGCTTTCACAGCTGAACACTAGACTATTTGTAAAATTCAGACACATTTGCACTGTAAGGAAAAAGCATGTGCTCCCACTCCTGACCCTGCTCTCTTTGTTACTCCAGTGAAAAAATGAAAAGAAAAGAACCACTGCGGGCTACAGCATCTCATATCACTATCACGCTCAAAAATATGCCAGTCTTGCCTCAAATCATGGCAGTCGGTAGGAGAGAAATCTCATTAGTGGTGTGCAAACAGGATCTTTACAGTGATCCATATCCTGTTTTAGCCATTTCTCCAACTAACCTGGTTTCTTGTGTGCATGTAAAGTGTTCAACAGGTTTGAGCACTGCGATCTGTGAACGAACTCCAAATTCTGATCTGAACAGTTAGTAACTTTCAACAGTTGCTCATTAAGAGCTAATTGCTGCTGCTATGCAACTCAGTATGTAAGATTATGCTATATGTTGTTATTATCATTACATTGCTTTATACCCAAAATGTTTTGTCATACACTGACCTGTTCAAAGTATGTCTACTGTTCAGGTACTTAATAGTCCCAACAGACTCACCAACAGCTGTGATACTTGTTGCTCTTTATACCTGTTAATACTGCAGTTAATTGAACCAGTTGACCACAGAACAAGAACAAACCAGGTCCTTAGGTAATTATGAAATCACTCAGTTAAAGGTTTGAAGAAAAAAACCATCCAATCAAACAAAAAGCTTTCCGTAGAAACCAATACAGGATGCAATGGCATAGGCAAAATCCAATTTTTTCTAAAGAAAATACAAAGAGAAGGTTTGATTCACTGTTAGTTTAACAAGACTGAGCGTCAGTGAGGCTGTAGTGAGGCATAGCAGTGCTTTGAGCTAAATGCTAACGTCAGCATGGCAACATGCTCACAATTACAATGCTAACATGTCGATGTTTAGCAGGTATAATGTTTACCATGGTCCCCATAGTTTAGTGTGTTAGCATGCTGGCATTTGCTAATTAGCACTAAACACTAAGTACAGCTGAGGCTGACGGGACTGTCTTCACTTTTGCAGGTTTTTGGTCATAAATCCATATACTGCACAACTAAAATGTTGACCTGATGGTGAAGATGATTCTGAAAAGTCAGTCAGTCACCAAAGTTATTACAAATCATCCTGAGGGGGACATGAATGTGGGTACCAAATTTCATGACAATCCGTCCAAAATTAGTCTGGATATTTCCATCTGGACCAAAGTGGTGGAACGACCGACCAGCCAACATTACCATCCCTAGAGCTCTGTAGCTAGCACGGCTAAAAATAAGTGATGGAGGAGGGAATCTACAGCCGCTGAGGCTACATGTGCTGCACTGATATCAGTAGAAATACTCTCAGAAATGCACAATAGTGCTTGACTGAGGGACATGAGGAGATTAGAGGTCAGCTCAGCTAAACAACAGGATTGAATGTTTTGCCAAAGGACACTTCAGCAGAGCAGACCCTTGCTGACACAGCAGCTTGAACCCAGGTCATCTGTCCTCACTGCCCCATCCTGCTGCCAACCTACAAGATTTATACTCTCTGCTCCAGAATTCATATAGTCTTTTTTATCTCCCTTGTACAAGTAAAGTTGACTTTTAGAGGAACTAGCTGCACTGCTGATTGATTAGTTTCAATAGAGAAGGTACTGATGTTTCATGAGCAGCGTGTGGTTCTGTGTAAGAGCTCGGCAGTGCTGGGAGGCATACTCAGTCTCTTTCAGTCAAAAGACTAACAATAAAGCCCGTGAATTAGCCTCATTATTAGGATACAAAAGGACGATGATTTTCTACCCCATCTCCTGTACTCGCACACACTCTCTACGTAATTAAAAAGTGATAACTTCTAATCACAGTTTCATTCCTGTCAGCATTTCTGCGTCTCTAACGCCCAGCGCTCTCATTATTTCACGGGGCTTCGTTTTGTTTCAGGGCGGAGATTAGAGAGATACTTTGTGATGTGGAGAGTTTTTTGGTTTTTTTTAGGGGGTGGTTTGGCGGGAGCGTGATATATATGCGTTTGGGAGAGGGAACATGAGTGTCTGTAGCAGAATTATGAGTTTGCCAAGGACAGGATGGAGGGGTCACTCTGCACATGGTTGACCCTCAGTTGCCAGCAAGCCTAGGCCAGTTCACAGGAAAAGGGGGTCGTCAGGCAGAGAGTGACTTTGCTGTGTTGCTGTTGTCTCCTCAGCTTGTCCTCTCTATCTGTCTTCTCTTTATTTGTCGTCTACCTCGCCACCTTTTTTCTCTTTCTGTCAGTATGTCTTAGAGCTGAAGCTCTTCTTTCACTTCCTTCCTTTTCATTATCCTCCCTCCCCCTCCAACACACCTGCATTATCCCTCAATCAGTCATTTTACTTTCCTTTCTCTTCGTTGTGAGGTAAAGGTGTAAAGCGGCGAAGAGGCAGACATTAAGGCGATTAATTGGCAGCTCCATCGTTGCCTCCAAGCGCGGCGAGATCTCATCTTAATTGAATGTCGCTCTCACCGCTAATCCCACTGCTTTCAAACCCCCCATTTAGAAATCCTCAGCGACAAAAGGGTCTGTGTGTAATCGCTGTGTATCACCCCCTCCTCACCACCCACCCTGGGGTAATAAAAAGCTCCTTTTTGTTTCCCCATTTGGGTGTTGAAGAGGGTGGTCTCTCTCCTTGCTAAAAGCTTGTTAAAGAGCCATTGCTGAGGGCTAACAGCGGAGGGAGGAGGGGTCGCGGAGCGGAGCCAAGGGGTCTCAGCCACCCTGGGGATGTAATCTGCCCCCAAGGAAGGGGCATTAGAGGGGATATAGCAGTGTGTGAGTGTGCCTGCGTTTGGACCACCAGTGGGATTCAGTTGATTGTGTAAATAGATTTAAATCAGCAGTGCGATACAATAAATAAACATGTTCAGTTTGTGTGACTTCATAACTTTCCAATATCTCGGTTTGTTGTCAGAGCCTGCTGCGCTCTGATCTGGCCACCTTCACCTTGTGTGTTATTGCAGCTAGATCACAGAGGTATTTAAAACCTCCACGTTGCCATCTGAGCCTTCTCAAGTGTCTCTCATGCAGGAAGTAGCGGATTGTCTTTGTAATTCCTCTGATTTCGAGTAAGAGCACTCTGAAATGCCTTGTTGATAAAAATAAGCCCTGAGTCAAAGTCTTGTATTCTACTGAAAAAGAAAATAGGATCCGTGACTTTTGAAGGCAGCACTTTGCTTGATTTATGTTGTTATCATCATATCTGAACTGAATATGAGTAGGGAATGATATGCAACAAAGGTCCCTGGCCACCACCCATAGGTGTTTTATATATTCATTAATTCATAGTTTAAATCAGTGATTTGACTCATTTTTGTAAGGTGTTTTGTAAGGCACTGACAAATGATGTCACCTACTATATCTAGTATATGTCAGGCTCTAATTAATAGGCACTCAGCTGTCATCTATTTTAAATCCAAAGTGAAAGCAGTGACTAAATACAGTGATCAGTGTGTTACAGTACCTCAGGATTTTCTTTCCTCTGATGCAGACGACCTTCCAGGTTTGGCTCCTTTACCTTCACTGGGTTGTGAGCTCTGACTCACACTTTGGAACTGAGTATCCCTCCAGGCTTTAAGGCTTTAACAGGCTGTTGTTTTAATTAAGCACCTAGACGAAGCAGCGCAGAGTAGTGCTGACAGAGGGAGACAGAATTTGGCGGGCTGGGGGATCGCAGCGAGGTCGAGAGTGAGCTCCTATGGTCGTGAATTTGGCAGAATTATACTGGAGGACATATTTGACTCCCACATCCTTCAACATTGTGCCATGATGAGAGAGGAAATGTTAACATGGATTCCTGATTCAGTGGCGGGCCAGGTGCCTGATGTAAGGCCCCCGCAATCCTGGTATGGGTAGTCAGATCTTTAAAGCTGTGACAACAGCTATGGGGGATATAATGTATATGCATATTCCTACAAAATTCACTTTGACATTTTCTTATTTTGAGTGGCTGTTGTCCTGAATTTGAATGATCCACTGAGCTACCTTTAGTCTCAACCAGAGCGAGCAGAAGACAAAGATGTGTGAACACGTGCGCACACACACACACACACACACACACACACACACACCCTCTTAACCTTCCATCCCTCCTCTTTAAAGAAAAATAAGGATTGGGAGTGAGTGGCCTCCCCTCCACAGGCCCCCTTTTCCCTGGGTGACTGAACCTGGCATGTTTTTCCTGCTCTCCATTTTGCCATCCTCTAATGACAGACATTTTCCTTTTCTCTTCTGTTGCCTTTTGTCCCCCCCCCATCTTATTTTTTTTTCGGAGAAATGCCACCGTTGCCGCCACCACGGTCATTTTCTTCATATTAAATAGCGGTGGGTGGGTGGGTGAAAGATGAAGAGCGAGGCCTGTAGAAAGTAGAGATGGAACAGGAGTCTGGGGAGAAGGGTGAGAGAGAGAGAAATTGAGAGAGAGGGAGAGGAGAGGCGGAGAAGGGGGAGACATACAGTAAGATTGAGAGATTAGGATGAAATGTAAAGAGTAAGGAGCGAGGAGGGGGAGTGTGAACGAGAGGAGCGGGTATACCTCAGGGATGGGTTATTACTTTTAAATGCTCCTCTGCGCCTCCATCCTCTTCCCTCCTCCTCCCCCTCTTCTTTCCTCCCCCTTCCTCCCCCACTGTGCTCCAGGAGTAGGTATGAAAAGGTTATTATGTTTCCTTTAGAAATGGCTCGCACTCCGTCTGCGCCTTTCATCTCCAAATGGAATAACCTCTCTACAGTAGCTTTCTTCTTTTTCTCACTACACCTTCATCTCTCTTTCCAGTACACAACACCTGCTCCTCTCTTCCTTTTTTCATTTCTCTTACTCTCTTTCTTTCTTTCCCCCCACCGCCTTCTTCCATCTGACTCTTTAATCCGTTTCTCTTCTCCTTCCTTCTCGCTCCTGTTTTTTCTTCTTCTGGTTTTTGGTGTTAGAATCAGTGTGGTGCATGTGGAGCATGCATTATCAGCCAGTGCATTAGATATGGTGTTGCTACCTCAATCGTCAGTGATCATACACAGCAGTTATTATGTAAAGTAGGTATTAGGTGGCTTATCCTGTCTAGAATGGTAGCTTTTTACATAACATTTCAAGAAAAGTCTGAACTTGGCTAAAAGTCTTAAATACTCTCTTGTTTAAATTTGGTCTTCCTTCATCCTTCCTTCCTTCTTTTTCTGTCTTTCAGAGAGGTGAAGAGGTTGGCAGTCTGGTGTTGGAGGACGGCAGGGAGCAGCTGATGTACGAGATCCCCCTCAATGAATCGGGTTCAGCCGGCCTGGGGGTCAGCCTGAAGGGCAACAAGTCCAGAGAGACTGGAGAGGACCTGGGCATCTTCATCAAGTCCATCATCCATGGAGGGGCCGCTTACAAGGTTAGAGGCTCCTCATCTGTTATCTGCGCTGGGTGCCACAGGGCCTTTAGCCGCCATTTTTTGGTGGCTTTTTGCATACCTCTGAGTAAAAACACAAAAAACTTTTTAGTGATGTAACTGTGTTTCCACATCTCAGCAATTCACCGATAAAAATTACAGCCAAGCTACAAAAATAAGGTCAGAAGTTGTAATAAACCAGAATTTTCGTTTAATTTTTGTCAGTTACATTATTCATTTGAGGTAACACAGTGCAGCGTTTTCAAATCATTGATGGATTATACAACTCAAGAAAGTTTAAAGGCTCTGCTAATCGATTTTCATACTGTGCAAAATGAATGCAAGCCAGTGGCTGCCTGGAACGATAGGAAAGATACTTCCAAAATAACAAACAAAGTATAACCTGCATTTCAAAGTGGATGGCAAAAATCTAAAGTATACATGGTACGGTCCTTTAAGGCAAAAATACCACAGCAGTGACTGCTTGACACCAAAGATGAAATGGTGTCTTTAAAATCCTTAACAATACATCAAACGTGACAAATGAGAAGCATTGTGGGAGCATTTTGAGAGCCACACTACTTTCTTTATTCAGATATGTGTGAGTTTCTTCTGACTTTATCTTATCAGGGGTTCTTTGACTTATTGTTTTATTCAGAGCCACCACTCCAACCAAGAACTGTTTTTTGTGTGGGAAGCTTAGCAGGAATGTTGTGGAGATTTTTCTTTTTTTTTTTTTCACCTCCTATTTGTCCACACTCTTTCCTCTTCTCTATGATGTCTTTTTCTGTTTTTTTTCTCATCTCCTCTTATTTTGTGCTTCTCGCCTCTCCTTCTCATTTCCTGTTTTTCTCCGAGGCCACAACTGCCCTGCTCGCCTTCCCTCGACCTTTTGACTCCCATTGACCCCGAGTGGCCTCGTCACATCAGCGCTGCAGCCGTCTTATCTCTATCAGTCAGTGCTCACTTCAAGTTGTGAGTGCATCAGGAAAAAACAAACATCCCGTAGCAGCACTTTAGAGATTCCTCCACTTGGCCTCAATATCTGGCCCCCCTCACCACTGTCACCACTCCTCTCGCTCCTCGTTGCTGCTCCCAGATCTGCACTGCATGACGAAGAGGCACAGAGATGAGTGTGGCATTGCAGATAAACGGCTGGTTTGGGATCAGGGTGGCCAGACAGCGGCTCCCCGAAGTGCCTTCAGAAGTAGTTTTCCGACAGCTGCGGATGTGGATAGCGCTCCAACAGAACGGCCTAGGAAGATCTCCGGCTGGCTGCGAAACAGGTTTCTGGGACAAGATACCACATAAGAGGAAGAAAGACGTGAAGGAAGAGAGACGGATGGTAGCGAGGGAGGGAGGAAGCCTATTGAAAGAAGACAGCGGGTGAACGAGTGCGAGAAGGGAGGGAATCTAAGAGGGAAGAAATGAGCGGTACCGAACAATAGAGAAATGGGAAGAGGAGGAATAAGAGGAGAAAAAGAAAATTGAAAAGTGGAGACACTCAGCAGGAACACAATACATAAGGGTGCACATATGTGTGTGTCTCCTGCTCGATGTTGATGCATGCTAATGAAAAGCAGCTAAGGGGCCTGATGAGACTTTGCAGTGCCAGGCCGGTACAGAGGAGGGAACCCGGGCGTCCCCTGAGTCCGACTGACACGCACACACATCACACAGCAGGCAAAAAAAAAAAAGGGAGGAGACGAGGAAGAGTCATGGAGAGATCTAACCTATTTCCATTAAAGAGTTTTGGCTGCTGTCGGGGCCCGGGGCCTCAATTATATCAAAAAAATGTTCTTTGACTTTATCCCTGATCCTGTCATACGATCATTTCAAAGAGTATGCTAAAGAAAACAAATTAAATTTGCATGTAGCGTGCTGCTGCTGCTTACATGGAGAATGAAGATATTAATAGGCAATATCACAGACACCCGCTGATTTTGGCATTAACATCAATTTTTGATGACATCCTTGGATTTGATGCGGACGTGTGTGTGTGTGTGTGTGTGTGTGTGTGTGTGTGTGTGTGTGGTCCCAGTCTACGTTTGAGGTCAGCCCAGACGGTGCCTGGTTAATGAGACGGGGGTCAAAGGGCAGGGCGGACCATAATGGACCAATCATGACTCCACACACAAAGAGGCTTTAGTGTGTCTCAAAGTGTCTTCATCTTTATTGTTCTTTTTTTATTTTATTTTACCCTCTGCATTGCTTTCCTCATTTCAAACCCCCCCCCGCTCACTCACCCTCTCGCTCTCCCTCCAGGGCACTATTCTGTGTTGCCTCTATGAGGCTGCTATTTAAAACACTTAGAGGTGATTTAGTGCCCACGGAGGCTATTCCATTAGCTGCCCTATGTATTTATCATGGCTCTCCCACTCTCAGTAGATTGCTAACGCCACAATTCTTGCCTTCCCCCTTCTTCCATTTTCTTTTCTACTTGGTCTCTCTCTCTTTTGGTCATTTTCTCGCTCTTTCACACACTCATTTCACACCTCTCCAAATTTCTCTTCTTCTCTATTCTCTTCTATTAAAACCTCATTAGTGGCCAGTCTTGTGTGTCTTATTTTATGTAAGATTTGCGCTCTGTACTCCTCTCTTTTTTCCACCCTAGCATTTTAATATAATTTATTATTTTTGATACATTGACACAAGTGGCATGATCAAAAAAAAGTTTTCCAAAATGCCTCTAAAACCTGTGCATTTCCTGTGCGACTAGTTTAGATTAAATTAAATTGAAATGCAGCCTTTATTTTGAAAATCTCTATTAGTTTGGTACTTCTCCCAGTAACAAAAACTGTACGTTTTACTGCTAATTCACCTCATGCTAGTTGGGTAAGCTGACTTCAGGTGGTTTGTTCTTTAATTGAAATTACCTCACGGTCGTCTTCTCCCAACAGGACGGTCGGTTGAGCGTAAATGACCAGATGATAGCAGTAAACGGTGAGTCGCTGCTCGGACGCTCCAACCACGCTGCCATGGAGACGCTGAGACGCTCCATGTCGTCAGAGGGAAACGCCAGGGGCACCATCCAGCTCGTAGTGCTCCGACCACCCAGACAGGTACAGCAGATATAACATTTCTGGAATATCATGGATTGGAGTGGTGTATTCCAAGCAGGCAAGGTTTTATTGGTGTGTTAGTGTTTTTTACAACATATTTTATATTTCGTTAGATGATTACAACCGAGCTGGAAATCAGACTCTTGCTATTTCGAAAAACAACATAAACAGAAGGGAATGATATTTTGAGGTCATGGAGGTTTACATCAGTGGGTTGGCAGGAACCACGATGGCTATATCTTCTTGCAGTTATGCAGAAATCAACTGAGAGAATGAAAATAAGTATCTTGTTAATAATATCATAATGGAATGATAAATGTGCAGCTTAGTGTTGTCTTAATTTAGAGAGAAGTCTTCCAATACCCAAGTCATAGTTGTGTTCGATGTTTTTTACTTTCTATACAACAAAAGTCTCATGTAGATAAATTGAAAAACCCATGAATGTTGTTACATGTCTTTATAACCACAGACACCACATAACACTATTCCTGTTATTTACTTCAGTTCCCTCCTTTTGAAGCTTTGGTGAATGTCGGGCAACATGTTAAAATTTTTAGACTCCCAGAGTTTGGTTAGATGAATTTGGTCACATGAAACATTTACAAATGCTTATGCATTATGAAATCCTCTGCACAGCTTGATATGTTCAAAGAGTTACTTATGACTTATGATATATTTATAAGTTGCTACCAGAGTTTTGACAGCAAAATCAATGACATATCATTCACGTTAGGATCATGTCTCTCCCCTGTTATGATCATTTGAGGCTCGCAGTAAAGACCTTCTGTACACACTGTAAGCAGCAGACCTACATGTGTGTCTGCAATATGAAATCATGGTGAAGCACTTCATCTCTTTACAAACCCGAGTGATGCAGATGGTGCTCTTTTTTTTCTATTCCAAGTATTCAAGGAGACCTTAGGCCAGTTATTGTAGTGAAGATTTACAATGCCGTTTCTGCCTCAATGTAAACACAGTTGGATAAAACTAATGAAAACATCAAAATAAAGGCTCCCTTTGTGACAGTGACTGTCATGCTGTATGACTTGTTTGAGTGTTAAGTTTATAGCTTTTGCTAAATCTATATTCTGTGCCAGTTTTATTGCACAAAAACTAAAGTGTATGAGTTGGAGATTTAAGAGTTTTAAGATTAAGTTGGCACTTATCAGGAAGAAGTGGTTAACAGTTCAGTTGGTCATTCAGGAGCCCTTGTGTGTGTGTGTGTGTGTGTGTGTGTGTGTGTGTGTGTGTGTGTGTGTGTGTGTTTTAGTCATCCAAGCCCTTGATAATTCATGTGAACTGACACAACAATGGCTGTTGCAAAGGATGAAAACAGCCACTCATAAAACAACTGCAAAGTCACTGTGTCCACTAGTTAATATCCAAGACAGTTTATTTGGGTTTTTTTCTTTTTTCTCCAAATTATTTGACTTTTTTTTCTACAGATGGGCAGTGCCAGCCCTGCACCAAGCACAGCTACAAATGGGTCCAACACCCAGCAACCGAACACCCAAATGGGCTCCAGCAATCAGGTACGAGTGGGTGACGCCTTCCACCAGCAGCAGCCGCCTCCGCCTCGCCGCTCCTCCTCGCTCCTCCCCACACTGAGGAGCCGAGTGACAGAGCCACTGCCTCACAGCCACAGGCAGCATTGCACACAGAGGCCAGGGGAGACACACACCAGATACACCTATGGTTTTAACCAAAGGGAGAGGTGTAGCGGTTACACATTTGGCTTCTCACAAAGGGATGTTGAGTACAGTGATGATGAAGGGGGGTATGCACAAAATGATGTGTACAGACCAGCTACGAGGTACGAGTTTGGGTTTGTCCCTCACGGCCAGACACTGAACAGCGTCAACAGACCCGCAGAGGGAAACTTAAACAGGAAAAGCTACAGTTATGGATACACACACGGACACGTACGCAGCCGAACGCCTGCAGACATGCAGGGCCACACCGCGCTTGATAACTCACACGGTCACGCGTTCAGTGACACTCAGGGCAACACACATGGCCGCAAGTCCAGGCACATGTGCAGCCGCACACTGGACGCCATCCACAGACAAGACGGCTCTCAGGGTAACAGTTACACGGAAAACATCAGAGCGATGGCAGACCAGATGTACGGAGACCCGCCCACACACAGCAGGATACCCACCCACAGTCCGAACAGAAACACACACAGATCTGCAGACAGATACGTAGACGCACACTCCGACACACACTCGCACAACTACGCACACAACCGGGCTCTCACCAGACACCACCAACTCCAGTTCTCTGGTGGACTCTGACACTGTGTGTGTATGTGCACGCATGTGAGTGTGACTATATATGCAGGCTACATTGCAAAAGGGGTGCAAGTGACATTTGGGCTTCAAATTAAGAACGTTGTTGAGCTCTTGCAGGTGATGAGAGAGCACATTTGTAATCATAAATTAAAAAAATAGGGATAAACCAAAAGACTGAACTAAACTTAATATCTTAGAATGCTTAACAACTTAAATCCCTGTAAAATCATGAATGGTTCCTATGATGTTGTATTTTCAATGAAATTATGGAGAAAATGTCACTTTTTCCTCTTTTGCTCCTAATCCTTGATGTGTAAATACAGTAAGTTTTTAGTGATCGATGGTGTGGAAGCATATTAATCTGGCTGAAAGCTTTTCCCTTTGCCAACACCACTAACAGCATTAACTTTTCGCTCTCTTTTTAAAATATTACCCATAAACTCAGCGAAATACTAAATTCTTCATTGTGTACAGCCTCCTTTTTGTCACATTGGTTTTAACTCACAAAAATTAGCTGTAACTCTGATTATGTTTTCATAGTTCTCTTCAAACCACTGGGCTGTCTACAGACTGTAAAGGCTTCATCTGCTCTTTCATGTTTTGTCTATTTGTATAAAGTTTTATACTAACTTTTCCTTTTTTAAAAAGGAATGTACTCTTGCTTTTCTGTCTCACCTGCCTGTTTCTCCTCTGTTAAATAAAGCTAATCTGAAGCCTCCTGCATGCCTGTCTGTTTGTTTCTCTGTTGGGTTTTCAGCGGCTGCCTTCTCCTTTGCTCCTCTCCCTGTTTATTAAATGATATGTGGGTCCCTATTCCCTCTGTTTTGGCCTCAGAGCCTCTTTTCTTTTCTGCATTTTCTTTATCCTTTGTCACTCACTCTAAGCAGAAACCACGACATGTTTCTCAAAAATTAAACAACTGAAAATTCCCAATAGAAAAACATTAAGATCACGATTCATTCTTTAGACCTAAACATACCAAAATGATAAATTAATAGTCACACATTCACAGCCATATAGGGTATAATGAACATATTTCAGGAATACCTAATCAAACCTGACACAAGAGTAGAGTCAGTATTCATGAATGCTCCATGTAGCCGTGAACACACTCCCTTTCAGATGTGATAAATGTGTTAAAAATCAGAATGATGGAATGTGTTAACCTTTGCTTATTTTTACATCTTTTTCTTTTGTGTGTGTTGAAGTGCTGCATGAATGTCCCAAAAAAAAACCCCTACTTACTTTGCAGTGGCAGTTACTTTATTCCCTGGTGGTAAACATGTGAGCAACGTTAGATTCAATCACAAAGTCACACAAGAAGTTGGGTTCGCTTGAAAAGCAGCACAAATTCCTGGATGGACGAACTGATGAAGATATCACGCATGTCAGACGGTGAAAAATAGCTGTTTCTTAGTTAAGTCTGTATTCAGCTCCATGTTGAACCATGACTGATTATTTCAAAAGCTCATAAATATGTTTCACAGCAGTTAAAGCAGATGCGTACTGATAAAGTGTTTGTGTGTGTAAGAGAGGGAGTAACAACGGGAGGGCAGGGGTTAGTGGGTTGACTTCCATTGACCTGCCCATTGTGGCATTTACATCTCATCCACGCCATACTCAGTATATCTGTGTGTGTGTGTGTGTGTGTGTTTTAGTCATCCAAGCCTGCGGATAAATGTTATCAAACCCAGTTCAAAGTTCAGTGTATATCTGCATAGTCACTAAACAGACAGTCTGGTGACACCGTGGGGCAGTGTGATAAAACAAGCGCTCCCTAAAGCAAAACTCCCTGAGCCCCTCAGCATCCCTCCTTTCTCTCACTGTCTCTGTCTGGAGCTTGATTTCCATTAGGAAATCCATAACGTCAGTAATTTTCCACCTATGTTTTTTTTTTTTTTAGCCATGCTAGAGGTGTGGCTCTGTTGATGGCGATGTTGGTCGGTCCACCACTGTGGTCCACACATTCATGGTCCCCAGACATTTCTTGTTCCCTTTAGGATGAAAAGTAATAAAACTTTTCCTCTAGCTCCATCATCAGGTCAACATTTTGATTTCTGACTATGGACAACTTGCCCAGTATCACGTTATTCTTGTAAGAATGGTTCCTTTTTTCTGATCTATGTGATTTGATTTTCTTTTCACAGACAAGGAGCCTTTTTATTTGCTTCATGGGGTGGAAAGTCACATTTTATTTTTGGCAAACATTTAAAACTATTTCACAGACTTTGCTGGAAAATCAGATGATGACAGCTTGTCTCTTTTTGTCTTTCTCCCTCATTTTCTCACTCTTGATCATACTGGAATATTTTTGACTGCCACAATAACATCCCTAATAAAACTCAGTTCAGTGCAGTTAGTGCAAGTACAGGTGACGATGAACAGTAAAACGATGGAAGGCTAATGCACAGAAAAACTGAAATTATAGAGATATACATAATACTAGAAATGGATATTAAGACAAAGAATAAAACAACACAATTTTCTGTGTTTGTTCTTTCTTTTGCTGTTTTGCTCTCCATCCCGAGCCGAGTGCTTTGTGGGTGGGGTGGGTGACACAGTAGGGTGAGGCAGGGCTAAGCCTCTCAGAAGCCTATTGTATGCAGCTGTAGGTTGGGGCTGGCTGGATAGATGGACCCCCCCACCCTATTAACTTATTGTTGTGGGATTAAGATATCTGACTGCCTGTCTGCCTGGCTGCTTCAAAAGCCTGGGGCAAGTCGTCAGTTTGTGGAGACTGAGGGATGGAGGGAGGGATGGATGTGATCTGTCAGAACTTTGTTTGAAAATGCATACGACACACATATAAGAGCTCAGTGAATGACAGCTATGATGTAGTGACATATTAACATGTATGGTAGGTACTAATGATACCCCAGAGACTCCATGACATTGTGAATACACCCCACCCATGCTTTGATATGACGAAGATATTGGAACACCTTTCATTATTGTACACTAAGGATTATTATCACATATTTGGAGTATGTGTGTGTCTGTTTTTGCTTGTTGTGCGTGTGTATGTGTGTGTGTGACAGCTGTATCTCTTTGACCAGAAAAGGCTTCTTTCATCCTCCACCTGCACCGGCACCAACACCAGCAGTCCCTATCTCCATCTGTGGGGTGGGGGTCCTTTTGTAGTGCTGGGTGGCTGCTCGATAACATGTCTGTCAGCGCTCTCAGGATTATCTTAATTATTGTGTTTCCGATTGTGCACATGAAGAGAATCACCTTTTTTTTTTTTTAAGTTTCACAGTATTTAAACCAGTTTTCAAAAGGACTGCCAAATACACACACACATACACACACACGCGCACACACACAGTACATACAGTGCTGTATGTACAATGGCTGACTTGTGACCTTGTTCCTCCTATAAGAGCATTCTCCTGCTAAACGTCTAGCTGCCATTAAGCAAAGGGAACTTTTTTGTCCGAATGGATTACAAATTTCTTTCTCAATGATGATCAACTTGACTATTTTGTGATATTTTATTCATCCCCCACGCTGCATGTCTGCTCAAAATCCTCAGAGGATTGTTCTAAATCTGCTCCTATTTCCTCAAAGCTCTGTTCCCATATCACCGTCTGAGGTGAATCATAATTAACTGGTTGCAAGGTGTGACTATAATACTACAAATTGAATGTAGAATCCTCCTATTTTTGTTGAGTAGATGTATGTTGGACTAAACTGCAATTGCTCTCTTCACAAGAAAAGTCAAGATTTACTTTTTTAGCTTTCATCAGAAGTTAATCTACCTGTAATTTTAATACAGGATAGATCCACGATACGTAATGAAAATCTTTGATAGTGGCTTATACAGTACTGTAGTTTAGACAGTTATTCGTAAGCATTGTAGCAGCCACACAGTAACTATTTCCCCTGAAATATTGTGGTACAAGGTGCCTCTTTTTGTGCTGTTTCTTCATGTTGGTCATTATTAAGAAAATAAAAAAACACGAGATGCAGTAACGTGCAGCATGACTTGCTGTGAGTCGCCTCAATTTGAACATGTCACCAGAATTGTAAATCATACATTAGATTCTACTTTTAATGAAAGCATCTGCTAGCTGAGAGTTTGTGCTAGTATGACAAAAAAATTAGATTTATTCTGTCTGTACCAGCAGTGGACAACATTGGCTGATATGCGATAAACAAAAAAAGTAAAACAGACATCAGTCCAAGTCTATTGGGAAATAAAATATATCTTCTGATGCATGAGGCAACATCATCAATTTTTCATAAATTATATTTTTGGCTTCGATTTGGCCCAGATTTTTGCATAGGAGCCCTTAATAACCATTTTCGTCAACTCTCTTCATCCCTTTCTTTGTTGACAGGAGCTTAGGGGCCACAATGCATACCAGGGGCCCTCAGGACCCTCTAGACATCCAAACACAGAGCCCACCATGAACGATGCAAGTCACACTCCAATGATGACCAACAACGATGCGTACAGCAACTCTGGAAGTGGTGAGCACACACTCGACACATCACGCTGTGCACAATATTTGTCCATTTGAACTGTCAGATAGTCAGCATTAGGCCCAGAGTGTTTGTGTACTCCTGTTATCTGCGACTGAGTGTGTACACACAGTATGTTTGTCAGCCTATGTGTGTGTGTGCCTATTTACGTGTGTGTTTGCTATCAGTGCACGGCATGACACCCAGCCGACGCTTGTGTTTTTTTTTTTTTGTTGCAGCCACCCTAAGCATCTTATAGCACTGCATTACAAAATTGTCCAAGCTCTGTCTTTATATCTCTTTTCACTCTCTGCCTTGCATATTTATAGCGGGAGAAAGGGAAGTAATTAACTATGTTTTTCCCGAACGCGACGCTTGCTTTTCATGTGCAAAAGATCTGACCTTGGAATCATTACACTGATGAAACGGCTTCTAAGTGGGCCCGATTTGCATACAGGGTATTGTGCGGCATGCGTGCTGTCGTGTTTAAAAAAAAAAAAAAAAGACAGAAAAAAGACTAACAAACTGTTTTGAATTCATTCTTTATCTCTCTCCCTCGTCTCCCCCTCCCTCACCCCCTGGGACGCAGGGAGGCGGAGATGCTTTTCTCTGTCAGCTCTCCATCAGACTGGATCTGCAGTACAGTTACAGTCATTTTGTAAGGAGGGGGATTTCAACACAAAGGCTTTACAGTGAGGAAAGGATGCGCTCCCGGGGTTTAAAGTTTATGGAAATGTTGTAGGAAGAGTTGCAAGGAAGTTAGAATAAGGCTTTTGTATGGAAATTATTATTTTGTTTGCGTTTTGGTTTTATTTGAATGTGCATTGTGTGTGGGGTGCTTATTTCTGTGGGTTTTGTGTGTATGTGTGTTATGCTTTCTAAATGTCTGACCTTGCTAAGCTCTGTATTGACAATATTGATCTTCAAATGAAGGACACACTGGCTTTCATTGTGTCTGGTGTTTAAATATCCCTCTGTGTGTCTTGTCACAACTGATTAATATAGATAATGAACAATATTTAGAAATACAAAACATTTAGACTGGATATCAAAGTGTACACACATATTTAGTATTTATTTGGCTTTTATCCCCTTCAGGACTGACGTTAGAGTGAATTCAGGCAGCTTTACTTTTGATATTGTAGCCAGCAAAATCAAGGTAAAAGCTAAAAAACATAACCCAAAAACCAGATGCTACTGAAAATGTATTAAAAATAACCAAAAAGTAAACATGCTGTCTGTTTTCTCTCATTCCACCCTGACTAACAAAATCTGTGCTTTTCTTGCCTGCTGGATTGTTGTGTTTCTCCTCAGATCCGTATCCCGCTGCGACTGCCAATGGCAGCTACGGTCACTACGGCAACGACGATGAGGAGTTGGAGGAAGGTTTCCCCCAGCCACCCTCCCTCAGCGCTGTGGAGGAAATGAATAGAGACTTACCACTGACTCCCCCACATCACAGGTAGCTCCATCATACACACACACACACATAATGTACAGCACACTACACAATCAGCACTCTATAAAACTACGCACAGGGCCAGAGTTATTATATTCTAATGACATTCTTAATATGGACCGCTGTGTTATGAGATAAAGAAGAGCCATTACACTAAATATTACAACTCACATATGCATTATTTAGACTATATGGTCTAATTGCAATAGCCTATTTGCATTATGCATAAGTAATTATGGTGATTGATGATTATGAAGTTTTGAGCACAGCATTTACTGTCATCAGCAGGCCTCACCTTGTGTTTTGCGGTAAAAATCTTGTGCCAAAATAATATGAAAGTAGACAAGCAGTTCAGGCAGAGTATACTGGCCCCTTTGGTGTGGGAACTCGGCTCTGAAGAATCACCATCCTCAGTGTCAGCATCATATGAACTGTAAAACACACCCCATTCAAAGAGAGTTAGTGCAGTCACTGAAATCCCTATAATTTAGGGTCTACTGCGGAAACTACTGAATGAGTTGACTGGAAGACCATAAGAGAAAGAGTGTGTTTTGCAAGATTCTGTCAACAGAGTATGTTTGGAAATCTACAATGTGTGTGTAGTGTATCTCATGTGGTCAGAGTCAGAATCTGGCATCAATATACTTGTTTTCCTGTACGTTTAATGGAGACAGTGCATGCTATTGTTTTACTGAATCATGCCATCTGGAGTAGAGGAAATTGAATGATCTGCTGTCTGTGCATGAATTTTAAATTGAGTTTACTCTTACTTTGGGTGATGTAACCAACAAGTCACTACAGGACTGTTTTACCCCTGGCTGCGCCGGTTCAAAGTCAATATTGTTGTCGTTGTTTTGCAGCGAGTTTCAGAAGCAGCCACACATGGCTGCAGCTCTCTATGCAGACAGCCAACTGGCCAATGACGAGGACAACGTACCTCGCAGCAGAACATCTAAGAGCATGGACCTTGGTGAGTATACACACACACACACACACACACACGCCCAAACCCCTTCATCAGTACAAGAAGCTGTTGTTTTCCTCAGTATACAATTGAACATATGTTGTCTCAACCATCACAAACCAGCCAAACATGCAAGTCTAATAATGGACCCAGACTACACACACAACCACAACCACAATCGCGATCACATGCTTCTTATCAGTCCATTTCTTTATTGTGATATGTAGCCCTCCCCTATTATCCCCGGCCTGAGGGGATTCGACCTCCTGAACTCATAAACCCAGGGGCTTTCCAACGGACTGGGTGAACACGTCATCTGGTGTGTGTGTGTGTGTGTGTGTGTGTGTGTACACGACTGTGTTTGTCCTTTCTATTTGTGTGTGAATGAAAGGCGTGAGGTTTCCAATCTCATGGCTTTGTGTGTGTGTGTGTGTGTGTGTGGAAGTCAAGAATGAAGGGGCTTATTTCCTCGTATTAACCCGTGCTGACCCCTCCTTCCCTCCTCTCCTCTTTTTCTGTCTGTCTCTCCAACCTTCTCATCTTTCTTTATCTCTTACTTTTCTCTTTTTGATACTTTACTTCAATTTTCTTGTGATCCCTGGCTAGTGGGACATGGTCAGTCCTCTTTGTTTCTGTCTTCCCCCACCTCTTTTTTTATCTCTATATCCCAGCATTCCTTCCATCTTTATTTATCTCTTTTTTTTTCCTTTCAGCACTTTCTTTCTCAACTGAAAGCCGATGAGTTCATTGCTCTTGCTCTCTCCTATCTATCTCCCTTTCTTCTCAGCCTCTCCCTGATTTCCAATCGCGGTTCATTAGGTTCAGTGGATTGGCTTTCTTCCTGCAGCACACGCCTCTGCCACCCAAGCTGATTGGCTTTCATTATGGACAAGGGTGGTCTGCACACGCAGCCGCGCACACACAAACACACACTCTCTCTGCTCTATCCCACTGAGGACCCACTCCAATACCCACCGCTATCTGTCTCCCCTCTCTGGCTTCTATCTCCATCTCTGGCCATCCTCCATTTCAATCTGTTTTTTTTCTCTTTTTGTGTTATCTCTCTGCTTCTATTCATCCCTTCCCTCTCCAAAGTGCTCAGGGCTGAAACAAGGTAGTTAGCAGAGCTCTGTGTGTGTATGTGAGTGGGTGTGTGTACATGTGTAAAGATGGTAGGAGCTCTGAACACACACGGGCCCTCAGATGCTGACCCTGTCTACATGTTTTGTATTTAAAGAACCAAATGCTTTTTTCCCCCTCATGAGAGTTTCCCACATGTCAGTCTTTACGGTTACATATATCTGAGCTTTAGCCGCAACCACAGGGCACGTTAGCTTTTATTAAACACACAGCTTCTTTTATTGACCCAGCAAATAGTCTGTTGAGTCAGAGCTTCTGAAGCTCACACACAGACATCCTGACACACACCGCCTGCCCATGCCGATATGAATCGTCAAGTCACTGACACTATAGCTGTACCGAACTCTCTGAATCCCTTTTTTCTACTGCCTGAAAGCACCAGAACGAAGGATCTTTGCTCTCATTTGCATTCTTTTGCAACTATAGCATAAACAAAAAATAAATGACTGTAATAGATAACTTATTCAAGCAAGTCTGAGAAAAAGTCTGCAAGTAGATTTCTTTCTGAAGAAGCAATAATGGAAACTAATGCATTTTTTAGGCTAAAAAAGCTACGGTCTGCTCTGGAAAATAGTCTGTTTGGATTGGCTTTAAGATGCTCAAAGTGCATTGAAACATCAGACCTTTTAGGAGACGTGTAGCCTATGGACTACACTTTGCAGTCGAAGTTGTTTGGTGTACAATGACTTGGGTTGAATTAAATAGCTGACAAATAACTGACAGACTTAGATTTATCTGAGGCTCTCTAAAACATAAGTGGAGCCATATAAGGGAGCAGCCCTACCTGGCACCCACTGATTATTGACTGACTGTTATTTTGTGTTGACCTGTAAATAATGCACAACTCCGTCCTCACTTCAACAAGGTCTTCAAATGCATTATTCTGTTGAGTTTAACCTGTCCTGGTTGATTTGGTGACACCCGTGGTTACCGTGGTAACAGCAAACACTTGTCGAGCAGCTACTTTGTGCAGCCTGTCGCCTGAAAGTGCTCACTGTGGCTGCTCCATCGTCTTCCGTTACTCCCTTGCAAAAATTTACATGATCGACTGAGCAAAAAATGCTGAAAGCGAATGATCATGGTCAGTGCTAACAAATACATTGTGTTTCCTGTGGCTTCTTCATAATAAAAGCCACCCCGTTTTTCGCCAGTTGATTGTTTGCTTTTAATTTGAAGCAACTGTGGTAGTATCAAAAACAGGGTTTGATTGCATAAAGATCTTAAGGATTATAACTTAAAATAATTAAACAAAGGAATGAAGGGGCAATCCAAGTTTGGACAAATGGGTCTATTTTAATATAGCTGGCATGGAGGTGCAGCATTATGCCAGGTAGTGAAACAATCCACTCAGCAGTGTCAGAAGTATTTTGTGTGCAACAGACGTACAGTATGGATCCATAAAAGAGCAAACAGAGGCTAGGCCTAATAGTCCAAGCACATACGCTTTCATACTGTCAGAGGCCAAGAGGTCAAATTTGGATATGAAGCCAAAACCCATGAAACAGTTCTACCACGCACACAGCTAGACTGACTCTGTCTCATTATCTGTCTGCCTCTCTCTCAGTTGCTCGCTGTGTCTGTCTCACCACATCTCTCAACCTCTCTTGATCCATCTCTCTCTGAATCTCTCTTTATTCCTGACCCTGTCTCTTTTACAGTTCCTGTCTTCCCTGCCCCTTTTCCTCTTCTCCTCAACTTTCTTGCAACTTTTGTCTGTCCCTTGCCCTCCCTTTTTGTCTTTGATGCTCCCTGTCTGCCTCTTACAATCCTACACTTTCTCTCTTTCAGTTTACTCCTCTTGTCTTTCTTTGTCAGGTTTTTTTTTTTTTTTTTTACTGTCTCACTCTATCCTGCACTAATACATGATATCCCCAACAAAATACAGTAGCACCACGCTTCTGCAGAATTGTATAATAACATTGTGTAGTTATATTATCTGGTAATAGAGCACACATATATAACACAATAAGGAAGCTGACTGGAGGGTTTCTACATTTTTAGCCTTCCACTCTGGCAGGAGGAGACAAATTTAGCTGCTGGCCATGCAGACTTTTATCTTTATTCTACAGAAAAGGAAGCTTTTCATTATCTGGCGGGGTCATGTGGCCTGGAGAAGTTTTTCTTTTTTCCAAACTTTGAAAGTATTGAATTTAAAATGTATTTTATCTGGCACATGTGCACAAGAAAGGTATTTCTATGTCTTTGTCTTGGTTGCTACAGAAGTTTCTTTGCAGGGTTTTATGAAGCAACTTCTTTTGATTTCAGGTTTGCTCTCACTGATTGTGTTTTTCTGACACACCCTATCACCCTGCATCTGTCACTTCTTGCTCCATCTCCCCACTGTTTATCACTTTTTTGGTATACTCTCTTTCTCTGTCCCTTCAATATTCTCCCTTCCTCTCATTTTCTCTCTCCCTCACCCATCTGTCCCTCAGGAAAATTGACCTCATAAAAAATGGAAAGGATTATTTAAGAGAAATAGCAGCGTAATGAAAACCTATTATTGTGTCCCATGGCGCACCGCCTGTGGTGGCTGCTGCTGGCCGACTACAATCCTGTTTAGTTAGATTAGAGGGTGTTGTTGGGGGTTTCTTCTTGTTTTCCTTTACCTCCCGTTATTATTTCCCTATTGTCTCACCTCTATCTGTTCTCATATTCTCTCACAATCACAATATCTTTCTTTCTTCTGGTTTTCTTATATTTCTGCTTCTTTTTCATTTCCTCTTTTGTTCTGTCTCATTTTGTCTGTCTCCCTCACTCGTCCTGCTCTGTCTGATACTTCTGCAGGGTAAGTCATTTACAGCATGTGCCAGCACCAGTAGATGCCATTATAACCATTTACAAAGCAGCACAAAGCTGCTCTGTATTTCAGTATGTGTGGCACGTAATAATACAAGCTATTTACTGTGTTTTCTGTCTGGTTTTCTTCGTGTTCTAGTGGCTGATGAGAGCAACATGGGATCACTGGTCGGGCAGAGGAACGGTAAGAGTTTGATATAATCTAAATACACATGCATACTCTCAGAGAAAAACGTTCTACTTTTTTGTTTTTGACCCACAAATCTGCCACATTTTTCTTTTTCTCTCCCTCGTTGTCTCACACAGTGTAATAGTCCATTCACACACAAAAATAAGTTAACCTGCTGTGTGAAAATTCTCATTTGTACCCTTTTTAATAGCAGATTTCTTCACATGCAAGCAAAGACAAATTTCTGCCTTTTGCAAGCAAAAGTTCGACAGTAAAGTGTTTCTTTATTCTTAACTATTCTCATACATTTCTAAATTCCTCACTCTCCTTTGCCTCCCCCCTCCCTCCACTCCCCGGCTGACAAAGTTGAGTTGTGAAGCACTTAGTGTCTGAGCTCTCGCTGCTTTATAGCCGTCCAGGTCAGCAGGCCCACAGTGCTCAATCCTCACCCAGCTGACAGCAGCCGCATTGATTACAAACGGCTTCCGCCTCGGTTATTTTCTCCACACTCAGTTCCGCCTTGTTTTATTTGAGAAAAGTCTGGTGAAAGGTAAAATATAAAGTCAGTTTTACTGAGTGACATCTAGTTCACGAATTGAAGCACTTCACATTTCTGACTGCAGGAACAGCTGTTCATTTGGAATTATCCCTGACTAAAGCCCCTTTCAGACGTCTACCTTGTTACGCAGATCTGATGGCAATTTAACATGTGCCGAGTCACTTTTACATAAAAATCCTGACGGCAATCTGACTAGGTTGGAACTAGTAACACTTCTGTGAAACTTACAACATGGCACAAGTATGAATTGAATGTCGTCCGACTAATGTAAATGCCACTGCAGCACAAGGTTAATTACAGAGAGAGAGAGAGAGAGAGAGAGAGAGAGAGAGAGAGAGAGAGAGAGATCGATCAAATGCACGTCTTGTTTGCCTTGTTAAGAACACTGTAATATAGTTATCACTACATTATCTCTATATGTTATGCACAAAGAAATGATCAGTTTAATAAACCACAAAACACAGTGAAGGAGCACATTTTTGTTGAGGAGATTCTTCTAATGTCAGATCAGGCTATGAAAATGATCATCCTCATCAGAACCAGGCAGAACCGCAGTAATAATCAAACCAGCACTCCTTCTCTATATTTAAAATTTTCATTCATCCAACTCTATGTATGAATGAGAGAGAGAAGTGAGCAGAATACCAGCTTAATGTCTTGTCATTCCTTGCTTGTCAGACGTTATAAAACAGGCAGCAGCATTTGCTATCTAATAGTATTAAATGATGAAATTGATAAGAACATATATTAGGGGGTTACACTGTGAGCCTCACGCTCACGATGATCAGTAATTCAGGCTTCAATGGCAAAATAAGCTTTTTAAATCCATCAGTGCTGCAGCCTGTGAGAACACTCTTCTTCCTCGATATAATCACTTTTTAACTCACCGCTGTTCTCCAGCAATGCTCCCTCTAGTGCACCAGGTGCCAAAAATTCTGTAAAAGTCATGTCTCATTAAAGCTGCAAGGAATATTTATGTATGAGGAAAAAGCCATCACTTTAACAGACAGATGAACCCAGCGTGTTACATGTCTGAAAATGGCTTTAAAGTGTGTCCGCTACCTAAATTCAGACTTCAGAAACAGGAAATATATAGAAAAAGGCATCACGGTGGAACCCAGACCGGTGCACGAACACTACAGCAAAGAGAGCTTAGTGCCAAAGATGATTTCCCCTTCTTATGTGTGACCTAATCCACAGGGCGTATCTTGTTTTCATCAGGTATGATGGGTCTTGATTTGCATTGTGTTTTTTTATATCATATTAAATTTGAGAAATAGTGGACTTTAGCAAAGCTGGTAGTGAGGGTTTGACATTGAGAAAATAGACAATAATGTAACATTGTATGCAAAGTCATTGTGGCTTGTACACGCCAGTTCCAGGGCTGTATGTAGGAACAGTTTGTGCTGTGATAGGAGCAGAGAGAGCAGCAGTGAATTTCTACCAAGTCAGATATAAATGCTCCAGCATTGCTTCAAACACTGTGCTTGTTCTGGGCATCTCCGGCATGAATATTATTCAGAGTGTTGCTGACAGCGAGCGTGCATGCTCGGTTGATCATCTCTAAGTTGGTCTGCAAAAGTCATGATTTTAATTGTGTGGAGTTCAGCAGTGTAGATACCTTGCATCTCATTTAGAACACCCACTGTATTTTAATATGGCAACAAGGCTCGTGTAAGAAAAGAATCATGACCAGCATTTTAGTTCTGACGCCGGGAGACAGGCCTGGCTTCCTTTCTGTCTCTGTTACACACACACACACCCACACACACACACACACACACACACACACACACACACACACACACACACACACACACACACACGTACACCGATCTCTTAAATCCACCTGCAGCAGCCAACTAAGCCTGTTGCCAGTGGAATACAAATGGCCCGAGCACTGTTGCTGACCTCAAATCCCCCACACTCAGCATTCCCACAAGTGGCTTCGCCTCCGCCCTCCTCTTCACCCTGATACCCCCCTCCTTCTACTCCTCCTCTCTCCTCTCCCGCTATGATTTTCCTGGAATTTCTGATCAGCGCCCATAACCCTCATGGCCCATGATAAATAAAGTGATCCATTTCTCCACTGCAGCATTCCTTTCTTCTTGATTTTTTCCCCCCATCTCCTCTCCCGTTGACATCTTAGCTAATGCGTATTGACAGGGCTTTTGCGTGTTTTTCATTTTTGCTGACGCAGTGTATTTTCCTAGCTTCCTGCGCTACACCACCCTCCACCCCACCCTCCTTCCTAAATGGCCTCAGTGTTTCTTTATGGGCTTTGACATATTTCATTAGGCGGATGGTCTTAACAGGCCTGCCTGGCTTCTTTAATCTGGCTAAAACCCTTTTTCTCTCTGGCTAGAGCCGCTGTGAGGAGCGCTTCACTCTTCTAACTCTCTCTCTTTTCTCTCGCTCCATCTTTCTCTCTGCCACTAATTCATACTGGCCCCCCCCTTTCTTCTCTCTTTATTCTCCAGTCTTAGGAGTCTCCATCTTCAATAGAGCTCTTAGTTGTTTTTTTTTTCTTTTTTCGCTTTCATCTTTGCTACCACTCTCGTTCTTTCCCGCTTCTTCCCAGTCGCTTCTCTCTTATTCTCTGTCTCCTGCTCTTTGTCGCCAGGCTCATCCCCATTTTTAGTATCCTCTCAATCCCGAACTTTCATCTTTCTTTCTTCTTTTCTCTCCCTCCTTCTCTCCTACATCCGATTTTCTCTTTATGATCACGTCTATTCTTTTTCTCTCAACAGGCTTATCCTTTTTTATTCACTCTCTCTCTGTTATCTTCAGTCCCTTCTCTCTCTCTCTCTCTCTCTCTCTCTCTCTCTTTCTCTCTCTCTCTATCCATCATCTGCAGCTGTATGTGTTCCAACCTTATGTGATTATGGTGAACATGCTCCAGTCCCGGAGTTTCCTCTTCCAAGTCACACCCGGCCCAGCATCTCCTAGCCCCTCTGTGTGTTTTGTGAGAGTGTGTGTGTGCGTGCGTGCAAACACCCCGCAGACAGCCAGAAGAGTAATGGACAGATATCCCTTCATTCATCCCTCTATTTCTCTCCTTAAGAGTCTAACATTTCCCCTGGCAGCAGGCTGCCCTCTTACAACACACCTGGGAGCTCATCCAACACACACACACACACACATACACACACACTATACGCACGTACACAAGCATCGGGGCTGTGCAGAGGGTTCTACTGCAAATACTGCATCTCAGCCTCATGCACATCTACTTGTGTTTGCTTGTGGTGTTATCTGCTTTTGCTGCAATTTCTATTCATTTAACGTGTTTTCAGTCTTTTTCTTTCCGTGTGTGTTCGCTAACCCTGCAGCACAGCCACTTGTGCCATCGCTCTGTGTACCCATTAGTCCCCGTTGTTTCCTCTCTGCACAATAAGAAATCCAGCCGGCGTCCTGCCAGCGCTGAAGCCTCCGCTTTGTTTTCACACTCTTTGTTTGGGTGCTGCGTAACTCTGCTTCTCGCTGTCATTCGCGCCTTACCTCGCTCCGTCTCTCCCCCCCCCTCTTTTTCCCTCCCTCCCTCCGTTCTTTATATCCTGCGTGTCGTTGTTGATTTAAGTTGAAAGTCACCATGTTGTGCCGATTTGAATTGATTCAACATTCTGTGTCTGTAAGGACCATCTGTGTGTGTGTGTGTTTTCTTGTTATCTATTTTTATAAGGGCCAGTTCTACTTATATGGATACAGAGATTAATGAAACCTCACTTTTTAGTGGTTAAGTTAAGAATTACAATCATGTTCAACAGATGTGGAGCGTTGCGCATGATTTGTCATTTTATCCCGTGCAGCTTCTCATAGTGGAAGACAACCAATTCTGCATCTAGAATAGAAATCTTCATCGGTCCAAATGATATTCAGTCTAATTGTGTTGGGTACTGTTATATTGCCACTGGTCTCAGGTCTGTGTGTCAATACATGTCATACCTGTGTGGATCCGAGTGCGTCATAATGGAGGAAAGAGAAAAATGTCTTATTCTAATTGAGGACGCCTCACGAGACGCTGACGGTAAGACTAGCAAGCAGAATATGATTGGTTGGGGTTCTCAGCCAAGTCATGGCAGGACCATAGTGACCATCTTGAAAGACATAAATGTCATGCATTCTGATTCCTGCATTAAGGTCAGGCAGATGGTGTAATAGTCAATCAAAGTCTTCACCAGTATAGCATTATGCAGGTACAGTATGTGTGTGTGTGTGTGTGTCTGAATTTATGCACTCTACAGTTCTCCCTCAATGCACAAGCACTTTTATCCACCGCGCATTTAAAAATGGCATATATCCCACTCCACACAGCTCACTCCAACCCTCATCCATTCTCGGCCAACCCCCCGCGCTGCTTTAATCCAGTAGAGGTAGCAGTAATTATGAAATGGCCTTTTAAGTCCCCTCCAGTTATTAAAGCCATTCATCTAGTTGGAGGCTGAATACATACGGCCCATATGTCCCCATTCTCTCATACATCTAAACAGCTAAACCCAATTACTGCCAGCATCGCGCCTCCATCCGACTTCATCCTCTGCCTCTGATATAGCTGAGTGCAGTCAAATAGTGATGGAGGTATGCTTAATGATTGGACAGGTCTTTAATTGGAGTGGAGGTTTGATTGGCCATAACATGAATTGGATTTGCTTTTACTGGCTATACAGTTGTCTGTAGTGATTCAATTTGAAGTCAGGTTTGTCATAGGATAAAAATATATTTAGAACATGAAGACAGCATTAATGACATTCTGTTCCTGCACTGCTGTACTGAAACATTATTCACTTTTCACAGGATAAGGTTGGCAATAGTCTATATTTTTCTTATTGTTAACAAATCCCATGAAAAGACCAAAACCAACAATGAACTGATGCTACTAACAAGTATTGCCTCTGTAGCCAAAGCCTGATATATCTTATTCCTCTGAGCCGTAGAGCTCTGTTGTTGTTTAAAAACACACTGTTGCACTGGGTGACATGTTCCTTCATTACCATGAACATGGGCACTGTAGTTTATTTTAAATCAATCCCACATGCACCATCCTGGTGCTGTAAATACTCACTGTAATCAAATGTGTATTAATCCGCAGGTGAAAATAGTCCCTAATAAATACACTGTGTTTACACCTGTTTGAGTAGTGTTTGCTAGAGTGCCCAGCTTTTTTAGGAAATAACTTCGCCCTTGAAACTACATGTTTTTGACCAATTCTTTACGTCTTCAGTAGAAACCAATGGGCTTGGCTGAGTGCCACAGCCAGAGCAGGGAAGTGGGAAAGTTTTGAGAGATGGAGTAAAACATTTTTGGTTTTATTCTTTTCATGAGATATTTTTTGTCAAGAAGAGAAATACAGAATAATGCCAGACATATGCCTCATGCCACTCCTGCTTTTTACTTATTAGTCCTCTCACATGTCATCATAGGTTTGCTCAGTACATTTAATCAAAGGTGAAGCAATGAAGACTAGTGTCATGGCAGACCTTTTTGTGTTGTCTGTCCATTTCTTTGTGTAGGTTAAAGAACTTAAATCAATTCATAAACATTTATTGAGATGAGATTGTTAATGTCTATTGTAATTCAAGTTTTTAAGACTCCTATTGAATTAGATTAGATAACTTTTATTGAAACGATGTAACACAGGAGCGGCCCATTCTATCCCTTGTAACAGCGTATTTAATGATTCTGTTGGATTAAATTCATAAAATAGCCTTTATTTAGAAGGGTGACACTGAGAGCAGGCTTTCTACTACAGGTATGTGTTTTTATAGAAGAGTGCAGGTCAGGGCCTGTTTTACTGGTCTTCAGAAAAGCAGCTCCAGGTTTTATTGGCTGGCCCTGAGATTGGTTAGATGGAAAAGTGTGCACGTGGATCTGTGTCCTACATGTGTGTTTTTATAAGCATATCTGTGCGCACTGTCGTGATTCATGGGTGTGTGTGTGTGTCCTCTCTGTACCCGATATATGGCCAGGAGCAACAAGCCCCTTTTCACTGTTGGCTAAAGTGTCTCCTTGGCAACTCACCGTCACCCCTGTCACACGCACACGCACAAACACACACCTTCTCCGTACCACCACCGCCACCCCAAGTGGCTTTGATGGAGGGGCACTTTCTTGTAACCGTGGCAACCTTTCAGCCAGTCAGCTGCAAAGCTGTTTGCTGTGGAGCACATTGTAGTACAGTTGATAGGTAAGTGTTAAGACCCTGCTGAGACACTGTGGGAGAGTTCAGCGGTGTGCCAGGGTTTATATTGGGATGTGTGTGTGTCTGCTTGTTTGTATGTTGTGACTGGAACAACAATGTCAAATTTAATATAAATAAGACAATATCCTGGTTAATAGTTGGGTGTTAACCCCCCCCAGTTGATTGGATAGTGTAATAGGTAAGGCAGGGTAGCAGGGCTTAGCAGTGTGTGTTTATGAGCATAAGTCTGAGTGGTGTATTAAATGTGTACTGCACACTGAGTTTGTATGGGAAAGCCTGTAATTTGGACATTTTTTAGTTAATTTATTCTTGTGTTCATTGAGTGAAATAATTACAGAGTTGTGTTCAGACAACTTTTATTCAGAATTGGTAGTTTGTGCCAGCTGTGGGAAAACACACGGACGTTTTAGAGTTAGACTGCAATTTTTTTTTTTTTTTAATTATTCGCACAAAATCTCATTATTGATCATCTTTTGACCCCCATGACATAAAACTAGAGAACGAGTTGTATCAGCATGCCTCGGTGACAGGTTGTAGGTGTGTCACACTCACTTTTGAGATACAAAGCAGCATCATGGAGCAGTGTTAGTCCTTGCAGGGCCTGACAGCGCAGCAGGACCCCAAGGCTATGTTCCAGGCAAAGACTTCACTGCTGTCTGCTCAACACAGACATGTCAACCTTTACTAAAGTCACAATATATATATCACACTGAGATGTGTGTGGGTTTGGCATGTGTGCAGGTGCACGTTGTTGTGCATACACTTACTATGCAAGCAGATGTGGGCTTTTGAGTGGATATGTTGGTGCGTTTGTGGACACTTGAGTGTTTGTGTGTTTAGTGTGAAATGCAAACAGCAATTTAAAGTGGTAATTGGCAGGTTTTTTGTTTGCAGCAACATTTTATGGCATTAAGGATGTTCTTGCACCGCGTTTCCCAGAAGTCATTTGTGTATTAAAAGTTGAATAAGTATTTTTTTCCCACTGTAAATTATGATTTGAAAGTTTTCTTTTAATGATCAACACTTCAGTCTCGTGGATAATTTAATGACACACATTGCTAGAGAAATTAACCACTTTGTCACGTGCCTGTATAGTGGCAACTGGAGAAAATAACTGCTGAATGTATTATCAGATTCACCCAACAGACTTTTAAGCTCCATAATTGGATGTTTCCTACTGAAATGCATCTTGGGAGTTGTACTTGACTTCTCTCCTGAAGTTGATATGAACACAGGCTTGTACTTTTTGAACTTTTTATCAATGAACAGATATTTTCTAACACCGTTAATCATCTTTTGTACTGATGATTCAACTGGGAGTTTAATGTCCATTCAAGCCTTTGAGTTGCTCCAGCTGCCATCACCTAACATTGTCTTTGTAGAAAATGTTACTTTACCGAAACTTCTGACACCTGAAATAACTCTTCCTACTTCGCTACTCGCTGCTAGAGTGAGAAGAAAAGTAGCAAAACAGAAAATGAAAACGTGATATTATTGCTTCATCTTGGATGGAGTGTTACAGCTGTCAAGGGCATTACCGTCGTCCTGGCCTGTTTGGCTGTTGGGCTGTTTGTCAAATATGTGCACCAGCTTGAATCAGTGGCAATCAGGCAGACATGATGCGAACGGATCCGTGAGAGCATCTGCTGGCACAGCGGGCAGCGATATGTGATAAACGCTGATTTCACCCTCCATTGGATCGAGCTGGCGATGATAGCCACCTCTCCCCCGCTCATCCATCCTATTAAACCCTCATTATTCATTTACCTCCAGCCTCAACTGCCTGACATGCATTGAATGAGTGCTCTCACAGCCCCACAAACACACACACACACACTCTAGCAAAAAGTGAATTGTGCTCATATTTCTTCTCCTATTTCATCTAAGGCGGTCAAGGACACACACCGCTATCTCATACAGGCAGTATCATGACTTTTTTTTTTTCTTGGACCAAAATTCTCACATTTTGTAGTTTACACACACACATACACATGCCCACGCACTCAGACACACACAGTTTCTCTGTGTATAGAACAGCAGTGCGCTGGCAAGGAGCTTAATTCTATCAGGCTGCGAGCTGGACAGCCGTAATTACATTTGTGACACAAATCCTGCCTCTCAAATTGAGCGTTTTATTCCTGAGCGCTCCCCCCTCTCTATTTATAACCCCTTATTCCCCATAAATCCCTCTTCCTCACAGAAAGTCAATTTAGGACTTAAAAGGCAGCAACACTCCGCTTACTTTTCCCCCTCCTTCGACTCTATCGCCGCTTCAGTTTCACTTCCCCTTTTCCCCGCTCTACTTTGGAGCTTTGAAGCCTCTGAAATGACAAAAAAAACGAAAAAAAAAACGTCTTAAGCAGTGAGCGCCATGATGCGAGAAAGTCATCCCTACAGGAAAGTTTCAGACAGAAAAAAACGTTGCTTGCAACCTGTCTGTAACTTCTTTGAAGAGCACTTGTCACTGTTTCATTGTGATACACAGCTGGGATGGGTTGGTGTGTAGACTAGTAAGTTTTCTCCTTCACCGCGCTTGGTCACCTGTCCTTCAGTTCCTCACACAGTGTGAAGGGCGGGTTCCACTTTGGCATGACATTCACTCTCTTTTATCCTTTGTCTCTTTTCCCCCATTTTTCTTACAGCTCTGCTTTTCCTCAAATCTTCCCCTTTCCCAGTGCCTCCTCCCCTGCTGAATCAGCTGTGGCCTTCATCGTTTTCCTGCTCCTCCGTCTCCCCTTTCTTCCTCTCTCGAGTTGGAGGCCATAGCTGAGTACAGTATGATGGCAGTTCATTTATTCCCCATCCCTCTTGCTTATGCATGAGCCTGTCAGTTCCCATAGTGTTGCTCCTCACCTGTCCCTGAACTACTTCACCTCACTCATCGTTTCTTTTCCCCTCCTTTATGTTCCTCCTATAGGACTCTGACTTTCTCCCAATTTCTGTCAAATCTGTTTTTCACTCTCTCTCCTCTGCTTCCTGCTACCTCTCTCTCTATTTCATCTTCATACAGTAGCTTTATATTTTTGGGTTTTAACCTTTTTGAGCTTCATTCCATTAGGGAGAAAGCATGTGAGCTGATGCAGATTGCTCAGGTTAGAATCAGGTGCTCTTCCAACATTTCAGGCCAAACATATTCTTTATAAATATAGATTAAAATATAATTATCAAGTTATGTATATTTCATATAAATTTATATATCTGTGTTTTTCTTATAGTGTACAAAAAGAAAAAACGAATTAAAAGCCACTTTATAAAAATTATGTTTAAAAGAGGACGCTGAGGTAGCTTGTCTGATTTGCAATGGAAGGTTTACCCGCTTTTGTACTGTTTTAGTGTTGCTAGACCTCTCTGCTCTTGTCTCAGCTCCTCCTTCCCTTCCTGCAATTCTTATATAAATGTTCGATCTCAGGGAGCATTAAGAATTAAGACTTAAGAAAGTTTATTGGAGATTCCCTTTAAATAAGGAAATATTATAGTAGGAGATTAGTACTGGATTAATGTTTTGTAAGCAGTGGGGGAGATTTTTCTAAAAGCTTATGATCTCAATACCCAGAGTCACTTTAACGCTTAAAATCATTCTGTCTCATTTTATCGGTGGCAGCATGTCTCATTTTGGAGTGAAATTCCCTCGTCCTCCATCAACTAGGCTTCTTTTTTTCCCCTCTCATCCATTTAACGTCCTTCCACCTCATCGGTCACAGGCCCTCCCTCTCTTGTCTCTTTTGTCTCTCAGAGTCTTCAGCTGGTGGAGCGCTAGGCCCGACCCTGGGCCTCTGGAAGTCCAGCTCCCTGGAGAGCCTCCAGACAGCTGTGTCGGAGGCCAAGCAGAGTCGCATTCAAGCCCAAGTCCCCTTTCACCGCCCTCGGCCACACGTGGTCCGGGGGCGGGGATGCAACCAGAGTTTCCGCATCGCCATCGACAAGTCCTACGATGGACCTTCTGAAGATGGTAAGACTTCTCATTAGCATTTTAAAGACAGAAATAGTGGATCTACACTGTACACTTCCAGAAGAGATGTAAAATTGTGAACTGCAGAGCTGCTACTGCCAACAAGAGACGCAACAAAACTGTCCACTTTAAAGAATGTTCCTTTTTAATATATGACTGTCACTGTTGCTATAATATAGGCTTCTTTCCTAGACATTGTATCCATTTTAAATGAGACCCTACACTGCCAATGCACATCCCTTAGGTTTTATAACACACTGGCACTCAAGAAGAGCCAGAGGCCTGCCAAGGGACAGTGCTTAGCCTAAGTACCTTAATGAAATGCTACATGATTTTATCCACTCAGCAATTTAGGAAGAGCAACTTTATATCTTACAGCAGCATATTTTTAATGCTCTACCTTGTGAACCTACAGACATGTTGGATGTTGAGTGTGTGTGTGTGTGATTACTGAGGAAATGATCCTCCATGTTAGCTGAAATTAGTTCACGCAGAATGTTGACTAATGATGATTAGATGAAATCTGGAGTGTGAAAAGTTACTCGTCTATTAGATGAGAAGTCAGACTCAGACAGTATTTGCCACAGAATGAATCACTTTAGCATAGTTTTCCGTCTTTAGCAGGTCACCCAAACCTATGTTCTGATACTTTAAATCAAACATTAAACCAAAAATGAGACTCATTTTAACTTCTGTTAGACCCACTTATGTTTTCTCTTTGGTTGGCCCTGAAAATTCAACATAGGCATGTGGATATGCCTGCTGGTAAAACCCATCCAGGTGTAGAGACTTGCCTCTGACCAGCCCTCTGCACTGGGAGAAAGGCTGTCTAATAGAAGACTAAGTAGCACTAGCTCACTGAACAGATTTCTAGAGCAGCACAGTGACACGTACATGCATACTGAATGAAATGATACATGTAATACATGCACCTGCATTTATGAGTATGTATTCCAGCTGTGTCTGCGCATCTACCGCGACCTCTGCCCTCGCACCTCCGTGTCTAACCGCGTGAATCTTTCACCCTCCTCAGATGATGACCTGTCAGAGCAGAGCTCCGGTCATGAGACACCCGCCAGCACCTCCTCTCGCCTTGCCCTGGATGCAGAGGACGGGAAGAAGAAGAAGAAAACCAAAGGGAAGAAGAAGGACAAAAAGAGCAAAGGGAAGAAGAAAGATGATTCTGTGGAGGATGTGGAGAAGAAGACCAAAAAGAAAGGATTTGGCCTCTTAAGGTAGGAGACCTGAATGTCCTTTAATACTTTAACCTCCCTAAAAGTCATCAGTCATGAGACAGTAATATCACACATTTACCTTAAACAACATTTTGCTGTTTGTGGTATTTCTTCAGTTTTAAACTTTCTAGCATCAATGTGACTGTTTGTGATTGGTTAGTTGATGATAAATTAAGCAAAGCAGCTCCACAGACTGCCATGCCAGTACCTTGATTCTCTAAATTGAAAAGGTCACCTGCTAAACAAGAAAAATGTGAGCTAAAATAGAGCAGGTAATGAGGCTTATGTTTCATCACTACTCCAAAACCTCCAAGGTCTTTCTGGTATATAAACAAAACTGTGATTACTTTTGTTTTTGTGTTCAAACTGAACTGATTTTCAGAAAAGAATTTGTACTATTGGTTGTTTTACTTTTCTGTCTTGGTGTGGCACAGATGGTTCAGGTTCAGTCAGCTAGTTTTAGATCACACTTAAAACCTCATTAGCATTTTTGTAGCAGTGAATGAAATAAAATATCACATGCATCCCTCC
Source organism: Maccullochella peelii (assembly GCA_002120245.1). Lineage (NCBI taxonomy): Eukaryota > Metazoa > Chordata > Actinopteri > Centrarchiformes > Percichthyidae > Maccullochella > Maccullochella peelii. The sequence continues at coordinate 155,070 of LKNJ01000294.1, forward strand.
TGTAAAGAGTAGAATTTAGGTTTTTTGTTGAAATCGATGCAAAACAGCAGCACCCTGCCCTACTTCCCCCTGGTTAAGTTTCAACAAATTACCCACTAAGCACAGCTGGATTATGGGATATTGGATTATTGGATATGAACACAACCTTCTCTGTAATGGAGGGTATCCATTATCTCTCAATCCAAGTAAAGTCCACCGACATCGTACCAACCCAAACCGCTTGTCACCCCTTTATCAACGTGTCTCCATCGTGATTGTGGTGCTCCAATCCTCCAGCAGCAATCCTTATCTATTGGCAGTGACACGGTGTGGCCAGTATATCACTGCACTTCCAACGCTTGAGATTCAATTAGGCTGTGGCGAGAGATAGCGCAGGCTGAGCATTGGCCTACAGATGGCAGATAAGAATCCAATTGGCCACAGTGTCAAGGGCAGTAATGGAAGAGATGTTCACATGGTTAGGCTGGTAGTGGAGAGTAGGGCAGGGACGAGAAGGGCAAGATGAAGGACACACACAGAGAAACCAGAGTTACATACAGGAACATGTGTGTCAGAAAGGTTGCCGTTGATCCAGTTCACCTGGCGCTTGATTTCCCCAGTAAAATGTACTCGTCTTTGTCTTGTGGCATCTTAAATAGTTCAATTTATTACACACATCAAGATTGTGCTGTTTCTCTGCAGCAGAAACAGGCAAATGTGTAGAAGCTGATACTGCTAGCTGTGTGACAGATTGTATTTACATGCTTGGAAGATGGTATTTATGTTTCTCTCTTCCTTCTTTTTATACTCTCTCTCCACCTCCCGCCTACTCTGATTGTGAAAGGGTTACGTACTTGTACAACGATCAAAGAAACTTCATTAAGGACTGCCCTCTAAAGATTGATTAGTCAGTCAAGGAGCCAGCAGTTCAAACCTCATGTTGTCAGCGGGAGCATCAGACTTTTTTATTGCTGGGTCATTGTACACATAGCAACACGGCATAATAGCACAGCGGGTACAAAGTTTTACAAACATGATTTTGGATGCACACTTTTTATTTCTTTAACTCTGGAAATCTGAAGTTTCACATCACAGATGATGATCATGTCAGATGCCAGTAAAGGCAGTAAAGTGTGAGTAGTATTTCTCATAATTCTAGCTAAGGTGTATTGATGAAAATGCATCAGTAATATTATTGATTATTATTTAAAACCTGCTTTTATAACCAAACTCATGAACAACCGAACTAAATAAAATAAAGAAGCCCCCACTCTGGAAAATCAGAATTGACTTAGAAAACTGATTCAGGTACAGCCCTTGTCTTTATCCCATGCTTGCTTCTATGCACTTTTTGACACAAATGTGAATGCTGGCACACCTCTGCATGTAGTTACACACACACAGGCACACACCTTCTTCTTCTTCTCATTGCAAACTCAATGCCTTTTGAATTGGCAACAATAGCCAGAAACGGCTGACTGTTCAATCCAAGCACAGATGCTGAGTGCTTCTCAAACTCAACAATAGAACTGAGCCTTGTAAAAAGCTTCCAGATTGTTGCACCACACACTAGCCTTTCTCTCCCTGGCCTTTATCTGGCCGGCTTGATCGTTATTGAACTTGAAATATGACTTAATTAGCTGGAGTATTGCACAGTTCAATCTAATTGCAGCTCTCAAATGTTATTTTACTCCAATGGCAGCATTAGGAAAAGGGCAAATTATAAACATATGACCTCAATTTACCTCTGCAATGAAAGTGTGCGCAACAGAAGCTAGCACAACAAATATTGGAAGTCAGCCCTGTCCTTTCAGCAGCCATGAATATTTAGTTTAGCTGTGCCAGTATTTGAAGAACACGTTGTTTTTGGCGGCAGTATGTTGCAAACAGCTGGGTTTAAGGTGACCTCTGGAGATCACATATTTGTTGTGGGAACATTTGTTTTTTTTTTTTTGCTAAATCCATTTGTGATCCTATTTAAATGAAGAGCATCATTTCCTAACTACATACAGTATACCCTATCACAGCTCAGCAGGTCTGGTTTTAAAGCAATGTGGAGAGTGTTTCATTGTTTTACATTATTACACCTGAGGGCATAATGAAAGTGCTTCAATTTGAGGTCAAAAATTAGGAATGGATGATGAAGGAGGGATGATGCATGTACATAAATGGTCAAAGGTCCTGACACCTATACTGTTTATTTATTTATCAAACTTGCTACACTTATCCAGCTGGGATAAGGGCAAGTGTTCAAGAAACAAGACTACCATCAAATAATACACAAAGATGTAACTACTTTCTGAGCATCCATGTTTAATTGTGGGCAAGTGAACAATTGTGTAAGAGTTGTTGGTTGTTTGATATTTCATTCGGGAATCATGCTTTTAGTGAGTCAGGAGTTGGTTTGACTGTGCTGTTCTCTCACTGCTCTGTCAGATGGCCTCAGATTGTGGCTTCTCCCCCTTTTTCACCACAAGGCTCTCAAAGCCCCGTTCGCATCTTGTATTCCTGATTGCTAAATAAGCCAAGACAAATGGCAGTGCCCTTCAGACCTTCCTCAGTAGTGGTTGACTGCTTGTCTTGTCTGTATTCAGCAGACAGCAGTCAAGTCTGTGCCTGGAACGTAGCCTCGGGGGCCGCGCCACTGACAGACCACAGAAAGACTAACACTGGAACTCGGGCTGCTCTGCTGTTTTCTCTCAGTACTGCTGCCACATCCGCATACTCCTGTAGAACAAAGGGGATAACCTGGTCAGGGGTTTCAGGTGTCTTTATCAAACAAGGATATTTACATTACACTCTGATTTTAATAAAACCTTTGCCAACAATATTATTTTATCTAAAAAGTAAAGACTAGGATTCCCTGTGCTCTTTACCACAAAGTGATATTTTTATAAGTTTCTCATCCTTGGGAAGTTGATCGTGGCATTAATTCTAGTGTGCACAGCTTATGCTTGAGCTCGTCTTGTTTTTGTGTGAGGATTAGACATATTATGGTTTGATCCAACATGACTTAATCAGGAGGTCAGGGTTTGAAGGATATAGCTTGTGACTAACATCCACTGATTGTGTCACCAAGTGAGTGTCGCTCCCAAGTGACATTCGACGTGCCTCTGAATGGTGAAGCTGTGTGTATTTGTGCGTTGTTTATCTGCTTGAGTGTGTGTCACTCTGTCACTGGCTGTGTCATTGCTCAACTGCCCCACCAGCCCTGCTGGGCACTGATACATCCCGTCTGTCCCCGCGTCCCGTCAGTCACTCAGTCAGTCAGGATCAATGTTTAGCTGTCGCTATCAGCACGCGTCCCACTGTGACAGCGCGACAACACCCCCCCACCAATTTAAGGGACATGAAAGCCGGCGTTCTGATCCGCTGTTTACAAATCCACATACAACACGATATATCCTCTACCCCACTTCTCTGTTTGCAGCGCTGAAGAAATCTGACAGGGAAGCAAGCCAATTAGCGCAGTCCGTTCCGCTCTTATCCTATCGCAGAGCAGCAGGATGCACAGGGTTGGAAAGGTAGTCACTGGTGGCTGTACTCTACAGAACCAAAGCCTTGTTGTCAAACTGGAGGGGCCCAATGCAAGATGATTTCTGATGGATTATTGCTGTTATCGTGCACTCCACCTCCCCGTTCCCTTTCCATGAGCCCTTGCTCCCTTCCTCTTTTAGTTTCATGATGAGCCCCCTCTCCTCTCTGTCCTGAAATGTCTTTACTTTCTTTCTTCTCAACCTCAATCCGTTCCCTTGTCCTCTGTGTCTTAACTTCCTTCTAGTGTCTTTCTTGTCATCTCTCCACCCTGCCCTCTGTACTTGAGTGTTTCTTTCCTAATTCATCTCTATTTTTTTCTTGAGTGAACTATTGATTTAACCAGGCTACATTAGACAAAGTGAGCCCTCACATCCTGCTTAAATTCACACAAGTCCATGATTTTCTACAATTAAGTGTGCTAATATGAGCTCTGTGGGGTCCTCAGAGACCTCCTGCTAATGTTGTTCCTTGGATTTTGTCTTTGTGAAGTTTCTGTCCTTGGTGCTCTTTTCTTTGTCTGTTCAGCCACGATGGCTATCGCTGCTTGTGATACAGAAACTACCCACTTATTGTTCTGTTTATTCTAACAGAGAGAATATCGCAGAAAAAGATCGACTTGGTAATGGGTACAGCCAATGTAAAAGTTTAGCTGGCTATAGCACTAATCATTTTTTAGTTGGCAATATGGAGTACCAAAACAGACTGTGACAGTCTCACAGATTGTGACTTTAAACACATAAGACCAGCAATAACGCAAAGAAAGGAAAGGAAAGGAAGGAAGGATAGACAACTATTTGAACGGGTCCTGGTTGTCAAAAGTGTTGGTAGGCATACCAAAATCCCTCTGACATGTTTGTGTGGGTGTCTTAGCGGTGACTCTAAGCTGTGATGGGGGTAAATTGGAGGTGCATTACCTAATCCCACCGTTGGTTGGTTAATGCACTGCAGGTGGATTTCTTTAATCCACCATCTCATCTGGCATTTAAGGGCTGTTAGCTGCACTGATGGAGTGGAGTCTTCCAGAGGGTATTTATTAATGTTAATATTCTCTTTTGTAAAATATGCATAAGGCCATACATTTTGCACACAGGACAAACCTATCTCTTGTGCATAAGCATTATCTCTCTCTCTCACTTCATCTCTATTCATCTCTTTATCTTTCCATAAATAATACATGCAACACCACAAATCATTTTCTTTGCAACACTTGACATGTATGGAACACATCACTGTGGCGTATTAATCAGGCGAATGTAAAGCCTTGCAGACTATATTCATTCACTTGTGCATGTGAAACCTGTATATGTTGGCCAGAGGTTGGAATAACTGAAATGGAGACAGTAATCATGCTGCTAATTAATATCACCTCTCTTATCTGCTGTTGGTTTTAACCTGCGATCAGAGGTTGGCTATTTGTGTGTGTGCATGTGTGTGAAGATATACATTAAATACATAGTGTGAATCAGTGTCTGCATATGTTCTTTGTGTTTATACATTAAAGTCAGTCCCTGTTATTTGGTTATTTATTATGGCTCTCAAGCTTATCTGCCATTACAATTCCTAATGTAGTTTTCTCACCAAACCCCTCAACCCCCATAATGTGTCGTAACATTAAAAAACTGTAGTGTTAACAGCAGTGGATCACCCTTCATAGAGAAAAAGTCGTCTTAAAATGTCAGCTATTTCTTTTTTCTTTTCATAATTCAGATTTTTGCACAATCTCCTGCCTGCACGACTCCCGCCACCCTAAATATAAAAAGCTGCCAAGTATTTTTCCAATCGTTGAAAATTAGCTTTCGCGCAGCAGAAGCAGCGTCCTGTACCCGCTATTGAGGCACAATTCTAATTTACAACTTTGCCATGGAGGCAAACAGACACGAGTGCTATCACCATCGGCAGCCGCCGGAAAAACAAATTAACTTTTTTCCCTCCATTTCTACCCTCCATCCTGTGCGATGGGCAGCTTTCCTGAAATGATGTGCAGGTTTATTGGTGTTGATGTGAGCTGTCCGTCAAATATCAGAGGGATGGGGAATTGACAGTGGAGATGATGAGGAAATCCTCGTGCATATGTATCAGCTGATAAAGGGGCAGTCACAACAGGCCTCACGCCTTCCCTTCCCGCCCCTCTCTCTCGCTCTCTCTCTGTTTCTGTCGCTCTCTACATCGCTCATGCCTTCCCCTTGAAATTCCCCCTTCTCTTCTCACACGAAAGGCTTTTATGTTTCTTGTCTTTCATGCCCTGGTTACACCTGCCTCCCTTCCTCTTCTTCAACCAGACCGTTTGGCTCAGAGCTCTCTCTTATTTACAGCTCTGGCGTTCAGCGGGGAAGGGAGGGGTAAGGCAGAGATGCCGACTCACTCCTCTGCAGTTTGACTGTGAAGTAGCTCCACCGGAGCAGTTGAAGAATTAATTACTTTATTCATACGCTTCTAAACACCTTGTTTACCTCCTCCTTCCAGAGTTTCCCAGGAAGTTTTGGAGTTACAAGGTCTATACTTTTAAATTATACCCTCTCTTGTCTAACTTCTTTAGTTCCAGATTATCTATTGTATATCAGTTTTAATTTGCTTAATTCATTTACATCATGTGTTATGTAAGGAGCAATCTTCAGAAAGCTAATCACTCGGTAATGTTCTCTAGAGTTTTGGAAGAAATCATTTCACCAGAATAGCTGTCACATTTTTCATATGGCAGAGATCTCATTTAGGAATGAAACTCTTCATTTTAATTTCTACCCGTAACGTCTGTGACTCATCCAACTGGGGAACATGATATCCACATTTGTACAGTGAATTATTGCCCATAAGGTAATTATCAAATGAGACAGTGAGCTGAGACTTCCATTTGTGTTGATCAGTTTCACAATTCATCAATTCCTATCGAGTTATGACATTTGAATTGACCCTGAGGGACAGACGGTTTGAAGTGCAGACACATTCGTATCGGCCAGACAGCTCAGCGGCATTTCGGCAGCCGACTGCCCATCACTCACCGGCCAATTAAAGGTATTCATGTGGCCACCGGAAACAGTCACGACCAATTAGCATTTGATCTTACGTACTCATGCACACACACATATACAAAGCACAGGGTGCCAGGAAGCGATTACACCTCCAATGGCGGTTATGTCACATTCAGTCGTCTTCATGCCATGAGTGATGGATGGACTTCCTCTGTCATTTAAGGTCTGCTAATGTCACACACATGCGAGAAAACACACACACACACACACACACACACACACACACACACACTCCCTCTCTACTTGTGTCTTTCCTTGCCCCATCACGCATCTCCCACTAAAACACGCACAGAGCGTGACCTCTGCTTTCCAGACGGAGAAGGTTAAGTGTTTCTTGTCTGAGGATGTGTGGAGGACCGGAGGAGCCAAGAGTCTAACCTTTCCCAGTCTGCCAATGGCTCTCATCTGGAGCCATGGTGACCTGGCCTTTTCCCTTAGCCTCCAGCTGGGAAAATGTTAAGAATTTTGAAAAACCAGCACAGAGTTCACAGACACTTTTCAGCAGTAAATATACTAACACTTATACTGCATTATCCACAAACCCCACTGTGAACAGCTTTCATTGGAACTACTTTCTATTGAAGAAATAGTCCCTGTTCCATGTGTAGTGAACTGATCCTTTAAATGAGAAATCTTCCTCTTTTTTGCAGTCTTACCAACCAAACAGCTTCCAGGTTATTTGGTTATGTGTGTTTTATACAACTGTTATTCATATGATAATTTGAATGTCTGTTTGAGTGTTGCAGCATTGATACTGTCCCACGTCTTGCCTCTACGCTGTGTATGTACATCAGAGAGAGTGTCTAAAACACTTTTTTTTATACACACACAGAGACATACACACAACATAGTAACCACCTTCCACAATGGCAGGGTGTGAGAACGAGGCGTGTAACCCAGTGGTCTTGTTTAATATTAATGGCTTCCCTGACAGAAGTGGGAAGGGAAGAGAAAAGACAAGACAAATTGCCGGGGGCGACGGATTTTGTGTGGAATTGCTAAAATATGCCACATATCAGAATGCAAACAATTAAAGGAAAGCCCATATTTCACCAGGCGGCCCCCGGACGCCTCAGCACTCACACTGTCGAAAAAACCTCTCCTTCCCCATTCATTCTTTCTCTCCCTCCTTTTCTCTTACTTCTCTAGCCTCCCTGCTTCACTCTCTGTTTTCCGTCTCTCTCTCTCCCTCTTGTCTTTTTTCTCACCATTTTTCCTTTTTTCTTCCCCTTCTCTCCCTTTTCATGTCTGTTTTCTTTCTTTCTCTGTACCTTCTCATTATCACTTATTGCTTCCATTCTTTGATCTCAATCTTCCTCCCTTTCTCTTCATTCTACCTTTCCTCCCTCCCTCCCTTCTTCCCTTTAACTATCATGCAGCCCCACATTCTCCTCTTTTTTTCTCCTCCTCCTCCTCTTCCCTTCTTTGCCTTGTTCTTCCTTTTCTTCTTCCTTTCTCCCTCCCTTTCCCTGTCCCTCGTCTCTTCTTCCTGCCTCCTTCACCTTGTCTCATCTTCTTATTACCTTCCTTTCCCTGTGTCATTCCCTATCCCCCCCTTTCCTGGCACCTCCTTCCCCCCTCCTCCTCTTTTTCCTCTCTTCCCTCCATCACTCTCTCTTTCGTCTGACTGAAGTATCAGTACTCAGGGGACTGGCCAGGCGTTGATTAAGAAAAGCTTTCCATATCTGCTTTCTGTTCCCGTGAGAATGACCTGCTATGCATTCATACCTGTCTGTCTGCCTCCATCTTGCCTCCTCCAGGTGTTAAATTAGAGTCATTTAAAAAAGGAAATTAAAATGAACATTATATATTTGCAGCAAGGCCTATACTTCTTTGGTGAATTTTCTCATGCAAAAGTCATTTTATCTAGTTTGGATTTGGAATTAGATATAAAAATATAGGATGAATCCCCCACTCGCATCTTCCTCCCTACATTATTAATACGTTCTAAGTGAAGCTGTTTTAACTGCCATTAGCATCGGGTGGATCTTCCTAAGCTGCAGTTTTATCTCTCACACTCTCTCCTTCTTTCCTAGTCCTATCACTGCTAATATCAGCCATTAATGGAAGCTGATTTGGGCCAAATTGCTGGTATGCGGCGCAGGGCATATGGAGAGGAAGTCAGATAAATAGATTTAATTAGGCCCGGTGGGGCAAACTCAGGCTGGCTGTTTTTATTATCGAACAAAGGTGGGGCTTTTCTGCAAAGAGGCCAGGATTGGCTGATGGTGCTGTCAATCCCGACAGGAGTTTCAGTGACCAGGCTTGACCTTCTTGTTGGGTGACAGTCTACTTGTAGCCTGATCCTCAGTTCCACAAGGAAACCACACCAATTTTAAAGAGCGCTTGTTGTCTATTCTTTGCCGTGAATGTTATTCTATTTTAAGCCTTAAATATTTTCCTACTAGTCTCACCGTGAAGCAGCACTGTGTTGCCAGAACAGGAGAAGGAGGCACCGTGTTACATCACAACTCTCTCTAGTGTTAATCTCTCTCTCTCTCTCTCTCTCTCTCTCTCTCTCTCTCTCTCTCTCTCTCTCTCTCTCTCTCTCTCTCTGTGTCTCCCATTTCTCTCTGTCTTCTCCTCTGTTTGTTTCTCTTTCACCATCCCTCTGTCTCACCTCTTTTCTCTCTTTACTGCAAAATCCGCTGGGATATGTGCGCTTCTCTCCAAATACATACAGAGCAATCTAATTACTGCGATAACATTTCTGCTTGGCTGATTAACTGTCTCCCTGTGCCTCTGAACGCAGCAGCATTGCTTCTATATATTCTTAAGCTCCTTATTCCTCCCCAGCCGAGCTGCACTTTCACGGGAGCTTTGGCTCACCCATCCATCTCTCTTCTTTTCTCTCACTTTTTCTTTCTTTCTCTCTTTCTTCTCTGGCTGTTCTATTCTCAGTCTCTCCTCGTTTATTCTCTAAGGCAGATAGGCTATTTAGCCATCCCTCACTTTTTCTGCCTTCAATTCCTTTTTTTTATACTTATTCTTTTCCTGCCTTTCTTTTGCTGTCTTTCTTTCTTTCACCCACTCTGCTTCTCTTTACCTCTCTATCTTACTCTCATTCATTCTCCAAGGCAAGTAGGATATTTAGCCAGTTTTGTCCCATTCTCTGAGCTATTTCCTTCTTCTTCCTTAGAACGTATCAAGCCTGTCGCATGAAATCTCTGTGTTCTGTTTAATGGTAATTTAAGTTTTGAGCATTATACCATGAGGCGTGTGTCCAATCATGTTTTTATCACCTTAGAAATATTTCAAAAACAAGATGTATTTCAAATGTTAGAGACACCAAGACTATCTAGCTTACTTTTACCTCCTCACGCCTTGATTGTTGCATTCGTCTTAAACAAAAATCTGTTGACCGGCTACAGACTGTACAAAACGCTGCTTGCCAGGCTTCTAAGGCTCAAGAGGCTGTGATACAAATGTCATTGTTCATATGAATGTATATCAACTGGGCAGCAGATCAGGGCCAAATCATCCCTGCCTGACACCGGAAACTTCTGATTTTACACAACATGGCAATGGTTAAGATCATGGCAGAAAAAGCTACGTTCTCTTCAGAACGTCCTGCTATTGTCGTAGAGTCTGCTGCTGTCTTTGCTTTACATGCTGCATCTTGTAGACCGGTCGGACACAACCAATGCTCCTAAATTAATGGAGGACACGTGGTGGCCATGATGCGCCCATGAACACGTAGCTGAAAGCTATTATATCGGCGCTTTAACCGCACCTGTTTTAGCCTCTTTACACTGGCTGCCAGTATGATTTAGGATTGATTTTAAGATTCATTACTTTTAAGGCTCTTCATGGCCTGACACCTATTTTTTCTAAACTTTTTTCCCAATGGAGCCTGTATGTAGCTTGAGATCTTCGGCAGGAGGTCTTTTGGCTACAAATAAAGATTATTATTATTATTATTGTATAATTTCCTTCCTTTCTTCTCCTGTTTCCTATGTTCCTTGCTCTGTTTCTCCTTTACTCTCTTTTTAAGCTAGACAGGAAGCTAAACCAGCGATGAGCCCTTTCATGCTCTGCTGTGGCGTTGTGCGTTTCAGTTTGTGTAGAGCCTTAGCTTGTATGCTTGTGCGCCTCACCTCAAACACTCTATGGCAAGGTGTTCGTGAGCTTCATCAAGTCTGCAAGCATGTGAGCTCACACTCATGATGTACACGTACACACACGTCAATTAAATCCCTGTCCTGAAAACATGACTTCCTTCACACACACACACACACACACACACACGCGCGCGCGCGCACAGTGCCAGACAGCGTTCTCACATCCTTCGTTACGCCTGGCGATAACCAACCACCCACTGGCTCCCTGCTGCACCAGATAGGAAAGCTTATTAGGACTACACTCCCTCAACTCACACTGCACACCATCAGTGTTGTCACAATTGCAGAAAACAAAGCACCCCTAATGCTGAGAACGGAGGCGAGGAGATGATTTCTTGAGAGATTTGTGAAGAAAAGGCTGCTGTGACGCTGTTCGGCCTGCAGAGAGATGAAGTGTTTAGTTAGTGGTTGCAGAAATCTGATGCAGAGTGTAACAGTTAAGTTTGTCTAATAGAGTGAGCTCTTTAGCTCTCTCTGGCTGCCTCCCTCCCTCCCTGGAGGGCTAATTGCACAGGTCAGGTTGGTGACATCACCACACTGGCTAGCTCTAATCTCCATGTTACATATAGAGCCTCATTAGAGCACGGCTAACTGAGCGCATGCACGCCGTCCCCTTCTCCTGCAGTAAAGAGAATGACAGTAGCTGTAGTAATTACAGTCAGTCCAGTTTCTTACCAGCCGCTTGCTTTGCACTGAGTTTCCGTTGCGACTGGCTGGCTGCGTTTGTCCAATTCAGGGTGTTGATTTTAAGTGCAGTAGTCATCATCTATGATGGGCTGACTTGGGTTTTTCACAGGAGATTCAGGAAAATAGAAGAGGAGGCGAGGCCATTAGCTCTTAAAGAAGTAGATGAACAAATTAGTTTCAAAACAGCTCTCTTAAAACTTTAAAAATAGTGTGTGTTTGTGGAAAAAAATCATCCTTTTTTTTCTTGTGAATTTGAATTATTCTTCATATTAACCATTTAAAGAAAAGGCAATAAATATACTATATACAGATATACTTTATGTATAGTAACAAATACACTAGCAGGAACTCTCATTCCCAGAATTCAATGCAAACTGAAAACAGTCCAACGTCGTCTTCTCTAAGTATCCCGGGCCTGCAGAGGTGACGCCTGGGCAACGGCAGGAGTCAGCGGGCTAATGATGACAAGCGACACAATAATAATGGTTCCCAGTAGCTCATGTGACAGTGGGTAGTGTATTAAATGGGACACCAGAGCAGCCTGCCTCACCCGGACCCCCTACTTCCCCGTAATGGGAGTTTGATGGAGTGGTTGTGTTGGTAGATAATGCTAAGTTAATGAGATGTCCTATTCCATGAGACTGTTTGCAGTTCCCTACAGAGTTACTGTGTGTGCGTGGCCTCTGTTGATGTATATTGCTGTCTACTTGAGTGTGTGTGGCTGCTTACCTGTGTTTGCGAGCAATATATTGGCTTCTAGATTACTGCGTGTGTGTGTGCTACTTCGGTTTATAGAGCTGTTTTTGTAGGTGTGTGTTTTTGTGCTCATGTGTGTGTTTGTGCATTTGCTCAGCTCCGCTTGTGCGTACAGTATAGTTCTGTCATTTATTTTTTTCATCCAGCAGCAGTCTAGCACTCGACAGGAAATTAACTGTCAGATGTCTGAAAGAGTGACAGAGCAGAAACTGCCCTAAGAAGGGACAGAATTAATAAACGAAACAAACAGCAGAGAGCGAGTAATAAAAAAAACAAGCCGAGAGAGAGAAAAGGAATGCAATGAGCCATCGTTAACAAACAGTTGGCTCACCACAGTGGGAAAAGATGGGAGTTTTGGAGATGAAGAAGGGGTAAGATAATGGGAGAGTGGGGGATAACCAGCCCCCTCATGGCAGGTACATGTCTCTAATTGGGAGTCCCACCCCCATCCTGCGTCTCCCTCCTTTTTCCTTCCATCTCTTCTCAGACAATGCAGTGAGAAAAAGAGGCTTTCCTAATTAATGCAGATATAATGATGGGTCCAACTGTGGACCTCTGCCCCCTCTGAATGTTGATTAAGGCGCTCTGTGTGTGTGTGTGTGTGTGTGTGTGTGTGTGTGTGTGTGTGGAGGTGGGGCTTATCTACCAGCCAGATAAACCTGGGATTTTGGATAATCATATATTTATGTGTAGTATAATTATATGCCCATTGATGCATGCAAGATTGATAGTGCTGATATTCCTTTATATACAGTACTGAATTCTATGGATATCACTGAGGTAATTATTAGTCTGCTTTTGGCTCCAGCATAATGTGGGAGTACTTAGAAAATCAAAATAGTTCCAAGAAAAAATAAAATCAGCAGGAAAAAGAAGCTGCGGCAGCGCCAACACTATTTCTGTGGCAAGTGATCTCTAGGAAGTGAGGTGGAAAGACATTACAGCAACAAGGACAACACCTGAAGGAAAAAAATCAAAATAAAGCGAGGATGTTGCAGATGACAGATTTAAACTTCCTAAAATGGCTCAAAGATCAGGGTGAACAACTGTAATGGATGCCAGTTTTTGCTTAAAGGGGCACTCCACCTATTCAGTTTACAAGTAATGGTTAGTACTACTAAACTTTTTTTAATTTCGGTTTGGCCTTGCACCCCTACACAGATGTTTTCTCTTATTCTGGCTGATTAGACCAGGTGAGAGCTATGCTGGAGTTACATCAGGCCACCTGACTCCTTGTACTCCTTTGTTGAATAATAAAGGTGTCATATGTCCTGCCCTTTTTTATTTATTTTTTTAAAATCTGCCTCCCACAAGTCCCCCAACTTTATGGAAGAGCAATGCTAATTCCCAGAAGTACCCCTTTACATTATCAGAACAACGCACGTTAATTGGCACCTGTAGGACACACTGGAAGCATCATACAGACTGAAGAAGTAGTAAAGGGATTGTAGCCGGGATGTGCCTCTCCCGGGAGTGACTGTGATAAGACTTTCTGGAGTGAAGGGAAGTAAGACAGTGGCGTAACCTGCCACCATTACTGTATGGCGTAGAAAACAATTCATGTGGGTGTTTTGCTGAGCGTCATGCAGAAATAGAGTCACCCTAACAGGTGCAACAAAACTAACAGGAAAATGCTTGCATGGGGCCACAAAGACTCCTAAACATAGAACATACAAACATAAAGTGAAAACTGCCTTGCTGTTGGCAACGTTAACACACACGGGTGTAAGTTAAGTGAGTAGATTAGCTAAAAACAACACTAATTGGTTTGCCGGACGGTGCCAGGCCAACATGCCATCCCTGTCCAGGTTTCGCTGCGGCTCTGATGCTGCGTGCTGCTCTTGGCCGGGCCAGCAGGTTACCATTCAGGCCACGTATCTGCCTGTAGCAGTAATGAGAAGTGCCTCGCTGTTAATGAGATAAACAGAAACATTAGATTGGCTCAGCAGGAGCTCGGAGGAAAGGAGAGGGCGAGAGGGAAAAGAGAAGTAGGTTGGCGGGTGAGACGGAGGAGGCGAGAGAGAGAGGTTGAGTGAGAAAGGAGATGAGAGAGGGTGGCGGGCATAGTGAGAAAAATGATGTGAAGGAGAAATAGAAGAATATGAAATATTTACGGCAAAAGGCTTGGTTCATTTCTTAAAAGTGTGAAGTAGAGCTTCATTATAACTGGAACAGGGGTGACAAGTATATTTTGCCTGTAAAATGAGAGAAAAAGCGCTCCAGAATGATAATGATGATGGTGGTCGTAATGGCAAAGTTGATAAGAAAAACAGAAGACACCGTGGTGTAACAGCTATTTTATTGGACAAAATGTTAAAATATTCATGCTCCATATGCTGCATGACAACTGTACCCCTTTTTCATGTGCCCACACACACACACTCACACACACAGACATACTCACGCTGTGGATTATCAGTGCCTGCTGTGACATTAAACCATATCTATCATTAAGCAGTCTTTTTCCAGGCAAAGCCACTAATGAACACACAAGAGTACGAATGAGTTTGTCTAGTAGTGGGCGAGTGCATGTGTGTGTCAACATTTGGAAATGTGATGCAAGGTGGAGTGTGTTTGTGTGTGGTGTTCAAGAGCCTTTCATCAACTCTTGCATGCAAGCTCTGTTGCCTGTGTGAAGTTTGTTGTTTCATCATAAAAGGCTCCAGAAAGATCCTATTAAAGCACATAAACCTTACCTCCAAAATAAAATTACGTTTGGCAGCCAGCAGTATATCTACCTGCGGTTTTAAGATTCTAAAGATGAACAGGAAGTTGCGGGGATAACTCACACAATCTCATTACACAATTTCCCTTATCACAGAATCATTCAGGTCATTTAATACTCACCTTGTTGCATCCGTGTCCCCTTTTTGTGTTGTCCAGGTTTGGTAAGAAGAAAGATGACAAGAGCAAAGATGCTGCCAAAGCCTCCAAAGGCAAACTGGAGGCCCTAAGTGAAGAGGAGCTGGACAGGATCCCTGACAACAGAGACGGGTATGAAAGTGCTGAAAGAGCCAGAAAGTTCACACAACAGAAGAGCATTTGTCAGTGTAGTAAAGCGCTGTGATTGACACCTTACCTGACAAGTTGTGAATCATCCTGATGCAGCAACATGCACCCACCTGATCCTCCAAAACAACTGCTCAGTTGAATGTGTAGCACAGCTGTCTATCATACCACCAGACTCGGAGGCTCAAGGCTAAAGAGAGAGTGAAGAATGCATGTATTTGTATTGTCCCCATGAGTAACTGCCTCCTCCCCTCCTGTCTGACAGCTATGATCCGCGTTACGCCGAGATCCAATCTGGCCACCTCACCCCCGACCCAGCCTCCTTCCCCGACGTGGAAGACGACGAGAGCGACCCCAACTACGCCCGCATCAACAACTTCCGCCAGCCGCCCTCGCCCCTGTCGTTTATCAGCCGCACACCCTCCCCTGCAGCACTGACAGGGGGGCCTAACCTGTCTCAGTCCTCCTTCGAGAACCTGGATGGGCTCTATGCCAAGGTCAACAAGTCCAGACCCCCGCCTGCTCTACAGAACCAGCATCAAACACAGGCAGACAGGTGAGAGAGGGGAGGGAGGGTCTTGGGAACAAACACATACTGTATGTGTTTGTTTTTCAAATGCGTGTGCAGCATTTGCATCTGTAGATCTGGGTAGATACACAAAGTTGTGTGTGTAGGTGTGTACACACAAGGTCAAGGACCACGGCTTGACCAGCACGAGTGAGGGGAGTATTTGCACATATCTACATTCATGCTCTGCCAAGCCGGAAAATGCATAAAACATGAATGCATGCTTACACTGTAGTTACACTCTCACATATGCACACACACACACACACACACTTAAACTACAGTAATGCCATGCATGATTTATGTAACTTGCCTGTTATGTTTTGCAATCATTTTGACCTCTGTAAGTCTTCAAAATCTCTAAAAACACATTTCAACATCATTTCTACTTGATAATTCCACAACTTTTGGTCGAGCCCTATGCTCTACCAACAGTATATCCTCTGTCCCTGTGTCTCACTGACTTACCCACACACCTACTGACGTGCACACACACACACACACACACACAAATATATACAGGGTGCAGGTGTATCAGAACACATCCCTGAAAGCACAAGGTTGCCTCCGCTCAGCCCTCTCTTCAGTTTAATGTTGTTTGAATTTCAAGCCACCACACTCCTCAGACCACCAGCTGTATCCTTGTCTGTTCACACTTGGCACTATAATGTGTGCTCAGCAGATGGCCAGCTCTTGATACAGATATGAACGCAAAAATGAATACAACTGGAATTACTCGAGACAGTCTGAGGTGTTCATGGATAATACATCTGAATGCACACACAGTGAAGTTAGATAGAGGTAGGACAGTGACACATTTTTATTGTGTTGGCTCTCTACTCTAGTTTTAAAATGAAAGAATGACTATGAGTGTAGGGAGTGCCAACTCTCAACTTTAATTAAAGGGCATTAGGATCCACATCAGATTAAAGACGAAGCAACTGCAGTCTTTTTTAGATATAACCCCCCAATTTTAGGAGACATAAAGCTAATTAATAAACTTGAATTAAGTCATCATTTGAAAATATTTAGTGCAAATTCTTTGCTGTTTATAAGCATCTGAAGTCAGACAGACATCTTCACTGCTGATGCTCTGCCAGGCCTGTACTGCACAGAAGTCAGGTGACTGCCTTGGCCAGTCAAGAACATTATGCTTTGCAATAAAAACCTCCTTGGTTGCCTTGTATGTATGTATATTTATGTATATGCCACATCATTGAGTTGGCATAGTCATTGTTTAAAATTGATTGTGCTGGAGTTTGGTTTTCCCTTACGCCTTTCAAATAGTTGTTTGTTATACACATCATAAACATATCATTTTTCATATTTTATGACATGAATAGACCTACAACTATGTGCAAAGAAGGAATTGTGGAGGCTAAAGTATTTTACGGGAAATTTAAGGTAATGTAATGAGAAAATGTCAGAGCCCCCCGTTTTCAGTGTAAGAGAAGGGTTAATGCTTGCTGAAGTACACTGCTTAGGACCACTGAGGTCATTCCTTCCATATTATTAATTATTACCGCCGAAGTTTTTGAAACCTCCAAGTTTAACTTGCAGTGAGAGAAAAAGGAGAAAATCTAGAGAGGATTTAGTACAGGCCACATTAAAACTTCCCTCAACTTAAACTCTCTGACAGAAATTACTGTTGACTTGCAAATCAAAATCTAAGCCCCAGACACCCAATCTCATCCAGAAAAAGAGAGGATGCAGAGAGAGAGAGAGAGAGGCTGGACATGGAAAGGAGACAGATGGGAATGGGAAGAAGTGACAGACGGAGGGACAGAGAAAGAGAAAGCAGGAGAAGAGTGTAGAGAACGAGGGAAGAAAGACAGAGCCAAAATGGAGAGAGGGAAAACGTGTTAGATAGGCAGAGTAAATTCGAGAGGGAAGAAGTGACAGAGGAGAGGATGCAGACAAAAGAGGAGGAGGGATAATTAGCTACAGTCTAGCAGCCTGACAGATCTGTTAGACCACTTTAGCTCTCATCCACTAGTGGTGGGTACTTCATTACCAGCCTGTTTTCTCCCTCTTCTCGCTTTCTCCCCCAGTTTCTCTCTGTCTCTGTGCCTCTCTTACACTCCTGGTGTGTCACTTGTCTATTCTCCCTCCCCTTTTTTGCTCATAATGTATATTAGATACTCTTTAGTATTAGCATGGAGGATGAGGGGCCTTCTTTGGCTTGTTAACGCTGTATGTGAGAGGGTCTCCAGAGACAAAGAAAGGCAGAAATAAATGTCTAATAATAATGTTGTGAGAGAGCGGCCATACTGCACATGTTGGTTTTTAGAAATTCAAATAATTAAATTAAATTGTGGCCGCCAAAATAGGTAGATTAGTTATTCATTTTGTTGTTAACCTTTGCATACAGAGCTTTTAAGTGGTATAGTGGTATTAGCAATCAGTAATTAAAGGATAAGGCTGGCAATATTTGGTATTTTATATTACTGTCAACAAATCCCATCAATGAATTGATTCTACTTACAAGTGCTGGCTGTGTAGCCAAAGCCCGAGATAGCTTATTCCTCTGTGCCATAGTGCCAACAGTGTAGGGAAGTCGGGAAGTACTGAGAGACATACTAATGCACTGATGATTTTGTCCTGTTCATTGGATTTAAGAAAAATATAGAATGACACAAGAACAACACAATATTGATCAGTGTGTTTGTTGCTTGGTAATAATATGTTTGATGTAGACTTAGGATAATTCCAGTTTATTACAACTCTGGTCTTATTTTGGTAGATTTTACCATCCTTTCTGTTGGTTATAATAACATTGTAAAAAGCAAGTTAATGGCTGAGTTCTGGGACCATGGCAACAACGCTAAAAAGATGGGGCAAGAAACCAGAGCAGTCAGACGATCAGACAGGTTGTATACAAACTTACTTGGAAGAGAAAAGAAAGGCGGGCAGTAAAATTATTACCCAATAAACCAGAATCTTCCTTTTAGTACCATAGCTGGCCATGTTGGATGACCTCAGATGTGTTCCATGGTCACACCCATTCACATCATGCATCCACTGTCCACACATGCTCCCTCGTTGCCGGCTATTTCCATTCACGTTGCACCACCTGCGGCTTGGACGAGGGCGCCCATTCACAAAGTCGGTACATCTGTTAAAACACACGCAGCTAGCCACGAGGTTGGAACCCCCGTGCCTTTTTATTACACACAGACACACACAGATATACACACATGGTCAGAAATAGACGCACACGCAGCCACCCACATGTCATATTTCTGCGAGGAAGCCCAGCGTAACCTAGCAACAATGCTGTGTGTGGTCCGGTGAGTTTACCACTGCACAAAAATCATAGGTGTAAGCTTACTTACTGTGTGTGTGTATATATTTTTTGTATTTCAGAGAGAATCTTATGTTCCTACAAAGCAGTCCTTGATAGCTGTACACACACTGAATTTTTATTGTTTCCAAGGGAACAACATATCGGCTTCTTTCATCTTTTACATTACACTATTTTAATGATGCCAAGGAAGGAATGCGCTCATTGTACTTGTGGGATGTGGTGTGTGCGTGCTTGTGAAATCCTTAATGCTAGTGTAGCTTTATCCAATTGTTTTTGAAGGCAAGTGTGCATGCCTCTGTGTCCATGCATAGTCTGCGTGTGTTTGCATAGTTTTAACAACTAAGACATGCTAGTGCCCCCCACATCCTCCCCTCCCTTCCTGTCAAGGCACTCAACAGTGGACTCCCAGCGCTGTCTCCCTAATTTACTGTCGGACATTTTCATTAGGCCTTCAATGGCAGGTGTGTGCCGTGATGGGCGTCACATTTGATTAGAGCTATGCTAGAGGCTGACCTGTGGAGAAAAAAGGTTAGCTGTGCTTGTCAAATTTTATTAGCCAGAAGGCATTCTTTGTAGCTGGAGCAAGAAATGTGGAGATGAGATGAAAGAGGAGTGAGAAAAAGAGAGAGGCCAAAGCGGAGAGATGTAAAGACTCAAGAGAGAGAGGTGTGTTGTAAAATGTACCATTGTGCTAAGAAAAGGAAGATGAAGGTGAGCTTGTAAGCTAAGACAAGTAAATGACACATCAATGAGCATGCTCCCAGTTTTGTACCATGGTTCAAGCAGTGGCACGAGGAATGCATGCCTCTAAGTTTACCTGACACTGTGACAAAGTCCAATTCTCAAATCGCTCTAGACGGGCTTGACTAATTGTTGAAACATTTTTGAAAGAAGCTACAAGGTCTTACGGATGTAGATTTGTTGGTGCCCTTTAAAAGTCCTGAATAGTGTCGGTTTTCTTCCCTGTTTCCTTATTTCTCCCCGCCATTTTGTTGCAACACTGAAGACACAGTTTTATTCCCCTATAGGCAGAAAAGACGGAAAGCAAATAATGTGAAAGAAGTGCAGAGCTGACATTATATAAGGAGACTTCCCATTAAAGCAGAAATTCACTTTTTCTGTATTACAAACAGAAAATACATCCTCTTGTTTTCTGATGTGGATTTAGTTGTCAGGCAGCACCTGCCTGAGGAACAGCTCAAAGAGAAAGGATATGTTGTTCCCTTGAAAACAGCACATCATTAGTGTAGCCTGCATATTAAGTCATTTTTGTCTTCTATGCCTTTAAACTGTCTTATTGGCGCTCTATCTGAGCAATTAAAATGTTTCCTTTTTGTGTTCAAGCAGCTTCCAGTTTTTCTTTTGTTCGTGGTCAGTTACACAGAGAAAACCGACTGTTACTGGACGCTAGTGTTGACTGTGAGTAAATCAAGTTTCGTTTTAATGGCTGTGTTAAAGTCTAATAACCGAAAACAGATACATGATGAGTAATGTGTCTGTTCTATTAGATGCTGGGGTTCACTGTTTTCAGTGAGGCAGTGGTTCGCGACCTTTTTGGCTTGTTTCCCTCTAAAATGTAAGCAATGTCTGAGTTGTGATCAGTTTAACCAAAGTGTGACTTTTTCTTCTCGGCCTGTTTCACTTGAACAGGTCAATTTTTTCAGAAAAAATTAACATAATTTTGTAACAAATATGTGACTAACTTTTTTTTATTTGGCTGGAAACCAAATTTCCCTTTTGAGACAATAAAGATACAGAGGATGAGAAGACCCCATTATCCTTACAAAAACTACAAGACCAAGTGTGCCATAGTAGCCCTTCTTACAGCCAATCGAGAACCAGAGACCCATAACTGATAACAGACTAGAGTTCAGACTGAGGATAAAAAGATATACACATTTCTTTATGTTTTTTTGTGGGCGGACAGTAAAAACCTCTTTGTTTTCCCATCGCTTCCAGCTCGGAGCTCCACTGAGTTTCTGTCTGACTTTATTCCTAATACTCCACCAGGAAACCAGACATTGTCCATACACTTTGATGTGTGCTTACCTCCAGCACGGAGGCAGCAAAGAAAAAACTGCCTGCCTGAGCTTTTTTCCCCCCAGTGTGTTGTGTTTAAATCAGCTGGCCACAGCAAGAAGAAGTCGCCAAACCAGCCGGCGGCGGCGCACACTTCCTAATTAGTCTGCCCCCACACTGGCTAACACCACAGGATAGATGCTTTTCTCGCTCACTCTCTCCTGTTTGCTTTCATATAGCAAACGGTTTTGCTCTCACCCCAGTTCCCTTGCTCTTTCCATCTCTGTCTCTATGTTGCTGTTTGGTTTTGCTCTCATTCTGTCTTCTGATGCATCTTTCATTTCCTGCTCCTGTGTCTCATCTTCTCCCTCTCTTCCTTCAGCCTCCATCCTCCTCCAGTTTTTCTTCTCTCAGCGCGCTCTCAGATCGACCTGCATAGTCAGATACTCTCAAATATGGATGAAATTTGATCCTTGACGGAAAAACACGTCTGACTTAAGTGGTATCAATTTCTGTGGTTGAGCTAATACAGCTAAATAAGACTTTATTGATTAGTTGTAGTCTGTTTACATGTCTGATTCCCTTATGAACTGAAGACCTCCATACATCACATATAGAAACATTTTGTTTAAAGAAAATCACATAAAATCAGTACAGAGTCCTGGTTCCCTACACAATCTAACTTTATTACAACCTGGATCTTATTTTTGTATTTTTGGCCTTTGTTTCTATTGGTTACATTGTACTCACCAAACTAATTGCTGAAAGCTGAGAATACAACATTGCTCTCCACACCCCAGTTCACACAATGGAAGAGAAAGTTACAACACAGTTTGTTTGCGGGTTCACATGCCTGTTTGCAAATTGCAAAGTATGAATATGGCTTGTTGCGAAAAATGACAGACAGAGAGAGAGAAAAATCCTAAACACAGCTTTATTCTGTATTTTTAGTGATTTTACCATGTTCCAAGATCTCAGTAATTAACTTGGTGAGTACAATGTTATTATTACCAATAGGAATGATGACTAAAAATACAAAAATAAGATCCAAATTATAATAAACTGGAGTTATCCTTTATCTGAAGCATATTTCGAATATTCCCTGTTTGGTGTTGGTTCTCTACTTAACGCAAAAAGTCTTGCGTCACTACAGTTTAGATCTGTTGTGTTTATGCAACTGGCCTCAGGCCTGCAGACAGGCAATCAGCAGCAGTTATTAGCTGCTGATGACAACAGGGGAGCCTACCTGTCTCCCTCTAGATACACACACACACACACACACACACACACACACACACACACACACCCCGACACACACACATATATATAGGACATGACACGCAAATTTGTGTGAGTATGCAGACACACACTCATGTATCCCTCTCTCCCTCCTCTGTCACTGTTTGGAAAGCAGCCTGCTAAATTGTCAACCCATCAAACTGCTACTCAAAAAACCTCAACCCCCACCCCCCTCTAATGTTTTATCCAGAATCAGCCTCAGTCTTCAGCCATTAATATGATAATATTTGGCGTTGTCAGTGATGGAGGCCGCGGCATAATGAGATAATTACAGTGTTGTTTCATTTGGAGAGCGACACGCGCGCTCAATCAAAATGGCAGCCCTAATTACGGGCCCAGGGATTGGCTAATGGGTTCAGTAGAAGAGGGGTGGCGTGAAAAAAAATCTCAACTTGGCTCTGTGCATCCGTTCTCTGAGGGTCTGGTTGGTTGTTTGTTTGTTTGTGTGGAGTGGGGCTGGTGGGCTGCAGAGGGTAAGTAAGAGTAATAAAAAAGCAAGTAATAAGTGAATAAATAAATAATATAAGAGATTAAGTGTGAATATCTTAACAGCAAGGTTGTCTGCAGGACGCAGCACTTGGGGGGGAAACAGAGATTAGTATTGATTAGCTGTGTTTTGAAACCAACCATTAAACCAATCTCAAGAAGCAACAATTAGCACAGTACTGCGCCCTGTGCCGCCTCACATATCCATCTTTATAAAACAGAAGCATCTGCGCTGGTGTTTCATAGCTGCACTGAAACTTGTGGAAAGTTCTTGAGTTTTGTGTCCTACCGCAACAACTTCGACAGCAGTGAGGTGTACACACACACACACACACACACACACACACACACACACACACACACACACACACACACACACACACACATGTTTATGTAGAGTAATAGCAACACTTTGCATATCAACATACTGGCACAGAAGTGTGTATGACTCAGCCTTCTGTCCCCACTGAGTTGGATAAAAGCTGCATTAAATCAGGGTATGTATACACAGGCGCAAACACACTGTCACAGTGTGTCCCACATAGCAAATTAAAGGGATTAACTATACGCACACAGAAACACACACTTTTATACATTCCTGAGGTTGTCTCCACACACATAAACGCACACTCAGAGTCTCAGCCAGATTTTCTAATTAAAGGCAGGGTCACAAGAGAGACTTAAACATGTAAGCTATGTACTTCACTAATGAACCTCTCTATCTGCTCTCTGTCTCTCGCCCGCTCTCTCTCTCCTTCGCTCCATTTCGGTCAATATCTGCCTGGAGGTCAGACCATTAAAATGTAAGGCACAACGCCTGTTTGATGAAGGCTGTGGTGGGTGTTTATGTGTCGGACAAAGGCCTTTCTTGTGTGTAGTTGTTAAAGGGTATTGGAGGTTTACGGATGCAGAGGAAGGGTGGAAAGTTAGCTTTTTTTTTCCCCTTGTATTACATTTTCTTTTCCCTCTGTTTGAATATTTTTATACAGTGTCTATCTCCTGAAGACGAAATGGCAAAGGAACAGCATATCAGTGTCAATATTAGATACCTGTTTCCAATGCAGCCAGTAAACACAGATAAACGACAGCACTGTGTCATACTTTGGTAGCGCATCCTGAAGGATTACGCTCACTCAGACGCACGATTTGTGTCTGTTGCCTTTTGTGTGTGTGTATGTGTGTGCATCCATGTCCATGTTTATGTGCGCTCAGCTCTGGACTCTCAGGTGTGTGTAGCTTATCTAGCATTAAGGTCCAGTGAGCATGATGATGTTTCTCTTTAAGTTTTGTCCCCATTCTGTCCTGAGTTCTTATCTCCTCAGTGGCAGTCGCCGCCACTTTTTCTCTTCTTTTTTATTTTTTTTGCTGAGATACTTTCTTTTTCGCCTTTTGGTCATTTCAGCAAAGGTGAGGTTCAGCGGGAGCATTTGGGTGTTGTCAGTGTGTCTGTCTGTAGTTCAGTTGAGGAGAGCGCTGCATTGGTCTGTGTGACTTTCAAGTGAAAAGGCACATCCATCAAATGTTTTTATACAGTTTTTTGTTCAGATTTTTCCACCTTGGTTTTCTCTGTCAGCTGTAGAAAGTTCAGTTCAGGCACTGATGTCTTCTCAGAGGCAGTACTTTGTGGATATTATCTGTCTGCCTGTCAGTCTTCCTGCCCTGTCAAGGGTTGTCACTGCGAAGCTAAAGAATACCGGTGAATTTAACAAAGAATGAAGGTGAATGTACCATGTTCCACCTGGCTTTTTCTTCACTTTTAATTCTCAGCTCTGGTGAAAATGACACTGTTTATCCCTTAAAATGAACAAACAACATATTTAGGTCATGGAATAGTTATGGAATTTGACTTTAAGGCCATGATGGGAACTATTATTATTATTTACACCTCCCTCTCTGTCTCTCTGCAGTGATCAGCATCTCCCGGGGTTGCGTAGGGAGTACCAGCAGGGCCGAGCCGCTCCAGGCTACGAGGAGCTAGACACCGCACGACGCAGAGTCCTGGAGCACGACCCACACCGGGTGAGTGTGCATGCCTGTGGGTGTGTAGCCTAGAAATGGTGGCCAGTTTTTTGGTACCAGTAAATAAGTTTACAGCAAGAGATCTTTTTTTGTTTCTTGCCCTAAACATCCATTAAAAAACGAAATTACATTTTCTACACAGACACACACTGGGCACTATTTAAAAGAAATGTTAAATGAAAGAAATATAGATGTATGTGTTCTGTCTCCAGAGCACTCCCGTGTTCCTGTGAGCTCAGCCTGTTTTCCCTTGTGCCTTTCACAGGCTATTTTCAGCTCTCTTGTTAACATTTGGAGGTGCTGTGTGCCACCGAGGCGGCGCCCGCTCTCCTCCTCATTTAGTTTATGGAGAGATCTATTAGACCGGTGACATTTCCATCCACCTTTTACTTTAGTTCTATACCACAACCTTCTCCTCTTTCTTTTCCTCTCATCCTGTTGCTTTTCCATTTTGTTGTCCTCCTCCTCCCTCGTTCCCTCTTCTTTCTCTTTCTTGTTTTGCAAGAACAACAATGGGCTGAAATCTCTCACTGTAGTTGCCTCTCCTAACCAAGCTGCACGGCTAAATGTCCCTGAACCTGTATTGATCCAGCCTGAGGAATCATTTCATTTACCTCCGTACACTCACCGAACTCAGCATACTCGCCATGGAAATCAATAGCCATTTATCAGCCATTTTAAAATGGGATTTTTTTAATAGCGAGCCCAAGGATGCAGAAAATCACACTTTGATCCGAATCAGAATCACTGAATCTGGCTGCAGCGATTTGCGAAGGCATTTCCTCAGAGCAAGATTTCTTTTTCATTAAATGACACAACTGAGCAAAGAGAGGAGCAGAGGCATCTGGGAAATATGGGATAGATTTACTGACAGCATCGCCGATACCCAATCACCTGACACAACCTGCCTCCTGCTGTGCTCACTTCCTCGCTTATTGTAGTCTCTGTTTATTGAGCAATGAAGCCCTGCAAACCAGTCTTCATTAGGCACTCTCAGACACACACCACGGTTGCTTTCTTTAAGGCTCGAAGGGCTTCGTCACTCATTACACATCCCTGTGCAGCATGTGTTTCTGCCTCGGTTCGCCGTGACTCAGTCGGTACCGAAACTCTGATGCAATTAAAGCAGCAAGCGTGAGGAGCAACCTCTGATCTGATCTGTTATTTTTCACCCCAGAAAGACAGCGGTGTCCACAGTAAAAACCAGCAGCAGGTTCCTCCCCTGAGGAGCCCGATAATGAAACACCCCACTCACAATCACACGTGCACACACACATAGTGAGAATAGAAACAGTAAAACATCTGGGAAGTAATATTGGGTACAACAAAACAGAGAAAAGATGATAATGGAATGTTGTTTTGAAACACAACATGATGAAAAGTTACTGTGAAAGAATATTTTAATCGAACAACTGAAAATAAAGGACTATTGTAGAAATTGTAAAAGAAAAAACTAAAAACCCTTTTTCACAATTTTTGTTGATATCTAGCCTTTTGCTCCTACATGCTCCTAGGTTGACTGCACTTATTATGAGTCACTTTGGACAAAAGCACCTGCCAAGTGAATGAAATTTAATGCACATGTTTGTTGATTTGGTGTCAGAAGTGGAGAGTCTGACACAACGAAGCTTTCTGGATTCATTCAACAACCATAAAAAGAAATACTGAAACTATACTACATCCTGCATTTCTATAAATGCATATAATTCCAGCAAACAACATATTATGATGAAATTCGTTATCCTTCCATATCATTCCCATAATAATGGCAATCTGAAAAAAACAAAAAATGTTCCAGTATTAACTAATTGCTTATGATTCATTTCACTAAGGGAGACGTGATACTTAATGATACTAAAAGATCATTGTCGTAGCACATACACCCTGTAGAGAGATGGCCACCAAAAGAATAAGCAGAGACATGAATAGATTTTCTTACCACAGTCTGAGCTGTTGTGCTCGCTGTTGTTTATGTCAACTGTGTTACAGAGAGTCCTCTATCTCTACCGATGAGATGGACAGAAACACACACGGGCACATGATACACATTTATGCCTCGCAGACACACGCATACAGCATAGTGGAATCTAAACTAACACTTCTTAAAGCTGATCTAAATATTCCCAATACGTTTTTAGCAAACATAATAAAACAAAAGTGTCCTCAGTTTGTGGATAAAAATATTTGAATGAGACTAAAATAAGATGTTATTGAGTGCGGTTATGTTTATGTTGAGGGTTGTTCCCCTTCAGTTGCTGACAAAGTGGAGTTAACATGTTTCGATTCACCAGGACATTACTCCACACACATTTACCTATTTTCTCTCTCCGTGTGGTATGACAAGAGCGTAAATGCAGACCACTTGAGCGCTGCGCTCACTCGCTTGCTTCGGCCTTGTGTGATCAGCCTTTTAGCTGCCGCCTCCGTGACTACTGCCACCGTGCCGTGCTGCTCTTTTATGCTCAGCCATTTTCTGTAGCCGTGAATGGTTAAAAAGGTTTTTGAAGCTCTCCACACGAGGCCATGAGCACCATTCTCCCTCTCTGAGTGGTTTATTTGTGTTTTAAAGAGAAGATGAGTGTGTGTGTGTGTGTGTGTGTGTGTGTGTGTGTGTGTGTGTGTGTGTGTGTGCCTCCATTTGTTCTCCTGAGCTAAAAGGTCCTGGGTAACACACTAACCTAAGTTGACATAAACAAAAGCAGGGATAAAAAGACTGTGGTTACAATATCTATTCATGTCTCTGTTTATTCTTTCAGCGGCCGTCTATCTACATGATCTGGAGATGGAGTTGTCTGTGTGTGTGTGTGTGTGTGTGTGTGTGTGTGTGTGTGTGTGTGTGTGTGTGTGGCGAGCCACTTTTAAGTGGGTGTGTGTGTCACTGGCTTTTAGTTTGTGTGTGAGTGTGTGTGTGTGTGTGTGTGCGCGCAGCTAAATCCGGTCTTCAAAAAGGACTTCATGTCCCTTCCTCATTTCTCTCCTCTAACCCCTTTCTCTCTGTGTCTCTGTCTGTCTATGTGTCTCTAATTTGACCCTTCCCCCATGTTCCCTGTCTGTGAATAGGTCACACTTGTAATTATGACAATCACACTGTCCTCCTCTTTGTCTATTTTCTCTATATGCTAATGACAGGCTCTCTGTTATGTCTTGATGGCCAATTAAGCCACAAAAGTACATGAGCAGTTTCTTTTTGTAGACTTTGTTCTTTGAGATGAGCCTGGAATAACTTTGTACATGGGACGTCACATTGTTAGACTAGAGACTGATCTTGATCTCTGTCACCTTTTAAAGTTAGGGGTCTCTTGTGAGTGAGACAGAATTATTTTTAAATGATTAAAAAAGAATTAAAGAATTACAAAAGAATGGTCAAAATCGATGCAGCAGAGGCCGAGATATCCTGTCTTTTAGTCCCTTGTATTGGTCACGCTCCATAAATGCTAGATCCTGCATTTCCCATAATGCAACCAATAGCACCTTTTCAATAGATCCTCCCTGCCTGGTAAACACCCATGTCTTTTAAACTTCACACCCTAGATTGCAGCACAGATTTTCTGTTACTGAATAAATTCTTTGTCCCCAAGTCCAAGCAGAGATTATTTAGAGAAATTTGACAAAACACTTCCAGAATAGAGGTCTTCAGGGGTCCACTATTCAGTCTAATCAGGTCCGGTAGGGTCCTGTTGGATTGCTGTATATGTGTCAATACGTTGAGTGGATCCAGCAGATTCACCATCAGCTCTGATCATGTGGTGTGACATAATCATCACAAAAGGCAAATGTGTTTTTTGACGCAGGACGGAGCAGGAGAAATGACACATATCGTCTCTCTTTTTGACCGTGGCTGATTGTTAATTGGCGGCATCAATCTGGATGTCCAATAATGTCTACGGCAGACGCACTGACCAGGATCACTTATTCACCTCCACTCTCTGATACAGCTGAACATCCAGGAAGCGTCACATCAAACACTTTGTCTTTGTCTACTCTAGTCCTGATTGCGTGTCTATGATATGTTTATTATGTAAATGTACTTTATGCCCGCCATGTTATGCATGGTCAGCTGAGATGAGTGATGCTACAGTAAACTAGAATCTTGTTTACCCAGTGTAACACAGACACACAGGCGCACAGTATAGGAGAACACACACACACACATATCTTCAACTCATTACCCTGTGAATCGTAAACAACAGTGGCAGCACATGTGACACCTTTAATGAACACAGAAGTCACAGAAAACCGCACACGCAACTACACACTCAGAGTCATTATAAGACACACACAGAGAAACACTCACACAAGTCCAGATACGACTTGTCATCCGTTGCGCAGCTGTTTTTTGTACTTCTCTCTAATGTTGTGTGTGTGGACATCCATCACCTTGATGATATTTTAATGTCACATCCTCAGGCTGTCTCAATCTCTCCCCCTCTCTCACTTTTTCTCTCCCTCCCACACGTCGGCCATCACTTCATAAATAAACCCCCACATCATTAAGTAAACACGCACCAGCCTGTCACGGTGATAGATGGGCTACACACACTCACAGACGCGCGCGCGCACACACACACACACACACACACACACACGCACACACACACACGCACACACATACAGGCACTGGTGATCTGTGCGGGGTGATTCATGCCCACAGGCAAAAGCCCCCGATGGGGTTTTGCGCCCACAGTCCTAATGAATGCACACATATTCATCTGTGAACTTGCACTGATCTAAAAGCTCACTTTTGGAAAAATAACACCTCAGTGTTGGTAATAACTTTCTGACTTAGCAGATTTCCAAATGTAGCGGTAACACACTTCAAAATGTGTCCGCAGGCCCTTTGTGGTTAGATATTGATATTTAGTTTTGTTACTGGTGAGATTCGTTGGCTCCCACTGTGCCCCAGTGACTGGCCATCACTGCTTTCACCTGACAAGTGCCTGCTCTTACCGCACACCTTCTGCTGTGAACAATTCAGGCTCACTCACCGAGGACATACACTCACACAGAGCACGGGTGTAATGGATGTGCTGGCAGGCTAGTCCCGCTGTGTGCCTACTGTTGGGGAAGCTGCCACAAAAATGGCCCAGCAGAAAGCTGCTTATAAAGACAAGAGGGGGACCCAAGGGAAAGACATGGGAGAGAGAGGAATGAGGGGAGCAAGTAAAGGAGGGAGAGAATACGAGGGGAATGGGAAACAGGGAAGGGGAGTGGCAGCAAGGCAGCCAGCTAGAAGAACAGAAAGCGAGAGGGGAAGAGAGACCATGCAGTATGTATTTATGAGAAATGGGGGGAAAAAAGAGAGAGAAACGTGACAAAACAACAGAGCAGAGTCGACGCGAATAAGACTTAA
This sequence comes from Maccullochella peelii, assembly GCA_002120245.1. NCBI lineage: Eukaryota > Metazoa > Chordata > Actinopteri > Centrarchiformes > Percichthyidae > Maccullochella > Maccullochella peelii. Next base: position 185,233 of record LKNJ01000294.1, read on the forward strand.
AGAGGCGCCTTAGGGGGAAGATGGGCAGGATTAGAAATAGCACATCCAACAGGGGAAGATGGATTGGCACAAGGAGGAGACAGATGGGACGGAGGAACAGACACATGGAGGCATTGATATAACCGACTTAAGGAATGGAGCGGGGGAGGAAGAGAAAGAAGTCATGGTTTCAGGTGGTAGAAAGCAGCTCAGGTGGTGTCAGTGGTTAGAGAGACTAAGAGTGTCTTAGTGTGTTAGAGTGTCCGCCCTTGAGCTTGATATTTAAACTCTAAGGGGGCAAAAGAAAATGATATTTCCCATTGGGGATTAGGGATGCTTTAACACTTAAAGTTCAACTGAAATGCTGCAGCATACATGCTTGTTTTGTAAACGCATGTTCTGTGCTCCTCTGAGGAAAAATCAGTACTCAAATGATTGATTTTTTTTTTCATTAACCAGTCAGAATACTTTTTTTGCTTAAAACCAATCTGAACATTTCATTTGGGATGAAGCAGTTAATGTCACAATCCTGTCATTGGCTAAGTTTGGCATGATTTTTGACTTTAGGGATGTCATCCTTACTCAACAGAACAAGGGAACTAGCTATGTATCACATGAGGCTGTTTGAATCCCTTAGTCAAGCTTTGATTCTTTGTTTCCATCTCATGTACCCCTCTCTCTCTGTCCCTCCATTCTGTGCTGTACAATTAATTAGAAACTTTTTCAAATAAACTGTTAAAAATGTCGATTTATAAAAGAAGATGAATCGGAGAAAGTGGAGTGTGGGAGGCCGAGATGCTAGTTTGTGCATATGGAAGAAAGAGAGAGAGCGAGCGAGCAGCTGGTCCGGGGGTGTTTCTCTGAAGGAGGCTGCACTAATGTTAGTCTAATGTTAGTGTTAATCAGGTTAGCATATGCCCTGTGTGTGTGCGTGTAGTTGTGTGTGTGTGTGTGTGTGTGTGTGTGTGTGTGTGTGTGTGTGTGTGTGTGTGTGTGTGTAGATTTGAGGTTTTACTGACCTGCACTATTTTAATGAGGAAACTCAACGTATCTCTCTCTTTCTGTCTGTCTCACTTTTTTCCTCTCTTACACACGCACGCACGCACGCATGCACACGCACGCACACACACACACACACACACACACACACACACACACACAAAAGCCGCATTTGAAGCACTTGGCTCACCAAGCAAGTTGGATTAAGTCCTGCTTTCTATTTTTCACAAACATGCTCACAAGTTTAGAAATGTAGTGTACTGTGGATTGACTTTACACACACACACACACACACACACACATGCACTCATGTGTTAACACGCAAAACATGTGCGCATGCACACACAGTCCATATAAATGAGCATGAACACAGAAGCTACACACAAACTCATCTACACAAGTATGAACACCCGCTCACACACATTTTATAACAGACTTTTAAGAGGTAACATAACCACAAACACATAAAAACACACAATCCACAATCAGCCATGGAAATGCAACGTGTACACACATGCACGCACACACTCAGTCACCATCAAAGGGATGCAAACCTCAGCTTTGGCCAAACTCAAGCTGTTTTCAGAGTTCATTTCTCTGTAGGAGGATCCAGCCAAATCCATGTTGGCAGCTCACACACACACACAATTTTACACACACACACGAAAACTTTTTAAGGAAAATCCCATAATTCAGTAATTACAAGAAATGCAGTCTCCTGATCCTGGTTTCCTCATGACCCCCTCTGAGATCACCCTCGCACATACGCAAAACACACATCCCAGACTTTCTGTCACACACACTCCCTTGCCCACCTAGCCCTATGCAGCAGTCGGGGCCCGCGCTGATTAAAGGCTGCCCGTTGGTCCTGACTCTCTGGACCGGGCTCAGTGCTATTCTGGCCCGTATAATTACACAGGCCCCACCACAAGTTAGTGTTTGGATCATACACCCCAGAATTACTCTGAACAAGCTACTGTGACCAGCTACTGGAGAACCGTCTGAACAGGAGGAAAATGATAGAGGAGAAATAAGGCAGGAGGTAGAGCTTGCAGGAGACTGTTCTCTGTTAATGTCGGGGTTGAGGTGATAATTATAAAATGAAAGTAGTGCTGCAATGATTGTTCCTTCTTACAAGCCCGTTTAGTCCGATATTCAGTCTTGCGAGATCATTTTAGGTTAAGGTATTTTGCCAGTGAGGTGAGATAAGTCCATGTTTTGCAATGCAAATTGAATTGTTTCTTGCACTAATCACCTTGAAACGTTGCCGACATTATCTGGAAATGATGCTTCATGAATATTCTGAAAACAAATTGATTTTGCTTTTGAAACGAGTGAAATTACCTGACACCATACAACAGTGAGAAGAATAGAAAGAATGTGCACGGTTGTGTTTTTTGTTTGTGGTTGGAGGTTTTTTGGTCTCAGCCTTGACTTGTTTGGACTTAGTCTTGACTTAATGTCAAAACTGCCTGGAGTTGGACTTGGTCTTGGACTTGACTTAAGGGATTTAGTGGATAGAGCCCTGGTATTTTGCACTCAGCATGTTCTTCTGAACTCATGTGTTGTTCAAAGATCTATGGTTCCTATCATAAGAGTCACTGATAATACCGGTTCCAGCTTTGATACTGTACCACTAAAGAGTGCAAAGACAGTGAGTTCAGGTTCATTCATTTAATTTCCTACTTTTTGACCACCTCTATTTTTTTACATCATCTGCTCTTTGCCGTTGGCTTTCATCTTATAGTTTGATTGGCGCACACAGGAGCACTTCCTCTGTCCCCGTCTCAAACACACACAGAGACTCAGGTGCAGGCTGAACTCTTGCACACACTCCTGGGAGACAAAGACACGAGTGAACATCTCATTCCAGCATTATGTCTTTACCTACTGCTATCAAGAGTTTTCACGCACACGTATTGCACCTTTCTCCCTCTTTTCTCTTTGCAAAGTCACAATGAGCGATTCCATCCACGGACTCCTCCTCTCCTCCTGTCCTTGTCTCTGCAGCTCATCCCTGAGGCTCAACACGCTCCTCTCCCTCTCTCCTTTTTGTTTTAAGTCACTTCATTCCAATGCTGCACAGCAACCGGGCAAGGATTTTTATTTTTTCCTACCTCCTCTCCCTCCTCCCCTTCTGGGCCGACAAAGGCCTACAGGGACTTATTTGGTGTCTGTCTTTATCCCCACAGCTTGTCTCTGGCCTACGGGCAAACTGCAGAGTGTGATCTGTCTGCAAGTTGATAGAAATCTCCCATTCTCCTCCTCACTTGCACTCCGCTCTCACTTCAAAGCTCGTCACCACTCATGCGTTTGAATTTAAGAAGGGGACGTTCAGTAGGGTCGGCTGTCTCTTTGCTGAGGTCAGACTTCACTATCTTCCCAAAATAATATAGGTTAAGTTACTGCTCAGCTCCGCAAGAGGAGTTCGGATCGCTTTAAGCACAGATACAGGACCGCAATGCCGATCAGTCTTTTCCCATTGTTGTATTTCAACAACATGTACCACAAGGTGTGAAAAAAATCGGGATACTTCTCTGTTTTCTGTGCTTCAGACAGGCAAAATACTGCAGATTAATTTTGGGTGAACAGACCCTTTAAAGCCAGTAAAGTTCACTCCAGAGGTTCTGGAGTTGGCAAGTATCTGAAGGTCAAACGTATCAACCTCACGACATTTGCAGCAGGCCATTGGAGGGCATGAGGAGCTGGATTCACTCATCAAAGCCTCCATCACTGGTGGTGGTGTCAACCCCCATGTCCACAAATCTGTGACTGCAAGGAAGGGACAACAGAAGACTGAATAACCTGAGCTGTGGAGATGGTGCCATCCCAGAGCACAGAGCATGTGCTGGTGATTTTGCAGCGTGTGTGTGCGCAAGATCCCGGTTCAAACATCAAGGCTGTGCCGAGGCTCATACACACACAAACTCTGTATGACTGTTGTATCACAGCTTGGTAAAAGATAAACAAACTCTGTCTCTCTCTTACTCACACACCCTATGACATACCTTTCGGGGTATCATAACCTGGAGGGGGAAGAATGAAACCGACCACACACATACATACGCACACACTTGCACACACACACTCGCAGGGGTATTTGGATGTTATTTCAGTGAACAGTGGGGAGGCAAACAAACCCACAGAGGGGGAGAGGAACACGGACACAGCCCCAGTAAATAAACAACACCCCATGGCCACTGCCATGGCCACACACACACTGACACACACATGGAACAGGTTTAACATGCGTGTTGATTACAGCTTCATGTGGTAACAAAATGCACACGTGCAGGTTCCCCTTCTAACGTCAAAGGCAATTTTACAGAAGTTTAAAAAGTCACTGATTTGGTTTGGATGGCCGTTGATCAGCAGTGTGATTAACATGAAACCTAATATTCTATTTCCAATCCAAATAACCCATCAAGAATACAAGATGAAATTTACCAGCCCATTTCACGTTTTGTCATCTGGAAGAGTGATAGAAATCATCCAGTTACAAAAGGTTTGTGCCTAATAGCCACTTAAACAAATCAAATATTCTCTTGGGTTGCAAAACATATTCTATCTCTGCGTGTGTTTGTCCACTTGGAGCCAGTAACATGAGTACATTGCCCGGAGAGTGTAAAACTTTCTTTTGTACGTGTGCTTGCACTGATGCATGTAAACACAATTTATTTAGAGTTCATGTAAACGGTTTGAAAGTTTAAACCAGAGTAAATTTATTCGGACAGATAAAGTAGTCTGCATGGAGCCGTAGCAAACGAAGGAAGTAAGCAAGAGCATGGTGAACTCTTATCTAATGCAGCTAATGAGCTAAGCATTCTTTGCACACTACCTGTTACATCCTCACATGGGAAGATTAAACCACAAACACACACACATCCAGTCAAAGTCTGAACCCAACTGTATCTAAATGTAAAAAGCCATTGTAGGGTCAAGAGTTGAGGCCTAAACAAACACTAACAATGAAGACAATTACCAGCAGATTGGCCTATTACCAAAATAGACTGCATTCCAGTCTGAGTTGTGTAACCTTTGGTCCCCGTGTGTGTGGGTGTGTGTGTGTGTGTGTGTGTGTACCATCTGCTGCTAACGAGCTCAGAGTAAGCAGGTTCCAGGTGTGGGAGTGTTTAGTGTACACTGGGGGACACGTGAGCCTCCTGTTTGAGATACACACACACACACACACACACACACACACACTCACACCGAGAGCCTCCTAATACAGCATAATCGCGTGTGCCAACCGGCTACACTTGACTAGCATGGAAGAGGTGCTTTGACCTTTGAGATTTAGTTGGTTATTAGTTACTATGCCAACAAGTCATTTCACAAGAACATTACATATTTAGAATTTTGTTGCGTGAGACACAACACAGTCAGGCCAGTGGCTAACTAACAAACACAAAGGACTGAAAACACACAGAGAAGAGAGTTGGAGAGATTATGTTTTGCTGTTTTTAGACTAAAACTATTGATTTGATTGTAGCTGTACCTGTTAACCGCTATTTAAATCATTATTCTATGATTGTTGTCTAAAAAAGTAACATACTTTTAAATATAGGCTAATGACACCTGTATCGAGTGATTACCTATAATTGCCATTTAAAATAAGTGATCACAAAAAGAGAGTCAACAAAAAGTTTACTTCTACAGTTTTCTGATTTATCCACTCCACTCTGTTTTCAAAAAGCTCCCATTGGGTGTAAAAAAACCCCGTCTTAGTGTGGACTGAGGGTCAATACAGAAAGATAAAGAGCGTTTTCAGATTTAGCCGGCTTAGTGTTGACGCAGTCTAAATCATTTTTAGGTTTTTATGAAACTGCTGAATGCTGTTGGAAATGCTTCCATGCTGCAGGCTTCATCTATGCAAGCAACAGCTGTTTTCCAACATGACAGAGGGCCAAACTCTATTTCATCCTATATATATACTATATTATGTCCTGCATTGAAGTGCTCTATATCAACCTGTTTCTCTCCAAACACACCTTCTGTACTTAAATCTCTCCAAACAAACTCCCAAAAAGGTGAAATTGAAAGCCTTCAACAGAGATATATTGTTTTGCATCCACCTACGCATGCGCCGCATCTTTAACAACTCCTCTGTCGGCTTTCCCTCCTGTGCCAGCTCAGTTCTCTCCCTCTCTGTCTTATCTGTTCTCTCTCCTCCCATGGGGGAGTCAGCAGAAACTCATCACAGTGATTTTTTTTGTGGGGGGGGATATCTGGCGGGCTCTGCATCATCATGCCAGTCGGATGCAGGGGTGGGGGTGAGGTTGCCAACAGGAGGTGGGCATGGGGTGCCAAGCAGAGGCTCCACACTGAGACACATGCTTAATTAGCATCCAAGATGGATAGAGGGAAGTAGAAAAGGATGGATGGATGGAAGGAGGAATATGTGGCAATACAGGAGGCTAATTATGCCATTTGAAAAGAGACGCCGGAGGAAAGCAGTTTGGAAAAAGCAAATCTTAGCATCTCAGTCACAGGATGAAAGCGCTGCTCAGGCATTGTGTCAAAGCACTTGGACTCTCATTTGAGGTTTATTGTACATATGAGCATCGCAAATTTACAGAAAAGCCAAAAGTGCTCCCAAGAAATTCATTTCCTGAGCTCCGGCAATACTTTCTGATGAATGCGACAGCTGTGCTGCTAGAGTTGATTGGTGTATGTGTGTGTGTTCCAATGCGTATCATCTGGCACTGTCAAGGCACGGCTTTCTAATTTGGAAAAATGGAAAAGTGACTTTCTGCTCATTCACACTCGCACACCCGCCAAGCATTCTGTCAGAGCGTTTGTCAGCTGGTGAATAGCGGCGTGCGCAATGACTCGACACAATTATACACTTTATAAGAGAGATTGTTCTGATATGTTTAAGCTCATTTGCTTTCCCCCGATGAGAAAGTATTAAAAGCAGTCTGAAGATCTGCTGATTGTAAGGTTTGGGTTTAGATTACACACATATGCATGCACATGCACACAACCGCAGTGAGCTCCAAGATTAACAAAGTCTTTCAGCTTTCCAGTTTTACCACATGACACTCATGAGAAATAGGAAATTCCCTATCATGTGTGTGTGTATGTATTGTGGTCTGGCATAGAGTCCAGGGAGAATCTGGCTTTCTGTCAGCTACTGTCTGCACAAGACATTAACTTTTCCACTGATAACCACTTACACACAGCCCACACATACATATACTGCAGATACACCACAGTACTGTATGATGTCAGCAGGTTCAGGAAGAGGACGTGAACTTGCGTAGCGTGCGAGGAATAGCAAAGTGCATGTCATCGCTCTCCACCTCCGGAGCTGTGAAGACGAGGCTCTTTGCTCACTGACCGCCTCCTCAGAAGTCTGACTGCTACATTTTCACTCCAACCTGGATGAATTTCATATAGCTGTTTTACTAGTTGCCATGGTGAGACTGAGCCTTGTTTTGTGTTTGTTTACTTGCACGTGTATCTGAGTGTGTGCGTGTACGCCACAGCAGTATTTCGAAGGCACATCATCTGGCACTAAAGCCGGCTGTCTAATTTTGGGAAGTGGCCTTCTGCATGAAAAGCATCCATATGACAGACATCCATAATATGTGTGTGTGTGTGTGTGTGTGTGTGTGTGTGTGTGTGTGTGTGTTAGTTAATAAACTAATCTTCCAGACCTATGGCTGCAGGCCATTATGTTAATACAATCAACGGACAAAGAATTTCACTCATTTTATCTAAACACACATTTCCTCCCCTCCTCATCATTCTCTTCCTCTTTCCTTCCCTTTTTCCTCCCCCGCTTCATACTCAGAAGATGTATTATGCCTTGTTCAACACACACACACATCGCCACACACGCACACACAGAAGGTCTTCCACCTGAGTCCCAGCTTCTTGCTGAGACTAATGCCCCCTTTACCTCACATTATGCATCTCTTTGCATAATGTCCCCTACCTAACACACACACACACACACACACACACACTGCCAACCAAAGACGGAGCATTCACTTTCCGACATCATATTAAACCTGCACCCAAAGACACACACGCCTTCCACAATATTAACATATACACACACACAGGCACAAAGCCACTTTAGTGGATAGAGCAGCAGCCTTGCCCCAGCTTTGGCTCTGATGTGCTTTCACTTCCTGGCTCTCATTCAGACACATAAGCGCTCCCTACATTACAGAGACATGCTAATGATATCTGGTAATGCGCCGCTGCTGCGTTGACATGCAGAATGAGTTTGAACTCATACGTACATGCAAAACACAGCAATAGACTGATCGTGCGTGGAGTCATTTAGACTCTTTATAGTGTGTGTGTGTTTGTGATATTAAATTATGTGTATGTGGGTGTTTGCGGGGTTGTATCGCTTTGATAGCATGGATCAAATGCATCACTGTTTACCTCTTTAGATTTCCATGTGTGTGTCTGCCAGACCTGTGATTGCTTGTTTATGTGCACATGTGCATGTCAGTTATTGTACATATGGCTGCTTTTGTGTATTTGACTAACATGCTGGTGTGTGCATGTAAAGCTATAGTGGTGTATGGTGTGTTTGACCGATGAATTGAGTAAACAGCCTGTGTTTGTATGTGAAAACTCAGCCCAGACCCTAGATTACAGATAATTGAAACTGTATGCTCTGTCCTCTCTGTCTACCCTCTGCCTTCCTCTTCGTTTGCCTTCAGCGTTGGCTTGTTTAAACCCCCTTGTGTTGTTATAACCTTAGAACATGTCCAGTCTCACTCAACTAAATCTGACAGCACATCTTTTTCTCTACACGCCAGCCTTCGATCCACTCTGAGCCAGTGCTTTTCACACCAAAAAACAGATGATAGCGTTTCATCCCTCCAGGAAAGTTAGGAGAACATGTGCCAGGGAGCATTAAAGCTGTTCTGGAGGCTTGTGGTGGACCAACACCTTAGTAAAACACTTTATGTAAGTCTCTGGAACTTTACTGAAGGTGTGAACACCATTCTTCCAAAGGATATTCCCTCATTTGGTGTTTTGATGATGGCGGTGGAGAGCGCTAATATGTCACTCCAAAATCTCCCACAGGTGTTCAGTTAGGTCCATCATTTTCACACTCATGAGTGAGCCCTCGTGCACTCTATTGAAATGTTACTCAGAGTTTTCCCCGTCTGTAAGTAATAGAGTAGAGGTTTATCCTGCTGAGACCAAGCTGAGTAAATGGGCTGTGACTCTCCTGCTCCCCTACCACATGATGCCTTTAATCCTCAGTTGTTCGCTAACATAAAGAGAAAGAAGAAGAGATTTAGCTGGTCTTCTACTACTGTGGCGTTTCAGTGCAGACGGAAAATTACCTGAAAATGTTATTGTGTACCAAAGTCATTTTCATATGTAAACAGCGTTTCCAGATTTATCCGCCTCAGCGTGGACATGGCTTTAATCAATCACTTCCTGGTGTGTGTGGATGAGAGCGTGAACAACCCTCTGCCCAAAACCTACTCTAAATGTAATTTTTTCCCCTATAATTGGAACACATGTTCATCGGAGGGACACAGTGCTTACATGTGGTTACATGTGTTTATGTTACCACATGTGGGGCATTCCATGATTTCTCCCTCTCTTTTTTGGTTTTTGTTTCCACTGAAACCACATGGCTGCGCACGAACGCATACATGCTTTAAATACTTAATGTACATCCACTGAGTTAAATTTCCATAGGACTGAAATATTACTGAGGTTAAACATGTAGCCTGAGGACATGTGTGGTCTCCACCACAAGGTTTAGCTGCTTGAATAGGCCTAAAATCTGTGTTTAACACATGTTCTTTTCATCAAATCTCTACCTGAGTGACTTCCAGCAAGGGGACGTATGACTTCAGTGCCTTGCTCAAGGGTGTTTTGGTTGTTGAGTGACTGAACCTTGGACCTTTTTGGTCTACATACTTACATTACTTGTCCTGTGTCTCCTCATAGATGGCACCCAGAGGAACTGAATCTCGACCTGTGCACCACTACGAAGAGGTGGACCGACAGTACCCCACACAGCCCAGGTGAGACCACTCTGCCTGTGTGTGTGTGTGTGTGTGTGTGTGTGTGTGCATGTGCGTGTGTGTGTGCATGTGTGGGAAATGAAGGGAAAACTTCTTGCCACTCCCTCCCTTTGTGTCTCCCCCACTCACACAAGCACACACGGCACAGACTAATCCTCTTTGGAGCTTATAATTAAATCTGGAGTGTTTGCCTTGGGAGTGTCTACTCATCCCAGGAATAGGAGTGTTCAGCTCTCCAGAGAGCAGGGCACAGGCAGGAGGATCACACGCACACGCACTGAGGATGGTTTGCTCTTATGAAGAACGTATAACCTCTAGTGTGGGTTTAATGGAACTGCACATGTTCCTTATATTTGTCCTAACGTTCTCTTGTCAAATTAGGCACATGTGTACACTCACATACCTCTTCTGTTCTCTATATATGTGTTTCCCAGCAGTGCTACAGCACACCAGAGTATTACCTGACTCATGTGTGTGTGCGCGCAGATACTGAGCAAACGGCATCTTTGTGATGTTCGCGGCCCAACAGCTAAGTGGAGCGTGGAGTGGCGTGGTGCAAGGAAAGTGAGAGGAGGAGAATGAGGAAAAGAGGGGACAGCGGGATGGAGAGGAGGAGAGTGAGAAAAAGAGAACAGTCATTTCACGGGTTATTGCCCCTCCTGATATGACAGGCACCAGGGGGCGCAGACATCAGCACTGGCTCAGGGGGGACGAGACACACTGAGAATCTGGGAGAGAGAAGGAGACAGAAGGAGGGACATGACCAAGCAGCAGAGGTACAGAGAGATTAGCCAATTGTAACTCTGGAGACAAACCCAAATGGAGACAGACAGACTAAGGGAGACTTGGAGGATCTTTGAAAGCTCAGTCCAAACTATACTTATGTACAGTAACACAGAAAAAAGAAGTTAGAGTTAATGCCACCCACTTATCGAAACCTTCTCCGTAATAAAATTGAAGGAAGTCCAGGAAATTGAAAACCTTTCCAGCCGTTCAGACTGGCAGAAATGAAAGTTGCATTCTGCATTTTATTTGCTGAAATGATTAGTCGACAACAGTTTTGATAATCCATTAATTGTTTTAGTCATCTTTCAGCCAAATGTGAGGATCTGCTGCTTAACATCATTGTAAATTGAATCTCTTTGGATTTTACATTGAAATCGGAAGACGTCACCTTGGGCTCTGGGAAATGATTGATGGGCATTTGTCACCATTTTTTAACAAAACAATTAATTGTGTAATCATTTAATTAATTTATCAAGCAAAACTGCCACCCATTCTCTGGTTCCAGATTCTGAGTTTTCTCTATTTCTTTGTTTTATTAAGTAAATTGAAATTCTTTGGGTTTTGGGCTGTTGGCCAGACAAGACAAGCAAGTTGAAGACGTCACCTTGGACTCTGGGAAATCATGACTGTGGCATTTTATCAACAAAAGGATTAATCGAAAAATAATCAACGGACCAATTGGAAATGAAAATAATCATTAGTTGCAGCCCTGTTGCATTTCCAGTGTTGTTCTAATGCTTAAACTGTGTATTTCAGCATATTAATAAACTGAGGCTTTTATAAACACTAGCTCCTTTCCAGTTCTAGATAAACAGCTTTTATTAATAATCTGCAAACTACACAGGATGACGGCAGGTTTTGGCTGAAATATTGGACTATATTATATATAACAACAGCTCAAATGTTTTATAATTTAGTGATAAAGTAGTAGCAGCCATCATATTCTCTGGCTTATATGATTAGGTGTGAAGATAACAAGTCAGGTTCAAATAATGTTCATTACCTCAAGAAATGTTCTTAATGTTATTTTATATCTATTATTTATATCTCCTCTTTGAAGTATTTTTAGGCCCAAGACCCATAGGATAGCATCCGTTTGAAATGCATATGGTAAAGTGAACATGCTTCTGGGGACATTTGTCTCTGCAGAAGAGCAAGAGCAGCAAAAGGCAGAGGAGGAGTGTCAGAGTTTGAACACTATTCAAACTCATGTTTGTGTTCTTGTCCCTGATGTTTCTGTAAAGATAAATCACAACTCCTCAGTCCCCCAAACTCCTCCGCCTCCCCCCCAGCATAAATACAGAGGCAAGAGGAGGAGGGGACGCGAATATATTCCGGGAATGTTTTTTTTTTTCTTTTTTCATCGAGGGGGAAAAAACAGGAGAAAGAGAGAGCAGACACAGCAGTGAATTGAATGCATTTTTCAAAGTGGAGCTGAACTTTGTGCAAAATCCCCCCGGGGGCCGCCATTATTGAAAGCCATTTCCTCTCAAAATGAGTGCGGCTCCACCATTGGCCTGGCTCTCATTAGCATACATTTGGCCTGCCTTTGTGTGGAGCCGGCTGGGGCTGCAGCTGGAGGGGTGGGAGTGAAGGAGAGGTGTGTGCGTGTGTGTGTGTGTGTGTGTGCGTGTGCGCATGAACAGTACAGGAGATGTAGCAAAGCACCTCACAGATGGGAGCATCGGAAAGTAAGAATCGGAAGGATGGGGATGAAATCGAGGCAGAATCAAGGCTTTCAGGCAGACATTTAAATATTTCAATTTCAGTGTTGTGCTGCTAAGCGTCAATATGTCCATGCACAATATAGCTCTCCTAATGAAAGCACACAACTATGGTCTTTTTTTTTCTCCCATAGGTTGAAGTTATTTAGACTTTTTGTAGTTTTATGGAAGACCGTATATTCTGCTTTTCCCACAGTCAAAACCAAAACAGAACAGCAAGTCAGAGTTTGCCCTGTTACCTACTTCCTTCCTTCATTGTGTCGGAAAACATTTCTCATCACAATCCTGCGGTCCAAATTGTGGGTTCATTATTGTGAAATCACCTCTCAAATCAAGAGTTTCTTTGGACCTGAAGGAGTGGATGCCAGAGTAGCAGGTCTGATGGAAAGAAAGTGGACCTCAGCCTGGGACTTAGTGCTGAGGGCTACAGCACGGCAGCCAACAAGAGAGGCTAAAGTCTGGGAAAGAGGATTTGGAAAGAGGGCTGGAAGTGGCAGCGTCGAGAGGTTTGCCCCAGGGAGGGTGATAGTGCTACTTTGGCTCTTACCTCCCTCTCCATTGGTCATTAACGCTGGGGTGCAGCTCAGCCTGCGGATAGGCTCCATGCTTGGAGACACACACAAATGCACGCACACACACGGCCATATGGAGAATATTAACATCATTACCAATTCAAAGCAGCAGGTCATGGGTGCGGCGACCCAGCCTCAGGTTATCCAATCAGAACACACCCTGACCCACTCCCCCAAGGTGATTGGATTAGGGGGCCGGGTTGGCGCAGCAATGTTGCTGGCCAGGGCTGATAATTGGCTGATTAATGTGCAGCCGATGGCCAGTGAGTCGGAGAGCACAGGGCTACAATCAGGGGACCTTACTGGCCTCATGAAGCCCAATGGAGGTGACCCACTGAGAAGGACACAAGGTGTGTGTGTGTGTGTGCGAATGGTAACGGTCTTCACAGGTCCATTTGGTTCCAAGACCATGGGAACCAAGTCAGATCGGGTCCAAATCAGTCTAATACATGTCTAATATCCAAGTGGATCATGTGGTGTGATCAGAGCCAGGTCAGTTTGGATTGGGTCCAAAATTTAGGACTTCTCAAGACCTCTAGCACACAAGTCTTTTTGCATGTGTCTGCAGCCAGTCATTCTAAGGAGCCTCTCAGGTTCATTGTTTGAGGGGTGACTGAATGCTCAGTAGTCCCGTCAAGCACTCTCTGCTTCTCCTTAAAAAAACAGAGGGCAACATCTTTATTGTCCTCAGCATGTTGAGTATCCTGTGGTATGTGGGAAAGTGTCCCTTAAGGACTCTCATCTGACCTTCCTGAAAAGTGCACACACTTACATGCACTTCCCAGACTTACAGCCACTTGGTTTTCTCCACCATGTCTCAGCACATGAACCTTCTCACCCCGGCTGTGTCAGCTCAGGCCCTAATGAGCCACGTCCAGACTGGACACACCTAGCAACACAGAATAGAAAAGAATAAATGACTCAGCCCCCCTCTGAGTGAAAGCAGTTTGTTGATTAGAATAGGATGAATAAATAAGGAAACATTGAGAGGAATATTAAAAATGAAAAACCCCTCTAAAATGCTCATATTTACTCTGCTTGGCTGTCTGATTTTGTCAACTGGAAATAAGCTCCTAAAATTTCACTCCTACCTCACACGGTTGGACGGTTGTATTTATTGCAAAGGTCTATTATTATTTTAGCACAGTAATATTGTTAGGGCCTGTAGTTTGGAGCTCTCGATGAATTCGGATGGCTTTTTCAAGGTCAGCAGAGAAATCATATTTTCGCTGCACTCGCCCCATCTTGATTAAAACGCAATCCTGCTTCTCACAGTTTCATAAGTGATCAACTGTATCCCCACCCGCTGCTGTCCAGCTGTCGAATGACTCACTTTAAACTCACCCAACTCAGTTAGAGATATTGTCTCCGTAACTCATTTAATTTCTTGGGTCCTGGAGAGCTCTGAGTATGAAGAGTTTTTCTGCATTTGCCCCATAACAGCTGGTGATGTTGTTCCAGGACCCTTCGTGATTGGTTTAAAAGGTGATGTGACCCCCTCTTTTATTGTTAAATAAGCAACCCAAGAGCATCTGAAGCAATGTGTGGATTATTTTGTTTGATTTCCCGAGAGGTGCCCTGACCCTTTTCTTATTTGCGGGCCCTTTATGAAGGAATGGGCCCCTTTGGTGTGCAGAGGCAGTGCTGTTTGTCCAGCTAACAGTGTTTGTGCTCAGACACAGGAAAATGTAATGGAATCAGCAGTAGGAAATGAAAGGGCTTTAGCCAGCTCTGTCACATGCACAGCTGAGGCACCAGCAGCTCTACCTGTGTACAATTACTTTTCTTTTTCTGTTCTCTGCATTTTTCCCGGATTCCATCAATCCCTTTTGTCTGCGTTTTGATGTCGCTTCTGTTTATATCTCTCTTACTATGTCTCTTTGTGTCTCGTCTCGCTCTCTGTCTTCTCCTTCCTCTCCATCCCTCTCTCCCACAGTCTCTCAGGTCTGTGTATGGGAAAATGAAATCGCCGCTTTATAAATAAAATAAAAGATATACACTTTGAGGCCTCAGCGCTCTCCATGAGCTCAGTGAGGAGTACAAAGACTGTCGTGTACAAGTCTGCGTGACATTCAGTCCGCAAATACAGATGGACGGACAGCTCTGTGGAGGAGACGTCACCATGAATTCAAATGCTATCTTCTTTGCACAGAATAAAGTCGAGTAGAATAGAATACAAATAGAATAGAATAGACGTACAGTGAACTTAGTTTGAACTACGATGAATCTGAGAAATTGAATATGAGTTGTGGGGAGTCTAAAAGTTTCCCATCTGTTTCTGTCATTAACAGTTACTTTACTGCTTTTCCTCAGCACGTCTCTATTACATGATTACTCTCCCTCTTGGAATACTGTCCAAGAAGTAAACCTGACCTTTGACCTCTTTAGTAATGGCTGCATGTACTTATTTTTTTTGTACTCTTAAAGTCATTGTAATTCACTCTGGATAAGAGCAGCAGTTAAATGCCTTACTGATAGTCGTCTGAAGCATGACATCACTAAAATGATGAATGAGTCATTAAATGTTCCTATGAGCTTTTTGAGAGGGTACCTATTCTTAGTTTACATACAGGCTGTTTGCCCTGGTGCCTCCCATCTCTCCTCACCTTCTCATTTCCAAGCAAAAGCTCCCTCTTTGCAGTCGGACCCACTGCTACCTGCCACTGATACTGTACACATTCCCTGTCATTGCTCAGTATATAGTAGTAGCGAGTGTAAACACGGGGCCCATTTAGATGAGGCACGTGCGTCTTGGTGAGAGCCAATTTTGTCTGCCGTTGTTGTCATAGCCTGGTTTCATTAGCAGAGCTGCCTTGACGACCAGGGCCAGAGTGGCTAATGGTTTCCTCTGCTGTGGAGCCAGCCAGGCCTGCTCTGTGTCTGTAGCACTCACCTAGTACAGCGCCATTAGCGCTACCACTTTGTGTGTGTGAGTGTGTATGTATGTGTGCAGGGTTTGGACAAGGATGAATTTGGAGAATCTGGAGAATGCATCATACACTAATGAATATGTCAACTTGCTAAATATGCTGTAGTACATCTTTTAAATAAACAATTTTTACAATAATTGATGACCACACTCTCCTCAGACCAGAGGGAATGTTTTGGCTCTGGCTACAACTTATCATCTGGAAACCATGGACAGTGGTTTCTCTACCTTAAACCATCGATTGAATACAGTAAATGTATTTCAAGCTATTCTTTTTTCTGTAGCACTTCTTCATCTGTGTCGCGTGTGTGTGTACGTCAGACAGAGACACATGGTTGTTTTCCAGCTGTTTAGGACCAGGGGTATTTGGGGGACCAGGATAGTGAGTACAGGGGTCTAATAATAAGGAATTGGGATTTGAGAAGGGGGGGTTACTAATTTCCTCCTTCCGTTTCCTAGGGGCAGGTGCAGGATAAACCCCACATTCCCCATACTTACCGCCATACACACAGATTCTTCACTGTCATAAGGCAGATGCTATATGCCTAAATGGCAACACACACTCTCACAGTCCCGGATTCACACACGCACACTTTTTCTTTCACTGTTGAGTATGTAATCATATACACTTCCAACACACATTCACATGCATGTAAATATGGATGCAATACTCCGTCTGTCATTTGCTCTCACCACACACACACACACACACACACACACACACACGCACACTCAGAGGGTGGTTGGGAGTGTGGTATATGGTGCTGATGTTCTCAAAGTGTGAGTCAGATGTATTACACGGCGTGTCATTACAGCTTTCCACTCTAGTTGGTCCCTGTGGTTCACATCACACCCTGCACTGCTGCTCTATATAGACCTCAGAGGGACAGACGAGTGTCTGCATCTGTCTCTCTCTGCCTGTCTCCTGCTAAACATGGCTCATCTTTTTCAATACAGAAACACTGTCTCCATTTTCTGTCCTAATTTTGTAATCTTTTTTGCAAATTTAAAGAGCAAATGGAAACAGGAAAATTCAATAACATTTCCACTGTATTCCAAAAGGTTTATACATTTTGTCAAATCAAATAAAAAAATTGTATGTAAAGAAATGACATGTTAATTTAACAGGGATGGAAATGCATTTGCCGGTGAATAATGATGTAAACAAATGGTTCAGTTTCATTGCAAAACAGATCAAAACTGGCTTTGCGCTTTGTGAAATGTTATCTGTAAATTTCCTCTTCCTGGTAATGTCATACCTACTGTCACTCCCATGTCTGTGTCATTACATAACAACAGTGAGAAAAATAACAACCTACCAAGTACTGATTCATTCTTGAAAGACTTTCCATGTTCCTCTTTTGACATTCATTCAAACCTATTTATTTGTTTCAACATCGTTCATGGAAACATCTAATTTGCATTCGATTTAAAATAAAATAAAAATAAAAATGTTATTGTGACATTTCAAAAGTGTGCGTAAAACTCACTTGACAGCTGAATGAAAACACAGCTACTGTCTGAATGTCTTGTTGTCATAAGCCCTTTTCAAGCTAGATTAGCGGTACTGGCGGAGCTCCTTCAATTGTCATTACCGACGATTTTATTGAGGCAGGAATCTGCCACGTTTGGCATGTTTTTTGTAAGTCAAAGCAACAGCTCTGGAGGAAAAATTCCACCCTGTCCACTTGAAACTAAGAGTTACATGTATGTTAATACTTAGAAGGAACTACAATGCATCTTTCATTCTTTCTTTTCATTGGCCTCTCTTTTTTTCTTTTTGTTTTACCTTTATTTAGTTACTGGTTTTTAGGCATTTTGTTCCTTCTATGTGTTTGTATTTCTTTCTCTCTTTCCCACACTAATGTGGAACATAGCACACAAACTTACTGATGAAGTTACGCAAGTTAACGAGTAAACAAGAGATCTCATTCTGACACTTAGGATATACAAACTCAAACCGTGCACTCTTCCTCTGGCTCGCTCTCTTATTCACTGAGGCACACACATACTGGAAATGTTTTGTTTGGACCCGCTGCATTAAATCCTAATTTATGTCAAATTCAAATATTGTGTACATTCGACATGGTTTGAGGACATTTCAGGTTAGCAAAGGCCCACAGAAACACACGCAGACTACACACATTCACTTCCCTCCTTGTCCCAACCAGGCTGAAGCCAGCTGTGTGACCCAGGGATGAGGAACTCCCTGTGGGTCACTGGGGCCCGTGGACCCCCTAATCCCCCAGCTGCTTGGCCGGACACACACACACAAATGCATACTATCATGTAGTTGCAGGCAGTCGTGCTATTAACCACAATATCGCAGAACTTCCCCTATGTTTGCTTTTATACAATGATTTAACAATATAATAATAAATATAATAATAAAATAATAATAATATCCAAACTTAAGGTACCCACTTCCTTTCTGCTCCGCCTGCAAACATATTTAAACTATCAGACACTCACCTCCCTGAAGAATAAATACTCCCATATGAGCACACAAAAGGTAACGCATACACAGCTACTAGTACTGGACTACTAGGCCATGTCATGCCAGGGTCAAAGGTCATCCAGGCCTATGGCACTACAGGAATGTATCCTACTTATCTCTTAGTCATCCAGAAAATTGAACAAAGAACGAATGCTTTTACACCTAAACTGTTTGGTACTCTTCAAACAAACTCTGATGCTTTTGCCGGTTTGGTTCAGTTCATTTGATTTCACCATGAACATTTGTTAATTGATACACATGAGTCTATCAGTGATTGTATAGCAAAATTACGGTAATGGACGTTGTTTTTCCTGCAATTTGCATCCATATGTCTTCCATTTTCTGCACAGGATGCTAAGTGTCAAAGGATTACTCCACACATGAATTTATTGTTGCTCACATCACCGCTTTGCCCTGATTATTACCTCGGAGAAGCTAAAAATAGCGCTGTAGATGGGGAAAGGAGGAAAAGAGGAGGTGCAAAGATGACAGAAACATTTAAATAAGAGTGCATAAGGAGGTGATGAACAAATATTAAGGAGGAGAGAGGTCACAGAGGTGATGGAGAAGGAGAGGAAGATGAATATTAAAGCTGAAAGGATGTGGCAATTGGAGATCGCAGAGGGGGAAAATAAGGAGAACGATGAAAGAAGAAAAGGGGAAGTTGGCGGAGGTTCCTTTCTGTTTGGGTGGCCCTGAGTCAGGTTGAGGACCCAGGTGTTCCCCCTCCTCTATCCCTATATCACTCCATCCTTCTTTCTTTCCTTCTCTTTGCCTCCCCTGGTGGCCTTCACCATTTAATCTGTATTAATGAGGAGGTTGACCTTCGTGTCTCTTTCTCTCTCTAGCTCTTTCGCAATTCCTTGTCGAGCTTTACATGTAGGAATATACTGTTTTTACCCAGACTCCCTCCACATCTGCTTCTGTCTCCTCGCATCTTAATTTCAGATGAAATCTCTCTCTCTGTTCTCTTTATACCTCTCAGATCCCTCTTATTTTTTATGCTTCCTCCCCCCATTCCTCTTTTCTTCCTTATCGTAAGCCTTGGCGATGCATGTGCATGCGTCCGTCTGTGTGTGTGGGGGTGTGTGCAGCTCCGTCTTTTCTGCCCTGCTGACTGACAAGGCAGTGCTGTTCATTCCTCGGACCACCTGTGTATCCTGTCCCACCGCTCTGTTTGGGTGGTCAGGCCTCCCAGCCCACAGAAAACACACTGATATCTGGGACAGACACACACACACACACACACACACACACACACACACACACACACACACACACACACACAAAGAAATCCACCTCAACACAGTCCATGAATATCCTCAAGGGAAGTCCGCTTATGCACGAGCACAGACACACACACAACCAAGCTGTGTGCGACCTAATCTGTGGTGAGTGAGTCATTCTAATTGGCCAGTCAACAGGTGCTGAGCTTGACTCAAGGGACTGGACAGAGGAGATGCAGGGATATGATTGCAGAACAAGGGAGAGGCTAAGCTCAAGGCTTCTGTATAATAACTACAGTGGGAGCCATTGTTGAAGGGTGGGAAGTAAATGTCTAAATCTGTTTTGCTGCTCTGTCTTGCTGATTGATGTAGTATAATAGCAACTTGAACTGTAGCCAGTTAATGGAAGCTTTAACATTTGCTGTTTAGGCTATGTTCAGACCAACAATAGCACAAAGAAAATGTGCCTTTACATGCACTCAAATTACCAGGTTACTGTCGGCTTTCTGCAGTTAATTGATTTCTTCAATGTTATGAATACAAGAAACACGGTTTCCCTAATTGGGGTAGGAGATTAAAGATTTTCTCCAGGTAGATTTATCCCGGAGAAAACGGATTTTCTTGGCCATGTATACACATAACCAGGCTTCTTTTCACATGTACACATGTGCATGACAAAGTCTTCACACATGACAGGATGAAAAATATGAAACTGACACCAAGTAGCGTAACCTAGTGTAACTAACTTGGTTGTGTGTTTGTGTCTGATAAACTCTCAAACTGGACTTCCTGTTTCATACCAGTATTTTATCTTCTCACCGGTAACCTGCAGTAAAACACCTACACTCACACAGACCCTTGAGGTGTGTGCATTTGCTTTGAATGTGCCCTTTAACATCCCGCTGTATATGGCCAAAAAGTGGTAGTGATGTGATTCATGCTAAAGGTGGCAAAAAAGTTTGTTTGGAATAAAACAGGAAAAGTTTGCCTTCTTAGTTTGTGTGAGGAAAGACACTTAATGCAATGCCAAAAGTTTT
The DNA here is from genome assembly GCA_002120245.1 of Maccullochella peelii. Classification (NCBI taxonomy): domain Eukaryota; kingdom Metazoa; phylum Chordata; class Actinopteri; order Centrarchiformes; family Percichthyidae; genus Maccullochella; species Maccullochella peelii. The sequence goes on from LKNJ01000294.1 coordinate 206,002, forward strand.
CATTTATGATGTTGACAGGGCTCCGGCAGATCGCCACTTTTAAAAATAGGAGAGTTTCCCTTACAGCTAGGCAGATGAAGACCTGACTTTTAGATTTGCTTACTTGCTCTAGCTAGACTTGTGTGTCACTCGGCACTGGAAACAGCACATAAGATGGAAAACATTTGAATGGGCCTGTGAAAGGTGAGCAGCCCTCCCTTTTCTTTTCTCTGCCACTTTCTCTCTAGTGCCCTCTCTTTCTCAGCCTCTCTCTCTCTCTCTCTCTCCTTCCGTCTCCCCGAGGCCAGCGTGTCGCCTTACCCAGGGGTTTAGCCCCCTAATCACCCAGAGCTAGTGGGAGGGAACCGGAGACTTCCAGCTGGCTGCCTCGTTACTGCGGACCCCTGGGACACACACACATTCCTACACACACAAGCTAAATACACACACACAACCTCATATATGCTTACCAAGGCATTTGCTGTTATCTCTTGGCATCTCTCCATCCACGTCTCCCCCACAACTCGATCCTGCCAAGGCCACAGCCTCGCCACGTAAACTGAATAACAGGAGGAGGCTTACCGCAAGGGAGGGCCAAATCTCTGGCACGTCCTCCAAACCAGTTTAAACCAGTATTAAATATTGTCTACCTCTATACTCTCAAGCATGCATTCTATATATGTGTGTGTGTGAGTGCGTGTTTGTGTATTAATAATAGTGTCAGACAGTCCTACAGACTCCTGGCTAATATCAGGTGCAGTCACTACTTTCTAATTTCTTACAACAACCATCTTTCTCTTTCAGGAGGGATCCATATGATTACCCCACCCACTCCCGACCCGTGCCAAGAGAGCCAGCCCCCTACTCCAGCAACTACCATGACCCTCCTGTTTCCAACCGCGTGCCGCTCCCCCACACGGGTGCACAGTCCCATCAGGCGGCCAGCAACCCACGCTACTACCCGTCGTCCCCCCACGCAGGACAGCAAAACCGTGCGGCAGTAAGGCAGGACGTTCCCACTTCGCCCACCGCAGGCCGCAGAGGGCGGCACTACTACGAAGCCGTTGGCGGGCAAGGAGACGGCTACCGGCAAGCCAGCCCTGGCCGCTTCACCAGCCCAGAGAGGTACCCCATCAACAGGGAGCGCAATGATTACGGAGACGAAAGACAACCTGACCCAAGACGGAAGAACCCCATGATAGGTGCGGTGTAAAAGGTAGTCTTGAGTGACAGACCCCTCTCATCTAACCCCCCAAAAGTGCAGTGAAGTTGAGTCAGTCGTACAAATAATTCATGTGTTTCCAGATTTGTGAAACATGATATCAGCTGTCACATAAGCTGCCAAAGTGGATAAGTGAGATTTTGCCATATTAATTTATCTGATCAGGAACCCTGAAAGCAATAAGTGACAAGCTGAGAGGCTAAAATGAGGCTTACTTTCAGAACCATCTGGTCATAACTGTCTCCGCAGGCCAAGACAGATTTAACAAGCGTTAAGGACTCGTGTGTTTGTGTGTATATATATTTACATGTTTGCAACTGCTTAATGTTTATAAGAACAGGATCTTTGACATAGATTTTATATTGTAAAATTGAAATTAAATGAAGGGCAATTAAATAAATGATATAGATATATAGAGTAAACTTAGTATATGTTGTATAGAATCAACTCTATTCCAGCGAATAGGGTATGAAGGCAGTGCTGACTTGCATTTTGCACGAGCTGATCAAACTGAAGGAAAGAGGGATCACCTTGACCAGCCGGACCGCTAGAACAGGATGTTGAAGTCGACAAACAGGAAAAGGAAGTAACTCCCCTTCAAAGTATCTTCTTGTCCTTGACGTTTTGTCGCTTGGACTTCCTGTACATCCTGCTGGCACACTTTAGTATTTTTTTTGTATTTTTGCCTTTTGATTATTTGGATGTGGTAACTGTACATTTGTTAAACGTATAAATGCAATTTGTTATATTTTTGTGGTGTTTATAATAAAATGTATAACTCTTGATCCCCACACAAGCAGCAGACATTAAAAGTAAGCTGTGTGACTCCTCATACACTGTGCAGCTAATAATGCTAATAACATATCATTGCTAAACGTCACTGCACTGAAAACTCACTAAATGTGTCCATGGTGGTTTGATTCAAACACGCTGTCAAATAAATGCATGATTGTTTTTTTATACAAATATTTTGCATTAAATATTTTGAAATTCTCTCTCTCTGTGCTGCACCAAATCTTTTCATCCTATTTCAGTTTAATTTAACCGATTAGCCAGAATATGCATATTTAAAATATGCAGTCAAATTACGACGACTCCATGAGTCATCACTTTAAAAATTAATTATAATATTCAGCTTAATTTCTCTGTGCACAATCTCCAGATAAATTTGCCCTGCGAGATGACTGATAAGAGTAGCCAGCGTTCTGATAATGACTAAATCATCTTCAACAATTAGAGGCAGGGAAATCTCCACTAGAAAATGATTACTGCCCAATTTGCTCTCAGAAATAAAGATGGCACTGATTGGTGAAATTAGACTTGAAATGAGGAATAATTAGTGTGGAGAAGGCTTTTTCTATCAGTTAGTGTTTAATTAGCGTCGAGGCCAACAGGGACCGGGCCTCTGCTGATCCATCTAGTCTCTGCACTGCTTTGACCCTCTCCTGTCTGAGCTGAAATAGGCCTTTCAAACCAGCCAGCACAGGCTCATACAGGGTTGATCAATTGTTTTATTTAAACCAATTTTAAGCAAATGAACTCTTTCCCAGATAGTCAGGGCACACATCAATGATCCTAACCTACTTCAGACAAGGCACAAGCTATCTGACTGTGTAACAGTAATAAACAAATGCTTATTATAACACATTTCTATTCATATAGTACTTTTCAAAACAGCATTACAATGCATCACAAACCAGAATAGATAAAAGCAGGATAAACAATGAAGGGACAAAGCTGTCTGCTGGCCATCCTGTGGTGACAAAACAGGGGGAAAATGTCCAAAAACAGTCCAAAATGTCTTGCTAATACCTTGAACCAATCAAGCACGTGCAAAGATGCAAAGCCAGCGGATATGCAATTTGGGTTTCTTTCTCCTTTGTGCCCAGAATTGGTTACCATCATTATATATTAATATAAATTAAATATTTCAGTCACGTTTCACACTTTTTTATTTGCATGTTTTAGTTCATTAACCGTCACACGTACCATGGCTTTACCATTACAAAAGGCAGTACCATGCAGTGATAATGGCATTATGAAATGGTGATGCAGTTGCAAGCATGAAACCTGTTAAAAAGCTCCCTTTGATGGGCCGTTCAAAGACATTCCAGCATCTAAAATTTGAGTGTAAGCTGATGAAAATGTTGTATTTATGGGCTATTTTGGTAGGCAATAAAATCCAGAAAACAAACAATGAGAGGGCCCTCAAACACACCAAGAAGATGTTTTTTAAACTAGTCTCTCCTCACAACGACATAGATTTGACCAAAAAAAGACATCCTAACTAAAGGTCCACTTACTAGTTTTTTTCCGGGCTTTTCCGCTCACATAATGACAACTGAGCAATTCCTTCCACTGAAAACTCCAGAAAAAGCTAGTAAGTGAACCTTGAGTTGAGATTTTTTTGTTTCCGAGGTCAAGAATGAACTCTGACGCTCTACAGTAAGTTTGACAAAAATTAAAGGGGATGATAGAGTGATAGAGGGTAACGCAAAGAAACCACTGGCTGCATAGAAGGGACAAAAAGTACAAAATATTTTAGGGAACAGCTAGTGTAAAGTAATGTAAAAAAACCACCAGTTTCTGCATGTTTTTGTGTCACCCAAAAGCCAGTCCAATCCACACAGTCATTATTTAGATTAATTAAAACTTAAAACATCAAATTACAGTGTTACTGGTGTGGAAATATTTCCTGTAGAGGGCAAAGCAACTCACAGCACTTCACTGGCTATTAACTGTACTTTAAAGAACGACTACGCAGTAAAAACAGCCTCCTTCAAGTGCTTGTGGTCAGTTTGCTGCCAGAGACAATAAACAACAGCAACTGAACATCCAACAATTAATTGCTTTTAACGTCCATTACACACAAGCTTCGAAATCACTTTCAGGCGTATTTGGTTGTATCTGACTGAAATTACTCCTTCATCCACAGTTTCTGTAATCAGTTACGGTGTGTGTGTCTTGTGAGTGTCTCCCTTTTGTTCATGGTCATTTAGAAGAGATTCTTTAGTTCAATCACATGACACACACACACACACACACACACAAATACACACACACACACACACACAGACTGAACTCACACACTCGCCACTGTATGACCTTTGATTTCAAGGAAGAAACCCATCCTTAAAAGCTATTTGTCTATTCTCTACACCCATCCTGCTTTCGTTGAACTTCCTTGACGATTCTGCTAGGTTCTTTTTGGTGTTCACTTATATTTTCTTCTTGTGTTACAAGGGTTTTTTTTTTGTGTGAATTAATTTGACACCTCATAAGCCCACATTCTGCAGTTCCTAAAAAAGAAAAAAAAATGCAGAGGCACACGCTGTTCCCCAGTCGACTGTCATGAACCACAGGTTGTGGGAGAATTCCCTGGTTATGTTCTCTTAGCATTACCTATTCTGCCGGCGCCCCTGTCGAACACCTTAGCTTGTTAGCATGTGTCAATCAAAAGCTGTGCTCTGGGGAGGGCAAAGTGGAGAGCTGAAGCAGTTATCTCTCTCCCACACAGCTCCCAAAAAAGACAAAGCTGGGAGAGGTAGACAGAAAGAGATGGAGAGGGGTGTGTACAGTAGATAGAGAGTGTGTATGGGGACTACACACCCTCGCACCGCAGAGTGAAGGTACGGGTGAGTGCCCACAGTGACCTCGCCGTGCTCTCCTTCCTTCTTTCATCCTCTTCATTAAAGGCACATTCCACCGCATTAGCCCGCTGTCCTTCTGTCCTTCACCTGCCACCATTCATTTCAATTCAGCCCTCGTTAAGGCATCATGGTCTCGGAATCGAGAGTAGTCAGAGCGGGCCGAGCGGAGCTTCTCATTTAATTATACAGTTCATTAGAAAGCCGGCCCGCCCTCCCCTCCCAGGTCTGAGACAGGCCATGGGAATAGCTGGTGGCTAATGTGCAGTTTAAAAGGCTTGAATATGGAGATCGGTCGAGTTATGGATTACCGTTACCCGTTAGCCTGCCCTTCACCCACCTCATTCGCTTTTATGTCTGCTGTGTAGCCTTTGAATACAGTATCACTCAAGTTAGAGTGTGCTCTTTCAGCCAGCATGTTTGTTTGATATTGTTCATGAGCTGTGAAATTGAATTTCCACAGTTGGGCTGATATTGGAAATAATTTCATATCCTGTGCAATATTCTTGCTTGGTTTCACCTCGTGCTGTGTTTAAGACATCCATTTTTACTTAATGTCTTTTTCTTTCTCTTCTTTTGCCGAGTCGACGCAGCAACACTGTTAATTTAGACCATATTTACCCTAAAAGCAATGTTGGCTTGCTGACTGCCTCCCGTTTGCCCACACACCACAGCCGAGCCGCCAACCACCATCTTTTACACCAACTGTCGCCATGGCAACGTGGCCTCAGCTCCTGGCACAGCAGCCCCCTTTTCAGAGCTGATGACATCGTCGTGGCAACAATGAAAGGTTCATGTATCCCATTATGGAGAAAACCAGGATTTTTTTTTCTTTTTGGGCATGCAGGGTCACTGAGCCCCCGAAACCTCATATACTGTAAAATCCTTGATCAAATAAGTCCTTTTATTCTTTGCACCAACGCTGGTACCAAGTAAAATATAGGCTGCATGCAGCTGGAATGCCATCTGCATTACATTCAGCAGTGAAAGTGGGTATCAGTTCTTGTGGGTGCAGCCAGTTATTCAGTGAGCTACACATATCATTTCTTCTCTTCCTCTACTTTTTCAGGGTATCCAAACCCTCCAGAATCTTCTCTTTATATATCTCCCCCAACCCTCCCGGCTTTCTTACCACTCCGACAATGAAAAACACCAAAAAAGCGCTGTACACTCTGGTGCTAACCCAAGGCTAGCAGTGTGGTTCACTGGGTTGTGATGTGGCCAACAACAGCTGAAGTCCGTGACCCCTGGACCCCATCCATCAGCCTTTCAGCACCAGCCATGGCCTCTGACACACACAAAACTTCAGCCAAGGAATGGAAGCACGCATCAGGGAAATGCATCAATGTCAGAGAGACACTGGAACCATATAAAATTATATGTAGGCACTTTGTCCAACACTTGACATGCATACAGTCCAAACGTGTCTGCATGCAAGTTAACACACACCAGTGTGGTTGTGCATGTGAATATAAAGTTATAAATGTTTCCAGAGCACTGACGCTGCCAAACTGTGGTTTTGTGTGTGTCCAGACTGAGCTGTCTGTCATGCACACACTGAGTTCTTATTCTAACACATACTTTTCATATGCTTCCACTGCCGTCTCTCACATACACATGCCTGCACTCTGCTCAGACACACACAAGCTGTCTTTGCTGACACACCGCACATACCTATAGCTCTGCCCTCACACACATGTTACCAATATGTGTGTGGCAGAGGCTCAGCTGACTGCCTGGCAGTCACTGTGAAATTGGCGCCCTTCTCATCCAGATGCCAGGTGTTTTGCTTGGCAGTCAGGGGGTGCTGGGGGCGAGCTTGTGTCAGGAGTGTTGGGTTGCTGTGAACGGCAGGGAAAGGATGGGGTAAGATGTCGTGTGTCCCTGTTAGCCCGGCCGCTTGGCTAAGATCGAGCTCTGCCAGGCGCTAGAGGAATTAGAGACTGCTTAGTTTCCATATGAGCTTGAAAATGGTATGTGATATATTGTCTTCTCTACAGGTTATTTCCCAAACACCACCGAAACGGGGCGGTATGAGCCATCATTATTCTTCAATTTAGCATAAGGATGTCAAACGTGATATTCCAGCCAAAATATACTAGATAGATTTTGATTAAACATTTTGGCACTGTAGTATTTTGTTTCCAAAGGTGGCTCTTCTACTGTTGTAGGACTTAGATCTCACAGCACACCACGAGCAAACCCGGAGAAGCTTGATGCAAAATGCAAAAACCTCTCTTATCTCATGCTAACATAAAAAATAACATGGTGTACAGTGAGACTTGGACTACTACAGTGTTGTGGTGGTTTGTAAAATAGCACTGTTTGTCCTGATGAGCCAAAAGGTCAGAGGTCAAGATTTCTTTGACCTGTTTAGACCTGACACTGTTTGGACTACCAGCATATTGTACAGGGGATTATGTGGTGGACTATTTCCTGGCTGGGTGCAGTCACTTCCTGGATTCTAAGCTAAGCTAACTGGCTGCTGGCTATCCCTAACTCTGTAACTCTCTGCAAGAAAGCAAATAAGCATATTTCCCAAAATTTCAAACTATTCCCTGAAAATCTGAGCTGGAGATAATATAAACACAAATGCTCAGTAGCGGCAGTTAAGATTTGAGAGAGAAATATTAACATTGCACTTCTATAAAGTTGGGGGACTTGTGAGATAGATTCAAAAGAGAATGATGATGGCCCTTTAATGTCATTCATGTTTACACAAATTCTGCATATGATGGAGACAGTCCTGGGTCTGCTCGTGTATTCCAGCAAAGACCTGCTGTTGATCACTATTTTGATGCAGTTTGAAAGGATGATGCATTTGAAGTGCCTGCATCATTCATGGACATAACATGTATTGCATTGCGTCTTTATATATTTTATATATATTCTATGAACATATTTTTTCCATTTGGACATTATATGGATGCCAGTATGCAATGCAAATCATACTTTTTTGCACAGACCTTTTGGACCAAGCGGTGCACTTAATTTCTCAAATCACATGTCCATCCATGCAGCTGTAACAAACAGGCAGGTCATTTGATTTCCGGCCTCATTTCCATTTTGCAGAGATGGTCATTCCAACTTGGATTAGATAAGGGTGAAGACAAAGTGGAGCCTCATTGGAAAGTCGCTGTAGCAGCCAGCAGTGAAATCCATCCACGCATTCCTTCCAGAGAATGCCAAACAGCTCGCTGAAAATGAGCTGTGGACCTGACTCCATTAGATCTCCGCTCTGTCTCCCCGCTTTCTATCTTTCAAAAACACACACACCTCACACTGTAGCTTGGAGTGAGACACACGCACACACACACACACACACACACACACACACACACACACTCTGCGCCTGCCACCAGCTTCATTAGTGCTAAGAAATGTCCTGCTTGTTAAGGTGAGGCATTTAGTGGCTAATTGAGAAGCTCTCTGCAGTGGAGACAAACTTGCCGTCTGGTGCTTCTTTTGCTCCAGCCTCCCCACAAGTGTGTCTCCATTTTGACCAGTTTGTACATCTGGATTCCACCTTTAGCTCGTTTTCTTGAGGCGATTGTTCGCTACAGAGCTGCAGCCTGAGGGAGATAAGGAGCAAACACAGGGAGACGTTTGCTAGCTTTTTAAGTTTTTGATGCAAGACTGTTTTTATTGCGGGAAAGAGTTTCTGGTGGATGAACAAAAGCATCTGACACATTATTTTTTTTGTATAATTGTTTATTTATTGTAGGTGTTTTGCAGTTTGCTGAGACAGCTTAGAGCTTCTTTTGAGTTGTGTCATGCGATACACAAAGAAAAGATTTAATGTGCCTTCCCCTTCATTATGCCTCCTTTCTAGACATAACAGTCAAACTGTCCTCAACTACAATCTACACTTCCTCACACACACAAACACAAGTTACCAACTGCCTGCCCTTCTCACTCCGCAGCTTGACTTTCCATCCCTCCGTCTCTGTGTTTCTCTCTGCCACACTCCTCCATCTCCTCTTTCCATTCTGTCACTCCTCTCCCCCAATTCTTTGCAGTCCACAGATAAGCTCTGTGATAGGGAGGAAATGAGGGAGACACACACACACACACAACCTGGCAATCTCTTTCACAAGTTTCTTAGATAAAAACTCTGCAGATAAGACTGATAAAACTGAAAATGTGGAAAGGAAAGGATTTTTTGAATCTTTCACTTGAAGCATTTACATTCACTTTTTTATTATTTGTGCATGCTAATCCTGACTTTGCCCTACAGAGGGCAGAATCCTTGTTACCCCGATGCACTTTGTACTTGTGTGACCTCTTCCCTGATTTAAATACACATTCCCTGGCACGGCCTCGCACTCACAGTGTACCATCGCCTTGAGTGATACACAATCTTTCCCTAACATACCTAGATAAAAAAAACATCCAGCCAGAGTTCAATAAATAAACCACACACACACACACACACACACACACACACACACACACACACACACACACACACACACACACTTGTTCTGTCTCCTTGGACCCGTGCACATCATGGATTTCCCCTGTAAACATCAGAGATATGTGACCTGCCCGCTCTGACCACCCTCTGAGCGAGTGTGTTTTTATAACACGCCTTATCTCAGCCCACCCCACTTCAGAGGGAGACGGTTGGGGGGTGGGGAGCTGAGCCGGGGATTCCCTGTGTGTTTTGCTTAATTCCCAGCGAGCACACACACACACACACACACACACACACACACACATACACATACATACATAAACACAAACCCGTCTTCATGCATTATAGCAGAATACAGATGCCATTGTAGCATCAGTGCATGTGGAGACAGTCACACGGACTCCATACTAGTAGAGGTGAGGGTCTGGCCACACGAATGCCTGGGGCTGACTTGACTTGATAATGACTCATGAAAGACACACACACATAGCGGCGCCCTGGAGGGGTGAAGGCCTGTGGGTGTCCATGAGGGCAAGTCACATCCTATTCCTCCTCTTGAGTGGAGAGCAAAGTGAGCAACAGCCCAATAGATACCCAGTCCTCCTATTTGTGTGTGCGTGCTTACATGTGTATTTACTGTATGTGTGTCCAGCCGTAGCAGAATGACGGGAGATGTGTGAGTCACTTAAGCTGAATTGACAACAGGAAGTGTGTGGACAGGCTGCTTTTTCTTTGAACATGGATGCATCTGCTGCCAACGCTGGAGACAACATATTTATATTCTTTAACAACCATGTGAACCTTTAATTTCACAAAGTGCTTTTCCCATGCATATCATAATGATGATCAGGTGTGTTTAAAGGTTCATCACAGCACTATAGCAGTTCATGTGGCCCAGGTTTGCCAGGCGGTCTGCTCTCTAATACTCACACACACGGGCAGGGGCAACTCTAAAACACAATGTAGCAGCTGTTGGGAGTCACTTTGATAATACTTCAGCTCACACTTCCTCTTTGCTTGCTGCTGCTGGAGTCGTAATATTTCAGACAAGCCACTCACCAAACAAAACATTGATATTGGATGATTCTGCAAAACCCCAGATTAGGTTCCATGTCAGTGTCATTGAACGTAATGTCATTGTTAGCGACCATTTCAGAAACAGTGGAAGAATGGGATTCATTTTTACTGCTAAGATTTTTTCTCACTGTTATACAAGTTAATTGTATTGGTGTGAATATTACTCATAATTACACTTTTTCATATCTTACTCTGCCAGCATCAGCAGAATTGATGTTTACTCCTCTTCAGTTTATGATGCCGTCCAATAAATCCCACACTGATTCTATGTGAATCAATGTGGGATTCACACATTCACATATTCTATGAGAATGTGTTTTCCAGTTGGTTGTTGCTATTTACAGAGTCTCCCCTGAACGCACCATCAGTCTTGATTGGTCTACTTTCCAGTGAGCTAATGCTAGTTGAAGTAGCATACGTAATGCCACAGTATACACAAGTATCAGTCAGGCTCCATTGCAGTGTGACTATTTAGAGGACAAGTTTTAATTGCTTCTTGGCAATGGCTCTGTGTGTGTGTATTCCCGGCATCTTGCAGCAATCAGGTCAATTTTTACAGTGAGGTACGTAATGAAATTTGTACACACAAAGTAAGGCCTGGGTTGAAATTAAACTGATCATCCTTTAAGTTTCCTCTGTTATGAGTCCTAAAACTACAAGAACACGTGCATATTTGAATAAAGAAGTGCACAAATATATTGCATTAGTACTTTAATGTGTGTGCCCGGCACGTGCTCTCAGTCTCCAGCAGCATCCAGGCCCTCCTCCTCCTTCCCTCTCCGGTGAGGCATATTGATGCAGTGTGAGGAGGTTAAGCCGTCGGTTTAGTGTCCGGGCGGCCGTGACATTCTGCCTCGCTGGCCTGTAATTGACTCGTCCGTGTGTGTATCAGTTAAACCTCGGCTCACCTGCTCCGTGCGTGCCAAGGGGGTCGTGATTGACAAGCTACTCTAATGCCCGGGCTCTGCAGTTTGGAGTGCGCTGGGGTTTCTTCCTCTCTGTTTTTTCTGGCAGGTACTTTTGTTCCTACATTTGATTTTTTGAAGTCTTGCACTTGGCATTTCTCACACTTGTTTTGTTTTCATCCGTCTGCTGCTGTGTTTTTCATTCTGTTTGGCTGTCAATCTGTCTCTCCCACTCCCTTTCTCCACCTGTATCTCTGTTTTCATCTTCCTCAGGTCCTACCCAGGCCTTCCTCCTCTTGGATCCAGAGTGTCAGTTCATGTTAGTGGAGCGTAGCGGCGTTAAAGTTACACCGCTCTGTAGAGACCAGCTGGGGGTCTCAGTTACTCTGGAAAGTTTGCAGCTCATGCTACAGGCATGCTGTTCTGCCTTTGGCTTGGTTTCAGCTGTCTGCTCCTGTACATGTACACACACATGCACCCACTCTCTTTCACACACACACACACACACACACACACACATGGACACACATGGACTATATGTTAAAGCTCCCCAGTGACTGGACCCCAGTACAGGAGCATTATCTATTTAAGGCCACTAACTCTGCGGATTAGATCAAGATTCAGCCCCATAATGGCTAGTCTGGCACAGCACCCTGCTTCAATTAAGGCCTACCCTGACATGTCACACACACACACTCACGTCAGAATAATGTGATCTCACTCACACCCAGATGTGATCACACATACAGTAAAAATGGCGCACACACTTAACTCTAAAATCTTGCATTGAATTTAATTGTATTTTTACAGGTTTCACTTTTTCCTTCCACAGCGACATTTACATCATTTGGAAAAATCTACGCCTACTCATATAAGATGACTGCTGGCAAGAAAGTACAGCAGATTACAGGTCATTATAAGCATTATGAGACATATTAACACCTTTAAATGTAAAATAAGTAATGGTTTAGAGAATATGTTGTTGAAATGTTAGGATAACACACTTTGATCATCTTTTCCTGTCTGTTTTGGGCCTTTGTCCAAGTTTTTTTGTACCCGAAAACTGAACATTTTGGAAACCGGTCGGTGTGGACAAAGACTTTATAAAAAGGACCTGAGAACTGTGGATGCACATCTTTTTCACACATACAAATCATTTTCAGTTTCAGTCATCTTAGTGTGAACTTAGTCTAAGACCTCCAACATGAACAGTCAAAGGAGAATCAGACACACACACACACACACACATTCATGCAAAAAGGAAAAACTTTTTCAATTATGACTATTATAACTACTACTAGCACACACAGCCACACACCATATTCCCATAATGATGAAGTTGGGCCGTTTGCTATTCTAGGCTTCTGTTATTTGTTTATTTCATGAAAGCAGCTCTGTGGAGTGCTTAGAGTTGGGAATGTTAGCGGAGCCTCGCATCCATCTCATCTCCATGTGTGTGTTTGTGCCTATGTGGGATTTCAAATGTGTTTTTGTGCGTGGGTTTTTTTGCAAATACGTCCCCGCGTGCTGCACATGTCCTTCTGAAAACACATTAATCAAATTGTGAAACATCGCGGTCTCCTCTGATATGAAAATGAGCCGTCCGGAACGTTAAGGACATTGTCACCGTAATTGCTCTTTGACAGCTACGCACACACACACGCACGCACACACACATATAATCTTTAATTGCCTCCAAAATGTTTGTGTCAAGATGGCGTTGCTAAGATAATGGCTGGGGACTGCCTGGTCCACACTAATGGCATCTCCGTATTTAGCGCTTCACATCGGCAGAGAAATCAGATATTTAGTGGCGTGCAAAGGCTTCTATTGTTGGGGTAATATTGTGCTGCTGGATGCTGGCCAATTCATTAAAAAACTTATCGCACCAGAAGGAAATCTAGAGCACAGTGAGGCATAGCAGGAAGATTTTAATAAATAGCTAATGTGACATTTTCAATACCCTGCTACTCTGTTTACATGCTGGAATTTTATTCTTTGTGTTGCTTTAGCACCACTATTGCAGCCATTTCCCTATCCCGCTCTCCTATATTTCTTACTTACATTCCAGAGTTCATTAAATCCAGACTTCTTTTTATGATAATTACAAAGACAATGATAAAAAATTTAACAGTGCTGTTTGTTATTCATGAAGGGGGCTATAGTAGAAAATACTTATGGGTATGTCACTGAAAAAAGACTGCAAGACCCAGGGCATGATGGGAAACGCCTGGCTGGCGCCTGATCAAAGAGCTGATTGGCTCTTAGTTTTGACCACAAACACCACATTTTGTGGGAAATCCTAATTTTCTGTGTAATTGTAATGTTTAACGCTAAATTGTAGGCTATATGTGTGGTTGACAATAATAATAATAAAGTTTATTTCAGCCATAAGTATCTGAACGTGATCTGCAAACTACAGGTGGATCTAACAGGATGTAAATATTTCCGTGATTTCCTGTATATTCTTTGAAGGCTGCTGGAAACTGCCCACCTTGACTGCTGCTGCTCCTGTCTGATCTCGTCCACTTTCCAAGCGAGGCGCAGTTCATCTCGAATGAGCCTAATGACTTTACTGACTGTCAACAAGGAAAAACATCTGTTCCAACCTCCACATACAACTGTGGGTCAGTGAGTTTTAAAGCTACAATAATCAATATTTTTGTTAACAATGGATCAAATGTCTGTGTAATGTGAAAGTGATCGCTCATGGTGACAAACCTACAGAGAATTATTTGTTGAGCTTTTTAACCTCTGTTAGCTCATTGTTTAGGTTTTCCCGGACACAGACTCCACTTTTATTTCCAGCCGCAGAAGGCAGCTGTTTTCAACAAGCAAGCGCTGATAAACCCACTGAAAGCTACCTGCCCAGCACCAAATGGCAGACAGACAAAGCTACCAACTAGCCAGTGAACATAGTGGGGCATTTAGTAGCTAAAGAGCCAGGTATTTTTCTTGGCAGTCGGTGGACACCTTCGCCACAACAACTTTAGAAGGTGACATGTCAGCTTGTTCCCCAGGTGGCCAAAAATCTATCAGTTCAGCTTTAAACCATTAGCCTCGATGTTGGCTCAAGCATCTAAAAACATTATTTTCATTAAAGAGAAATACTACGCTAAAAAGTGTGGTACCTTTCTTTTTGATCCATGAAATGTGGTGACCTCACATAATTGCCTAAATCAAATTTAAAAAAAAATCACCCTGAGCAGAGGTCTAATCAGCCAGGATAAATGAAAACACCTGTGCTTGTGTGCCTTTAAATTGGCAGTTCAAACCAAATGTTTTGAGCTGATAGTCTCAGTTTGTCCACCTTTCTTATCCACCAAACAGGAAATAACTGACTTGGGAGGGTGGGGTGTCAGAGTCTCCATCACTGAGGAAAAACACATGAATGACAGCAACGCCACTATCTGTCAGAGCTCACAGGTACAGTCTGTTCCTCTGTTTATGCACGCGTCTCTCTATTTTCTCGGTTTCACACCCGACTCGCACACTAGCCAGGTTTCCAAGTATTTTTTTACACATCATGAAGTGTCACATCAGAAAAACTGTATTGGAAAGGAAAATTTTGACTCAAAAAAGATTTTATGCTTCCTCCAGCTTGTTTTTACCTTTTGTGGAGTTTGTGTGTAAACAGTTGCTTGATCCATTTTTCTCTGTATTGTTTTTTTTTAAATTTAATTTTATCTGACTCAGCTCTGGTTAGACAGCTAAATGTAGCTATGCATTACTACCATCAACCCAAGACACCTACCATGCATTTTGGGGAAGATATTTTATACCCTCCAATAAAGATGATGGAAATGCACTTAATTTACATTTTATTAGAAAAGTTAGAAAAGTCCTCTTAAAAACCTTTCACAAATGGATGGAAATGTAGCTGCACACTCTCACACACTTGCCATCTCTCTTCTAGGCTCTCCATCACACACACACACACACACACACACACACACACACACACACGGAAACACGGCAAATGGTATCCCAGATTTAGCCTGCCTCTCCAACCTCTGCCTAATTATCATGGTACTGAAGCTGTCATAAAAAGCCTATTGTGGTCGCATGGAAGCAAGTCTCTTCACAAAACCTCAGAGATTGACATTTACTAAGTCGGGAACTTGTGCCGGGATTTTCTATCACAGTGGCAGAGAGCAGAAAAGACGGATATAATGTGGGATAGGAGGCTGCAGACTGCGATGCATTCGTCTCTTCCATATCTGGGTTGCAGAATAACAAGTGAATGATTTATGAACGCGACCACTTTCCCACAGCGGCTGAGGATTTGAAGTGGACGTGAAATGACAAGAGGCTCAGGCAGATTGTTGTATTTACTCAGCAGGAATTCAGAGTGTAAACTGAAGATGGCCTGTTGTAATGACAGGTTTGCCGTTGTCATTTATTTCTTCATAGCATGGATATTAAAAACTAAGTACAATAACTGTGCAGGGATTTGTCTTGGTGACACCGGAGAAAAAAGCTTGGCAGCGTACTTAGGATTAACAACGCACACCAACAGCCTAGATGCATCTGTGATTACAACCTAGAGCCCATCAAACCTTCCCTTTGTAAGTCACATAACTGGAAGGCCATTGCAACTAAGAAACTACTTAACGTCAAATACTGAAGATACTGTTCTCATTAAGGTTCTAAATTATATTTGTCTAGAAACTGATTCAGGCAAAACTTCCCTACTAGTCTTCTTGGAACTTTCTGCTGCCAAACAAAACTACTAGACAGACTAGAAAACAGGGTTCAAGTCCACCCAAACAGCCAAATGTACCTAAGCTAGTTTCCATGGGCACTGAACAAATTAGTAATTGGATGTTGCTGACTTCCCTTCAGCAAAATACTAAATAAGAAACACTGAGCCTCTATGCTCAACCCAAACCAAGTCAGAAATCTTGGTGTAATCACATCAAGCCAGTACCAACTTACTTTAATCTTAAAAAACAAGTCAGAGGATTCTTGTCCAGGCATGACTTTAAAAAGTTTACTACTGCTTGTCTATAAATCTTTCAATAGTTTAGGACCAAAATATATCTGTCTTTTACCATATAAACCACTTTGAATTGCTTTTGTGTATGACATGTACTTTATAAATAAACTTGCTTTGCCTAGCATATAAATAAATGTTCATTATGCACCTGTCTGTCACAGATTAGTGGCTCAGCCTATAGCCTTCTTAATACCCAGTGTCTGACTGGTGGCTATTTTCTTGGGAAGTCCTTTGGCACACAACAAGTGATGCATTGTACATTAACTAAAAGAACTGGGTTGTTAGCATGAGCAGCAATGCCCACCAACGCTGAAAAGTGTTAAGTCAATATAAAATCCAAGGAAACAGTGCTGCCCACAGTGTTTGACTGACAGGTGAACTGTGGGAAATGCATAGCAGAAATACATCCATAAGTAAATAATGTCAAAGATGAATCATTTTAAATACTGTGCAGTCCAATACATAGTCTTGCCAATAGACCATCTCCAGTTTTGAAGTTTGACTTGCTCGAACTGAAAGCATATTGACCCAGAGCAGGGCGTGAGACACCGCAGCCCTGTGGCCATTATTAATAATGAGCATGACACGTGAGGTGCTGGCTTAGATGTTTCGACAAACAGGTTTGTGACCCCCGAAAACAATTAGAGGCTATTGTCATGACCTTTAGATGGTAACCTGCCTGGAACCTGGGATTGAAAATAATGAGTCTGGATGCAGTCATTACCTGTAGGGGAGGACTGTGGGCTGTATGTGTACGGCTGTCAGAGAGCAATTGGATTACAAATACACTCAATATGGTTCACATTGCGTGTGTGTGTGTGTGTGTTGCTGTCAAAAAGTTGCATTGACAGCCCACACAATATTGTTATGCACGCAATTTTCTATGTTTCCTGTACAGTACCCTTCACATGCGTGTGTGTATGTGCAAATTTGAGTCAGTACAGTGTATATTTCCACAATTTACTGCATGTTAAGTTCTCTCTTACTTGGCTAATGTCAGCTAGACTCACTGGCAGGAATAAGACTGCGAGCAGGCAACTGTGTTGCTGTCTGAAGATTTGGACAAACATTTATTCTTACATGCACACGTCCAAGCCTCTTCTTTTTCTGGCTCTTGTCTTTCCCTGCCTCTTTCTGTCATCCCATTGCAAATTCAATCAGTTCGACATGCGTGACCGTGTGAAAGTTAAGGACAATGTTGCCAATGTATCGGTGTAAAAAAGAATCAACATTTCTCTCTCACACACTCTCTCAGCCGCCCCCCCCCCTCTCCTGGTTGAGTGTTTACAGTATGTTTGCCATCCACAGAGCAGGCTAGTAGCACTTTGTTGTGCCTCTCTGGTCCCCTTCCTCATTTGCCTTTGACAACACTGATAATCCCCCAACAAGATCCCCCATTCAAACCCCCACCTCCACACACACACACACACACACACACACACACACAAACACACACAGTACACATACACACTAACAAACATTTCCAGATGCTCAGAAGCACATTCACATACACAAAACCCTGCACACACAATTACAATCATGCACAGACACACACATATACTAGGTGCCAACCATTGCCATGGCAACTCCAATCAGCAAAGCCTCCCTTTCCCCTATTACAGCAGAGATATGACAGTTTCTCGCTCCTTCTTCTTGCCCTTCTTGCATTATGATTTTTATTCTCTTTCCTCCCTCTTCCTTCCTCTTTCTTTCCTTATGTCTTTGTCTTTATTTCTTATCATCCACCTCCCTTTTTCTTATTCCAGGTCGCTAATCATTCACTCCCAGTGATACAAATTATCACCATGAGTCAAAAAACAACATATATATATATATGTATGTTTGTTTTTTTTTGTTTTTTTTTTCTGGTTTATTTTCTGTGAAAAGGCCTGGGTCAACATGATGGTACTGAGAAGAGCTGCAGGGTGGCATGGCAAACTTGGTGAAAGATATTTTTTTCTGGGAGGCCTGATCTCAATTCACAATGTTCCGATCCTGCTTTTGCAATGTTTAATACAGAGCTTTTGTCCAACATTATAAGGCTACCCATCAATTATCTATACATGCTTGTGCTGTGCAGGGTTGCGGGAGGCTTGGAGCCGATTCCTGCACACATTGGGCAAGAGATGTGGTGTATTGTATGATTCTGCACTTTATAATCTACGTCCAATGCCAATGTATAGTGCCAATGCGGGAAGTAGTGTGCCTTATATGTAGTGAAAGTACTGATGTGATGGTCAGGGTGGTGGATGGGCACGAAGTACGTTTGGCTGCCATGCAGGAGTTCAGAGTTCACCTTCAGTCACAGACCTGCAAATAATGTTCACATTTTTATTAACCCATACCTAACCTTAGTCTTTCAAGGAGAAGTGGACACGGTAGCTAATACAATCTAATATAACAGCCTTGCAACCTACCTTGACGAAGTTTATAATGTTCAACTGACTGTCTTAAAGAGGGTTCAAACTCTGGCAATTCAGCTAGGGAAGATGTATCCCTCTTTTTTTAATGCTTCCCCTCTCTGCAGGATGCAGCATTGGCAGCAGTTGAGATATCTCTCAGCCCACTGGCTCATGAGGTCCCATCGCCTCCAAGCCTGCCACCTGCAGTGGACTGTTCTTCTGAAGCACAGACAATGGAGAAAAAATACCCAGATTTGTCCAACAAAGAGTTTCCTTCTCTGGGCGATGAAGCTCCCTAATGGCTCATGAGATCCCACTCAGCGTAGTCCAAAATACAGTGATATGATATACTGTGTACATCACTGTATTTTGGAATACACTTCTATCTGCTGTTTGTGTTTGATGGGCTATGCAGCCAAATGATTGACACATTATTCAGTTTTTATTGAGAGCTCTTTGCTTGTTGGCGGGTGACTCGGGGCGATTTTGACATGGTTTGACAAAATACAGGAGATGGATCTGCACTGGGGAAATGATACTTAATGGGGAGACACGGGTGGAGGGAGTGGAGTTAGGGTGTTTACCATATATCAATCAAAATGATTGTCAGTGTTGTTCTGCAAATATAAAATACATTATTTGATTATTGTAAAATTTCAACATAGAGCAGATATAGATTCCTTTTCCTGATTGACTTTCTCATTGAAGTTATTAATGCTGGTTAAAAGTAATATGTTAAATTATTATGAGTTACAATACATCTAAACTGGTATTAAGACATGTCACACTGTGTTTTACAACTAACAAGTTGGATATACTGCGTTGAAGCAAGGTTGGCCTTCACTACAACTGCTTGACTCCCCTCTCCTCCCTCCCCCCTGACCCCCTCCCCCTCCCCTCTCCCCTGATTATCTGTTGAAAGGACCATTTAGGGTCCATTCACATCAAAGACCCCCTCAGACACTTAATGGTGCCATTGTTGTTTCCTTTCAAAAGAAACAGAGGTGAGAGGCGGAGAAAGAGAAAGAAAGGGAAAGGAAGATAGTGTTCTTTTATTTCTTTTACATAACCGCCCCTTATACTATCACTGTCCCTTTCTCACACACACACACACACACACACACACACACACACACACACACTGCAACAGATAAAGCAGTTAATATTAGGTGATACTTCCTCTGTTTTCAAATCAACTTTGTAAAGAACTTTCTTCACTCGAGTGACATTATCTTCTTGAAAGATGGACCCTGGGTTAGTGACTACTGAACCACATCTGACTCTCAGCTGGGCTTGTCACTATAAAACCACACAGTCTTCACTCACAGATGATGTACACGCACACACACAGCCGGTGAAACCCAGCCAAACCAACAGTGTTGCTTCCAACTCACAACTCTGATCCAGAATTAATCTCAAGAGTGCCAAAGTCAGACTCCTCTCACAGGATTTAAAGTGTATACTTAGCAGCTTTTCACTAATGAGAATGTTAATAGGCAACTGTCTGAGCATCACAGCAATCAGACAGGATGTGTTTAGGGAAGATGGATGACTTACAGCTCTTTTTATGAGAAACATTCAAATTAAACACCCGTTTTGTACATTTTTAATGAACTTACTGTCTTGAATTGAATGAATCAGGCAAAGCTTTTGTCAGTGTTTCATTCAGAAAATGAGAATCACCTTGAATAAGGCGATGAGCCATTAAAATACACCTTTTAGAGGAGCAGTAAGTAAATAATGTAAATAGCAGTGATGGGAATAAAGCCATATAAAGCATTCAGCCTTGACTAATCAAACTCAACATTTCTCCTTCTGATAGTATCCCAACAGAAATCTCATCTTCTCCCAATAAGTCTGCTTTAAAGATCAGCAAACTGAATATTAGGTCAGCCAATCAGTGAGAGCAGCCCGAGGAGACTCGATAAATGACTAATTAATTGATAATTCATTAAGAAATAAATACAATTATTTCGCTAGACTTTTGACCTCGGGGTAGATTCCCATTATGTCAACTTTGCACCACAGGAGCTTTATTTTAATGTCTCCCTCACCAGATTTAGCCCAGTTCATTAAGATATTGGCCTGACATACATGTACTGTATGTATAATATATAATATAATACTAATAATAACCCTACAAAAACACAATAAACCAGAATATTTGTTCCTCTGATTATCCATATATCTATTGTGATCTAGTCCTAAAGTGACAGTGTTTAACCAATTTCTAAAGGGTTAACAAGTTAGTTCAAACAATATTAGTCCATGTAGGCTAACACAAAACCAATCTCTTTAGGTTGAAGTTGCCATCAGTTATGTTTTGTGTTATGTTTCAGTGTTTACTAGTCAATCTTGTGGCTTCCAGAGTAGAAAAGACAGTTAGACCAATACAGCAAAACTCCATTAGACCTTGAAAAGTGGGACCAATTTACAAAAACATAACTGCTTAGAATAATGAATAATAAATGTGCTATCCTTATTTTATTTTATTTTATTTTGGGTTGTATACATCATCTAAAGAAAGAAAGACAAGTTAGAAAGTTGAGCTCTTTCAATTATATTTTAGAATTAAAGGCTGTGGAGACATAATATTAAGGCAGACGAGGACTCTGCTAATCTGGTTATAAAAGAACTTCGCTTATAAAGCTTTTTTTATTACTTAACAAAGCCCCACTTTAGAAAGACATTTTCTTTTGACACTTTTTTGCTGCCAATTCAAGCAAATGAAAAAGGAATAACACTATCAAATCAGGAATTAAAAAGAGGATTTTAGTTTTTTAAATATACATATCATAAGCACCCATTACTTCTGTATGGTATTTATTAATTTCAGTGCATGGTCACTGTGCAGTCCTCTCAGTAAGAACAGAGGAAGCAAAGGAAAAAGGCATCTTCTCATGAACATTTTCCCGTAAAAAACAAACATGGCCTTCCAGCACTGGGCTATACATTAAAGTAAAATGCTTCAGACAGAAATTTAAAACACACAACACCAAGAATCAGCTTATCTAGGTCAGATGGTTTGGCAGTGACAGCATTCACATGTTTCATTCATTATCATGAAAGTAAAACCTTGCCTCGCTGTAATTAATATGGTATTAAACCTTAACCATGTAACCATCATTCAGTCTGAAGCACCAGGCCAAGTTTGGCTGGAAATCTCTTACTCCTTCTATCCAGTCTGCCGTTGTCACTTTTTAAGAGATATGATGATATTTCTTGGTATGTTGCAGAGTTATACTCCACAGAGTTGGTGTAATGGCATTAATCCTGACGTGGGTGGTGAATTAGTAACTTAAAGTTGCCAATAAAAATGGCATCTCCCTATGCCAACTGTAAATTGTAAGTCCTATCGTTTCCCTTCTGTGGATCAAAATCAATTTTTCCTCAAAGGTGCAATGAGTGTTACAAGTTTGCCTGTTGGTCCATGGTCAAATTAAAACTCTGTCTGAATGTAACTCAGTGGTGCTGCATGTTGGGTGGAGGTGCCCACTGAAGATGTGGGGATGTTCAAATGTAGAGAGAAAGAGGCCAAGGCAAAATGTAAAAAAAAAAAGAAGCTTAAATTGATTAGATTTTTTTACTAAAAACACACACACGTCAGCATGTTTCTACCCCAACAGGCCTTAACTTGTGGGTGGGTTGCAGACACAGGTGTATTTAATTGAGCAGCTAATTAGACAGGACATTTCCTATCAATACATTCTGACTCACTTGGGCCCAGACCTTGAGAGACCCGCTTGAGGACGACACCTTTCTCTGAACTTGGACTTGGAGTGAGGTCCACTCACAGGAATTTGGTTTGGATTTGCAGCAATGTTTTGAAGCTTTGGATTCAGATATTTCTTGTTTTAAGATTTTATCACCATTTATTTACAATATGTGACCAGAAAAGACCAGATTCTGTCTCAAACCACTACTGTGAAGGTAAGAAGATTAATTCATTTGACTGGCTTGTTTTTGGCATATATTTCCATATTCATTAGCCCACTGTTTGCTAACTAGTGACAATGCAATTTAAATACAGGCATAGCTGCAGTATCTTTTAGCACCTGGCTGAGGGCATGCTGCAGTGACAAAACAGCTCGTTAACAGAGCCTTGCTGATGACCTGAAATGTAAATGTATCAGTTAAAATGTGCTATGAAAGCTTAAACCTGCAATAACAGATTTTTTGGGGGGGGGCAGCAGAAACAAGCCATGAACACAACACTGACATATTATCACCTTTTTAAGTTGATGTGGTGTTTACCTGTTTACACATCCAGCAGACAGGGAGCAACATTAGCATTCATTTCAAGTTGTATTTCTATTAGTGCAATATTCACTCTCCTTTTAGCTCTGTTTTCAGTCTCTCCTAAGTGAAAATATCAGGCTCTAGACCTGCTAAATGCTCCACTATGTACTGAGTGAATGACTTAAAGTTAGGGGTACAGTCTCACTGAGTTAAGCTAACTGTTAATTGATAAAACATTATATTGTGTTGATTTTGTACTGCAGCTTCCTATTTTCTGAGCTAAGATCCTGATTATTAAATTCCCAGTGCTGAACCAGTACTGACGGGTGTGTTTGCATATGTGTGTATGTGTATTGTGATGTGTAGTGAACTGAAGCTCATTGATTAAACATGTCATTTGCATACACTGTCCTGGGACTAGACAAAGAAAAGGGGAAAATGGGTATCAGCAATGTTGAAGGTAAACTTTTGAGTCAGTTTCTTTATTAAAACGTGTCCAATGTTGGAGGACACATCTTTTGTGTGTTATGAAGGTGTGAGATGACCTATTCGCCCTTCCCTGATAAACATGTTTGTTGTGTTTGCCCTGTCAGCCATAAATCATCATCCATCTTTACTTTGGTTGCGCTTGATTTCACCTGAGGTCAGGGCATGTTTGATAACATCTTGCTATCTCCGTCTTATCGCTATCTAAATTACAACCAGCATGGGCCACCTTTAGAGATCTCTGTGAGTGCATACCAAACATGCCTGTGTCACCCTTCTCTCCGCTGCCGTTGTAGTGAGGGCTGAGACTCAGCCAAGCTTGATGAACACTGACAGTTGAGGCGAGGTATTTCCATGACTGACGGTTATTGACTCGGCGATATGGTGATTTGTTTCTGCGCTGCGGCACAATTGATTAGCCATAAGGAAACTCAGGAGACGTTATTGGATTACTCTTCAGAAAGATTGAGTGTCAGTCTCCATCGGATTCCATATCTCATCCATCTCTTTCTCTCTCTCTGTCTTTCTCTCTTCAGAATATATTAGTCATTTTCAATAATAGCAGGCTGATATGGAGGCGTCTCCTGTCCTCCATTTGATTCTGCTATATCCATAGCTAAATAATGACGGATCCTTGGGCTTGTCTTGTTCACCCGTCGACCTATTCCTTCTTTCTCCGTCTTTGTCTGTTTCTTCCTGTCTGTCTGCTGGCTGGTTTGACTCTCTCGTCCTTTATGCGCTGAAATTTAGGGAGCACTCCACCGATTTCACACAAAAACATCAGTTTTCTCTTGAGGAGTACTACTCAGCTTGTGAAAACAGTTGTACAGTGTCTTCTGGGGCTTTGGAGGGAGATTCCTGAAGTCTGAGAACGTAACCCCTGATGATGTCATGAGGGTTACGTGACTTGGCCTTCAAAATTTTAATCCTGCGAAATCCTGTGTTACAAACTGAGGGAGTGGAGTTTAAAAGAAAAGTCTAATAAAAGTGGTACTGAGTTGAGATCCAGTGTTTTTAGACCATGAACTAAGACAAAAACAAGTCCCCTAACTTTATGGAAGTGCAATACTAAAGTATCACTTTTTACCTCACTGACCTGCCAGGAGTCAGTGAGGTTTTACGTACAATACAAATATGAAACATTTTTAAAGACAAATAGAAAAAAACCCAAACTAATAGTCATACAAAAACAACAAAAAGTCAAATAATCTGCTTTTCAGTCTTTGTAGAACCAGATCAGACCTGCTCATCTGTGTGGTGGGCCCCCAGCACAACAGTTTTTGGGTTACTATTGTTGACTTATATTCAAACACAAGTATTTTCTATACAATCCTACTAGATACACCCTTTGGGCATGAGTCGCCCGCCCAGTTCACACTGAAGTTTGTCAATGTACACAGCTGTTATTGTGCTTACATTTGGCTTTGTTGAATCATTTTTTCCAATACTGTCAGTATCACCCTGTATTTACCTGATTAGTGACTGTATTTTCATTGAAAACATCAAAAAAGAACAGAAAAATCATACTGCTATACTAACTTTAACAAATATACAGTGGAATAACAGTATAACAGTACTGTTAACAGTAACAGTATACATATACAACATAACTTTATAATTAGAAAATGCATACTCCATGGCAATATTCAGTTGTTTTTTACATTTTTTAAACATAATATATATGTGATACTGTCCGACAGTGTGGGATCAGATGATTTTTCCAACCTTAAAGCAACTTAAGGGGGGGAAAGGAGGAATCGTTATGTTTAAAGCAGTTAAATGCCAGTTTTCACATGTGGTTCTACAAATGCTGGTGTGTCTCTGTGTCTCTCTTTTGCCCCTATTTCCCCACTCCATCTCATCTTAAGGAGACAAAGACATGGTCCATATTGCATCCACTGGTGCATATCAAGGTCAATCAGTGGCAAAGGGATGCACAATGAAGCAAATGTCATTTTAAAACTGTGTGTGTGTGTGTGTGTGTGTGTGCGTGAGGTGACACGGGGCATTCACTTACATGACTGACACAGATGTTACCTTTGTGGTCAGAAGGCTGTAAGTCAATTAGGTTTTGCTAATGGGGCCGAGTGCTTAGCTGCCTCCAACATGCACACAAACACACACAATATTGATAAGATTACTGTGGTAATGTGAATGCACCAGGGTTAAACCACATTAAGGGAGCCGCCTTTCTCAAAGATCCTTGCTTTTTTAAAATTGTCAGCCATCTTATCCTAAGTGCCCTCTTCTGCCACTCTCTCTGCCTCTTTCTGTTAATGGGACTTTTCTTCTTTTGTGTGCCCATCGCTCCCTCTTTCTACATCCTCCTTCTCCCACAGCAGATGCACAGCAAATCTCCTCTCTTTACATCTCAAACTTCCTCAACCCATCTGTCTCCCCATTTCTGTCTCTCTCTGTCGTTCTTTCTCTATTGAATTGAATGGCTCAGTGGCATGAGTCTTCTTCAGAAGCACATTAAAAATGTTTCAAATCCATCACTTTTTATAGAATCAAACTCCATCTTTCTCTCTTTCCTCCTCTTCCCATCCCACTTTTTTTTTTTTTACATTTCTGTTTGTTGACAAAGCCAAGAGGAGAAAGCCATGGATAAATAAAGGGGGAAACGCTTGTTATTGGTATAAAACGGTAACATGATTGTGATCATGTGTGGTGATATTCTATATTTCCTTACTGTCAACAGATGTCATGAAAAGACCCAAACCAACAATAAATTGTTCCTGCTAACATTGCCTGTGTAGCTAAAGCCTGATATAGCCTATTCCTCTGTGCCATAGACTTCCATCAGTAAACTATTAAAAACCCATCAGTGAGCCACACTGTTGCACTGGGTGGCATGTTCCTTCATTAAAATTAACACTCTAGTTTATTTCGAGTCAATCCCACATACACCATCCTGTCCTGCTGCTGTAAATACTCACTAGAGCACCAAATGTATATTAATCCGCTGATAAAAATAGTCCCCAACAAATGCACTATGTACTCCTGTTTGAGTAACATTTGTTAAATACAGTGTCCAGCTGTTTTAGGAAATAATTCAAGATTTAGAATAATGCCAGTTTAATCCTTTAAGGAAAATGCATCATGCATCAGCCTATGCATAAATAAGTATATATTTATATAAAACCCATGGATGATGTAATATTACAGTATGTCTTTAGTCACAGTTACAACATGCATACATAATGTTTAAGTGCCTGACTTCATACGATAAAGACATGGTTCTTCTTATTCTGCTTCGTATTGTGGTAGCAGCAGACAAAACTGTAGCTCCTAGCCGTGCAGCACTTTTATCTCCTCCCAACAACAAAAACTCTCTCTCTCATTAGCATGCACTTGTCTTCCAGTGTTTTCTCTCTCTGGTTTGTCAAACGCTGATCTTTGTCTTCAGAGGCTGAGTGACAAAGGCCCTGCAGAGTAAACAAGGCGTGGAGAATGGCCTCTTGTCTTTATATTATTGCCTCCTAATGCAGCACTCATTCCCGTCATGATGGAGTGGGGTTGGAACCTACAAACATCATATGAAGGGGGGGCACTACACACTCCCATACACACACATCACAATCAGGAAAAAGAGACACACTAAAATATACAAATTTACATCCACAAATACACCAAAATAGATTTCGCTCCCTTTTTCCAGTATCAACAGTTGTTATGTCAAGCAGCAGAGATAAGGCATAAAAAGATTAACTATAACATCTGCAGTGAAGTTTTTATGCAATCGTATTTCCATTGTTCATTGAAAAGTGCTCAACGTGTCAGGTATTGTGTTGCTGTCTGGAAAATATGTGTAGTAAGCCCCCCTCTCTCTCTGTGTCTCTCTCTGGTCTCCAGATTAAAAGGAGGGGAGGGGGTTTGGAGGGAACAGGGTGGCGAAGGTCACTTTGATGTGACTATAAAGACACACAGCAGGCCAGTGGAAAGAGATGAAAGAGACAGAGCAGAAGTAAAATAGATCCTGGTGGAAAAGCAAAGGAAGAGGAGATGCATTCTCTCTGCCCCCTCTGCAACATACAGAGGATAATGATGCTGTATCATAAACAAGAGGTGGCCGGGGAATAGAGCAGGCATCTTGCAATTAAAGTGAGCAAACAACATTTTTGAACCAAGCCGAAAACAGCTATGGGGTAGATACACAGGACCGCGGCCATCTTGCATGTGAAACAAGCAAAGCTCATATCTGAATCAAAAACAGTAACTTATTAAAGCAGTTTAATAAATTACCAGTCATCAAAATAGGGCATTTGGCAAATGCTGATCATCCACTGTGACTTATTTACTGAATGATTAATAATGATCTGCACTCTAAGATGCTTTGGATATGCCACGATTATGCAAATCACATCTGTCTAGATAGCTGTCATAAGTACAGTTGGCCTGCATGCTGATCTTAATATCTTAATCGTTTTAATGTATGCATAATCTAACATCAAGTTTGTTTATTTACACCATGTTCCTGAAGGTTGCCTGGAGCCTGGTTTCCTCACCACCTTGGCTTAATGCAGTTGCCTGCCCCCATTAGGCTCAGTTGTGTACTGCAAATGAATCATCCTGCACTGAAACAAGCTCTGAGAAGTCATTGAATATGACTCCAGACTACAGTCAGTGTTTTGTCATCTCTCTTCCCTGAATGTGTGACAAACTGATCTTAGCAACCACAAAATTTCAGAGCTCACAACAACTGTGATGCACAACAACCTGCAGAGCAAGATCATGAAATATTGTGTTTCCTTAAATCCAAACACTGCATTTCTACACAGCTCTACTTTGAGGTTTCCTCTCTGTCTGGTGTGCGTGCTGTTCTAAATGCAGCTGAAAGTGTTTTGATGATTGAGCTGTTTTTGGTATTGAAGGTAGCACATACAGAAGCACACAGAGGGAGGAGGAGTGGTAAAACAGCAGACAGACACCAGATGTTTCCATGCAAGTAACCAGCAGCACACCAGAAGCAAGATTAGTGTACGCAGTACAGTAGGTTGAAGTGCGTGTGTGTATAATTATTACCCTGGTCAGGGCATGCCCATAGCCTGGGTGGCCCATCAGGAATTTGAAGGTGGCAGTAAGTCTGGAAATAGCACAAGATGTGAGAGACTTGGGATTTGTGCCTCCTGGTGAAAAGAGGGAGATCTTTCTCACTGGAGGAAACGGTGTGGGAATATCTGGAAGTATTACAGGGCAGATGAGGGTGTGTGTGTGTGTGTGTGTGTGTGTGTGTGTGTGCGTGCGCATGTGTGCTTACAAGATAAAGATCAGATGAAACTTTAATGATCCCAAGGGAAAATTGGGTCACTGCAGCAGCACAGAAAAGTGTAAAGATAAAAATACAACAAACAGTACATTTTGAAGATTACAGATGCAGCAGCTACATCATTTTAATACGGAGCTCCTAAAGGCTTTGAAAGAGCTCTGTCTACAACCTGTGCATTGGTATGTATGTGTGTGTGTGTGTGTGTGTGTGTGTGTGTGTGTGTGTGTGTAACAGTTCTTATCATTTCGTTACGCTTTTCTCTAAAAAGGTTAGAAAGCTCTGATATTGCTAGATGAGGTGTCACTCCAATGAATACCAAAGGGGATCGCAAAACTCCCTCCTTGACCCACCACTCTTGATGTGCTTACAATGCCCGTAGCCCCTCCCACACAGACACACACACACACACACACACACACACACACTGGAGATGCTGATAGGGTAAAGCCAAGGCTTTCTCTAGCTTATCTTCCCCACCATTAGATCTAAAGCCATGTCTGTCGGAGACGAAGAGAAGAAAGCTGAAGGCCTCGACCGGGATCATTCAGTCTCTCAAAGAGACTACTAGACTTTCACACAGTTTCCTCCTTGAACCTACAGCCGGCTGACTGGCGAAACACACTGATGGGAGAGAAAGGGGGAGAAGAGGTGCTGAGAGAGTGAAAGAGGTAGAGAGGCGTGTGTGTTTGTGACAGAGACGGGGGAGAGAAAGAGAAATAGAGGGAGATTTATCAGTCATGCTGTCAGTCTCCGGGGCAGGTTGTGATAAGAGAGGCAGTATGGCAGTGGTTGGTATCTATCTCTCCCTCTCTGTCTCTCCCTCTCACACACACACATAAAGGGGGAGAAAGACCCTGTTGTGTTCCCCTCTACCGCCCATGAGTGAGCACGGCACAGGTGTGCTGAGGTGAGGAGTTGGACTGTATGGCAGCCATTTGTCGACTGTATTTTGGGGCAGAGAGATGACAGAGGGAATACAGATGGTAATAATACATTAGATAAAGGGGTGCACATATTGCAGCTGCAGGTTAAGTGTTTGATTTCACTGCTGTGGTACTTAAACAGCCTCTGACACTGAGACATGCAGTGTCCTGTGGCTTTTTTTTAAGCCAGGGCTCATGTTATAGCATGCCATGTGCTTGCAAGGAGTTTTATTTGAGTCATATGCAGGATATCTCACTCATTACTTCATGATAAATGTCTTATTTTGCTATTAGAGCTTTAATATTTTATATGAATTGAAGAAGTGCTGGGTAGTGATAGCCAACACGACTGACTGTGCGTCACCTACAGAAACTCATATTTTATCAACATAAATTCCAGCAAAAATAACGTCAGCATGTCACCCATACTTTGATTGACAGGTGATCTCTGGGAGGTGCAGTGCAGCATTTATTAACATGTCGCCAAAAAACTAATGCCAATATATATACAGCCAAGAATTGTACACAGGAAGGCAGTATATGTATTCCCGTGTGGGATAAGTACAAACATATTCCACCCACAATATTCCCTCTCTATCTCTCTCTTTCCCGGGTTCTCTTGTGGACTGTTACCCTCCATTAGCCATGCGTTGACCCAATATTTTGGGGGTTGAAAGCTGATGGTGGGGGCAGAGATGTTGACAAATGGGAGAGAGGAGTATCAAATGACCCCTGGGGACTGGGAGGGTGGAACAGAACAGAAAGTGGCTTTATCTCTCTCTATCTCTGTGAAAGGGTCATTACAGGGGTTAAGCGAAGCTCACCCGCTGCTCATTAAAGAGTTTAATCAATGCTTTCTTATCAATAAACACACACATGTAGCATGCGAGTGGCACCAAGAAAAAAAACAATCTCACAAGTATGAACAACTCAACAATGTAGCACATGGCAAACTGGTTTACGCCAGTGTGGACCCCTGCCCAGGGGCTCAGATTAGCCAATCACAGTGACGTCTGACAGCCGCCGAGCCCTGGAGCTAGAGGTGGGCTTTAAAAAAAATGACTGACAGGCTGTAAGAAAGCTGCAAGTTGATGGCATCTAGTCAACTTGGGGGGTGTAAAGCAGCATGGGGTGACAGTTGACTGAGGTGACAGAAAGACAGTCAGACAGTCAGGCAGTGACACCCAGACCTGTCATACAGCCTTCTGTCAAGGGCATTGGGGTCTTTTGTTGACATTGTTTACAACTCATGACTGTCATGATCCGGGGAGAATAAGGCAGGATGATGATGATTGTAATATCTTGTTTTTTCTGTGTTTAACCATCATTTTACTCTATTTCTGTTCTACAAGGCACCAACACCCCTAATGTTAAGTTAAATTCACTTCAATAAAAGCATGCACCTATACATACCTATAAGTATAGTATGTTACATTGCCCCAAAAAGTTTCCCATCTGTCCTGACCTTTAGGAATGCACCTAGCTGTTCCAAATAAAGATGCCAGTGAGGCTACATACTGTACCTTATTATACAGCCAGGCCTCAGCCAGTCCATTACATTACACGGTAATACAAGCCATAGGCAGGGCACATGGGCTGGACGCTGGAGAGGCCTTTCTCAGCAGATTATTTTGGGCTCACTACTGTGTCATTATACGGCCTCCCGCTCTCTATTTAGGCCTGTTGATTGTAGGGCTGAGACTGGGCAGGGCTGAGGTGGGCTCTCCCTCTGTTGAGTTGAGGGCTTTGACATTGGTTTGGTCGTTTGATGGGGTTCTGTGGTGAAAGGCGGCCTTGTGCCTGTTTACTGTGCAACCACCCCTTACCCAGTCAGACACTCCTCCCTGTCTCACTCTTTCTGGGATTTTCTATTCGATCCTCTCCTCTGTGTTCCTTTGAAAACAGCCCTAGGAGAAGCTCTGCTCCCTGGTTTACTATTACAATATGTCTTATCTAGGCCTTATCTGTGGAGGAGTTCATATCTGTGGTATCTTCTGAAGGGGGATGCGCCTGTGTGTGTGTGTGCGCCTGTGTGTGTGTGTGTGTGTGTGTGTGTGTGTGTGTGTGTGTGTGTGTGTAAGAGAGAGAGACAGAAAAAAGGGGGAGAAAGCGAGAGAGAGAGAGTGGGGCGAGTGCATGTGCGCTCTCTCTCTCTCTCTCCCTCCCTATAATCAGCGACCGACGGGAGGGGGCGGAGCCGAGGCGCCGTGACTGTAACGCGATAGCTGCTCTGCTCAAAAGCGCGATCACTCACACACACACTCTACACACACCTCTCAGACTAGTACACAGGACACACGCCGGTGTCGGAGCGGAGCGCAGGCTGTGCGGAGCCGCTACCAGAGAGCGAGACACACAGGAGTGAGTAGGGTGCCTCAGGACATGAACGGTCTTTTTGGGAAGCAAGAGCGCAACACTGTTTCTTATTTATTATTCTGTGACTTTTGTGCCGCATTAAACAGCAGCTTCTGACACTCGGACTGAGGCTTCCAGGGCTTTGAGAGCGGTTACTTTGGACTTTAGCTTGTTACTACCAAGCCCGTACAAGAGAACCAAGCCTCGTGTGCGCAAAATACGCGGGGACGCAGAGAGGGAGATACGGGGAACTTGACGCACCCTGGAACCGCTGCCCAGGGTCTCCGGAGCGCAGATATCGCCCGAAGCCTGCCAGCTGCGGAGCGCAAGCAGAATTTATGAAGGAGTTTGTTTGTTCACTATTTTTTGGATGAGGTTTAGTGGCACGGCTCCGCTAAATGGACAGACTTAAAAGGCAAAGGGCTGCGCAAATAAAACATCTCTGATTTTCTTCAATGACATGTAGTTGGCACATAGTTTTCTCCACCAATGTGAAACGCCGTGGGATTATTACTAAAGTGGTCTAGTTTTGACTGCTGCCAGCGGTTTTTGGCCCTAAAGGGGTGTGGATTTTTTGGAGGAACAGCATAATTTATATTCTACAAGGTGGAAACATCAGTAACCTAAAGCTCTCCACGAGTTTTTGCATCATCCAAGATGGATTTTGTGTCATCGTTGATTGGATTTTTAATGGCCATGTGTCATCTGGCGTTGAGAGTCAGAGGAGAAGAGGGTGAGTTTTAGTTACTTCTTTGATTTTGACGCACGCATGGTCTGTCTCCACCAAAACACGCCAAATGGAAAAGATATAATATTCTAAATCACAGAAGCATGAATGTAGTCTAAACATCACATTTAGTGTTATCTGCCGATTCTATACATTACAATTATTTTACCGTTTATCAAGTGTTTCATATTATTTCAAAACACAAAAGCGCCTGGCATGATAAAGCCATTGTGTGATAACCAGATCCATGTGTCTCTTGGTCTCTTGGATATTTCCCTAAAATACAGCAAATATGGGAGATAGTGAGAAATGTAACGGGTTTGTATATATAGGCCTAACGTGTGTGTGTGTGTTTAATTAAACTCATAGGCACCATGGTGACTTTTTAAATCGAATTCAGTGACTAATTCAGCCCTGTACCAAGCCAGCTGTTACACATATAAAACTAAAGAACTTAGATGCTTTCATCAAATATTTAGAAGATCGGAAACAATTATCTGTCCCAGCTAGACTGAGAGCAGGAGAGAGCCTACCATCAGCTCACTGGACTGTGAATGAGCTCATTATATGCATGGAGCTTTTGAAAATTCAAACACATTGTTTACCCCGAGTTGCCCCTTGTTTTTCTTTGATTCAATTATTCCTCAAGGGAAATAAACAAACCTGTGCCTGATTAAAATGCTATTTCACATCAGGATGAAAACAGGTTTTAGGAACAGGCAGCTGCTATTTTACAAATTCGCTGGTGTCCAAGAAACCGTGCGTAAAAGCTACACTGTCGTTGTGGGATTCGACTAATAGGACTGTAATCATCACCATTATAATCATTATCTTCATCAGACACCACAAGTCTCTCTCCTTCATTATCTCCTCGTGCTCCTTGGGGTTGTCTGCGCTGGGTGAAGACAGGGCTGCTGGTGGCTGAGCGCCGGCAGCTCCAGGCGGCGGCGCACCGTCACCTTCGTGCACTCTCAGCAATAAAATAACAATAAACTGGGAGATTATAGTGAAGGAAGAGCCGCAGAATAGAAGCCCTGCAGCTGGTAGGGATTCAGAGCCGTGCTTTAAGGCACTTAAGCAGGGCTAATTCTTGCCGTTAAGCATGGAAACGTCACTGTGGCAAATGAGTCCATATGTACTACTGAGAGAGCAAAGCTCAGGTCCGGAACAGCGCCAAATTTATTTAGAAGCCTCATTAAATGTGGATTTAACATCAGGGAGCACAGTGTTCCATCTGGTGTCATGCATAGAAACGAATAAAAAAAAAATAATACCGAGTCACGGGTGCTTCACTGTGTCACCAGAAATGTGCAGGATGTAGCAGGCTTGGAGGTGCTGGTGGGAAACGGCTGCATATAGGGGCTTACCATACAGAGAAGTGACGCCACTGGGGGGATGACACATGGTCTCTCGCTCACTCATCCTTGTAAGGCGCCTAGCCTCCCTACTCTAACACTCTTGTTGCTTTTACGGTGGTTTGACTCCGGGTGTCACAGTTTTATATTTCGTGTGGGTGTGCGTTTTCGCCGCCTGCCGCCAGGTGGGATTTTTGCTCAAAAAGGAAAAATGACAATTGTGTATATATAATGCTTCTGTATGTTGTGTGTCTGTGGTACTTAATCATGCGTATTCACACATCTTGCTCTATGACATATTTGTCTTTTGCTATATTATGCTATGTGTATAGTACAAGTATAGTCTACATTCGGCTGGAGTGCTGTGGTTCCGTTTCACCAGGAGTAGGCGGGTGACGAGCTGTTCATGATCCCATGATGATTGTTGAGCCTTTACAACACCACCCGCTGATCTGCCTCCAAAGGAAGCCAAGCTCTGTTCACTTCATATGGGCTCTTCCTCTTGTTTAGGCTACTTGTTTTAAATGGGACAGTCAAATCAGCCATCCCTCTGAATTACTGTGTGCTTGCATGCGTGTGTATATGTGTGTTTTACTGGCTGCCTGTGTACCCGTTGATCAGAGACAGATGTGGGCCTCTTGGCA
This sequence comes from Maccullochella peelii, assembly GCA_002120245.1. Lineage (NCBI taxonomy): Eukaryota > Metazoa > Chordata > Actinopteri > Centrarchiformes > Percichthyidae > Maccullochella > Maccullochella peelii. Next base: position 240,648 of record LKNJ01000294.1, read on the forward strand.
GCCATCAGGCAAGCAAGAAGCTGGATTCTCTCTCTCTCTCTCTCTCTCTCTCTCTCTCTCTCTCTCCCCTGCCAAGCCACTGCACCACATGTCCCTGCCTATGCTCCCCTCAAGAGCCACATTACACACAGATGCCAGAGGAAAGAGAGACTGAAAGAGGGAGAAACCGAAAGGAGACAGACAAGGGAGGTTCAGAGAGTCAGGGGAGAGAAAGAGGGTGCAACAGAGACAGAGAGAGAGAGATGTGAGGGGACAGAAAGACTACCCACGGCACAGAAAAGTGAGCCACCAGGCCATAACGTGAAGGAAGAGAAGGGAACAAGGAAGAGGAAGACTCGGGGGGGGGGGGGCCAAACAGAGGGGGAGAGGAAAGGGCAACATCAAAGCGTGCAGGGGTCTCAGAGTTAAAATGACACTGGACTTGGAGGGAACAGATTGAATTAAGGGTTTATGAAGTGACACTATCGTCTGGTCTAAAGTGGGTGGAGGGAACAGATTGCATTAAGGGTTTATGAAGTGACACTATCGTCTGGTCTAAAGTGGGGTAAAATCTCAGCCGTGAGCACTATGGGGAGGCTGAAAATAAAGTGAAGTGTATCTACCATTAAATGAAACAGACATTACAAAATGATGCTCTCATGAAAGTTAAGCACAGTGGAATAACATTAAAGGTTTCCAAGGAGTTCCTGCTTTTGATGGTAGACTGTATTTTAGCAACTTGATACATTTCCAGTAGCAAAAGGGTTTGCCTTAAAATATTATGATTTGGAACAAAATGATGCACGACTGAGGCATCTCAGGCAGAAACCTCTGTAAATGTAAAAATCATACACGGTCTGAAGGTAAATGATCCATGAAAGATGTACGGCGCCCGGACATTTCCAGTTGTGGCCTGCTGAGGCATCACGTGGAATCGAAAAGGTCCCTTTTCATGTCTCAGGACCTATAATTGCTGCAATCTTTATATCCGAAGCAGAGAGACTTCCTCTCCACTTGTACTGTAATCACAATAGTTTGACTCAGTGACATGTACATCAATTACTTCTTACCACAAGCATTAATATTCAGGCCATTAAGCAGCTCATTTGCATGTTTATTGAGTGGGCGGCTGTGCATCCTCTCTACCTATGGTATCGACTTCTTCCAGAGTTGGATTTCTACTTATTTAATCATTTCTTTTCCAAATCGTAGCTCCTGGCTGAATGGACTTTCTCATTTTCATCTTCTTTGTTGGTCTTTTTTTTTTTTTACCTTTCTCTGTTTGTTTTTTATGCCTTCGCCTTTTCTCTCCTCCTCTCCTCTACAACCCGCCCTTCAAAATTCTTTGCATTTCTCAGTGTTTTAATCTGCCCCAGCCTCAGAGGTATCAGCTGCGAAAAAAAGGTCACCTATTAGCATTCATAGCCAAAGACAAAGTGAGCAGCCCGTTCAATAGAAGTCAGGTATGAGAGTCGCAGGCCCGCCGCACTTGGGGTGAAATTAAAAACAAGACCCCCATAAATAAAACAGAGCTGGGTCGTTCAATCTGCCGCATTAGCCGCACAGGGGGGTCTTAACGGGTGCTCAGGGACGGGTTTAGATGGGAGCTGGAGGGGGTTAGCATTGTCAAGAGGCAAAGCATTTTAAATTCACTGTAATTCACAAGCGGGGTTAAAGAGGAGAGCGTACACGAGGAAAGAGTTATGGGTGTGCTTTTGTACGAACTGCAATTCTCCCAGAAAGGGTTTTTTAAGCAGTCAGTTCCACTGAAAGGTAACATTCTGTGAGGTGGGGGGTCGAGGGTGGCAACAAATCACCAGGACTCTTGCAGCAAAGCTCAATTCTTCACAGCTCCCTCTTGCTGATGTAGGCTCTGCTATTTTCACTCTTTAGACAGGGAAATCTTTTGTGAAAAGTGCTTCGGCGGTGCAGGTTTGATGCTCCCGCACGGAGACAAAAGAGTGCACCAAGGGAGAAGGAGACATGATACTGTAGTCAGGTAGTGTTTAGGATTAGGCCCACACCATTACCCCCCCCTGCAGGCACCAGCAACCATCTGTTTACTCGATTGATCCATTGAACCATTGATCACGATGGCCAGCACTATGCATTTGGCTGATTAGCATGGGGCACTTATCCTGTTAGGGAGGGAGGAGTAGAAAGAGAGAAAGAAAAGGAGACAGAGAGAGGAAAAGAGGATTTTGGGATATTATCTGCCTTTGATGTAGCTTTTGAGCTCTTAAAAAAAAAGATCCCCCCTTAAACACATTTTATACTGTTAAACAGAAAGTTTTTGTCTGTGTATGTTGCATTTCTGGGCTGATTATTGTTTGTTGGTGTGTGTTTTGGTCATTTATTCTAGCTGATAACTGGCTGCAGAATATGTTGAACCTGTCTAAAACATCAGTACATGTTATTATGTCAGTCTCTGTGAGTGAAAGGACTTTGTCGCAAATCATAGAAAATATAGGTTCTAATTACTCATCATGTAAATTAGACATTGTGTACTATGAGTAAGGGGTGACACTTCAGAAATATGCTTTTATTTATCTTTTTTATACATATTAGAAATTAATTTTGGAAATTTCATTCAGATATTTTCAGGGTTTTTTGTTTTTTTTTCTTACTGGGAGCCTGTTACCGCTCATAAATTAATGCAACAAGTACGGAAAGTTAAAAAAAAAGACTCTGAAACCATCATCTTGATGATATTTAACCGTATATCACTGTGGGCGTCATTCGTGTGAATTTTAAATTCTCACACACTCTCGCTGCTACTAAGGCCTCTTTTCCCCAAAGCACTGTCATTCCACCTCAGCATAAAGGTCTTAAAGCACAGGGCAATGAAAGTGAATCTCTTTTCTTCGCCCTTCCTCCTCATCCTCTCCCTCTCCTTGGGTCCAGTCTAGTGTGGAATGGGTGAGATTAAAAGCAGTCGGAGAGACAACCCCTGCTCTTGACTGAATGGATGAGTGCTGCCCACTCTCCCCTCTCATTCCCTCACTCAGGGGCGATAGCACTTTTTAATTAAGGTGGGGGGGGGAGCGATCGAGGGAGGGGCGAGAGACACTAGGAATGATGGAGGGATTTATCAGCGCCTCTCCTCACACTTGCAGCTTATCCCAGAGCGTGACGCCATACTTCCTCGATAAGGCGGCTAATAGAAATGAGAGCACGGGCGTGCACATACACACACACACCCACCCACACACACACACACACACACACATGCAGAGTGAATGATTTTACTTAACATTCATATTTCATTGACACAATCTAAAAACAAATGGTGTAGCTGCATGTAGAAGTAAACACACATTTTTAGAATTTCTGCTGCATTTCAGTCAGAATAATGAAAAACAAATACACTCTCACTCTTACATACAATGTACACACACACACACACACACACACACACACACACACACACACACACACACACACACACACACAGTAGTGACATTGCTTTCATGTAATAGGGTCTTGGTCCCTGTATTGTAGATGGTAGAAACAAATGTGGCGTGTGTGTGTGTGTGTGTGTGTGTGTGTGTGTAGACAGATTGGCTCCTCTAGTAGAAGAGACAGTGTAATTCATGAAGCTTGCTGGCAGCTCCTGAGCGCTTCCCCTGTGTTACTCATCCAACACCACAAGTTCTGTTCTCACCAAAACATTCTGCTTGACAGCGAAACACACACACACACACACACACACACACACACACACACTCACACACACACACACTCATATATATTAATTGCCATGAACATTCAAGCAATTAGGAAAGAAATACACACTGTCATCATAATCCAAAAATCTTCTCACAGCGGTTCATTTTGTACAGATATGTTGCTGCTGCATCCCCATCATTCTTTATTTTTTTTCTTAGTAGCAGTAAACAAACACCCACCAACCCACACACACTCACTCAAACACACACACACACACACACACACACACATGCTGCCAGTGCGAGTGTGTGTGAGCTGACTGGCAGAGGTTTCCCAGTGGGGTCAGTGTCTACAGGGAGCCGGTGGATAGCAGGCATGTCTTAATGAGGCTCGTCAGGCTCTCCGCACAGCACACACACACACACAGTCCCTTCGCTCCATCTCTTCTCTCACTCACTGCGTCTTCCTCACCCTCTGTATTTCTCCCTCCTCATCACCTTTCGTCGCCTCCCTCGCTCTCTCTGTCTCTCCGCCTGTCACTCGCTCTTCCCGCCTATGTTCTCGCACCCGCCCATCGTACATCAACCCCACCCACCGCCTTCAACCCCCTCCCCTTCCGATCAATCTTCCCCGTTCTTCCTCAATCCATCTTATATCCATCACCTCACTGTCTCTCCCCCCTTTTCTCCTCTCCCTCTCCACTTCTCTTCGCTTTCATCCTCTCCCTTCCTCTCGTTTCCATTTTCCTTCCCGCTGTAATCCTCTCCCCCCTTCCCTTCCCACTCCCTCTCTCCTCTCGCCTCTCACCTCCACCCCTCCTCTTCATCCTCCTTGGAGGCCAATGAATGGGCAGCTCAGGGAAAAAGTGTTGAGGCTGCAGGATTCTCCCCAAATGGCTTAATCTGCCGGGGCTCTGCGTGCTGATAGCCTCCTGTACAACGTTCCCTCCATAGGCCTCCCAACAATGACAGTCTGCCGCAGCAGATAAAGAGATGTCTGTGTGTGTGTGTGTGTGGCTTTCTGTCTGTCATTCTTTACTATCCCTGCTATCTTTTTGAAAAATTTCAGTTAGCTATTTTTTCCACCTCTGTTGGCCCTCGTGATTGACAGGCCCTCTGTATGTATTTGGATGTGTGCGTGCGTGGGTGGCCGTTTGAACATGGCGCAGCGGCTGTGTGTGTGTGTGTGCACGCATAAATGCGTGGGAGTGTGTTTAAGCATGCATCCCTGTACGTGCAAATGCCTTCATGTGCGCACATGTAGCTGAACTTGTGTGTGTGTGTGTACGTTTGTGTAACAGCTTGTATGTGTGTCTGTGTGTGTGCATGTGGGCGGCTGGAGTCGTGCACTCACATGAAATCACCGGCAGCTGTGTGTGCCTGGTGTGTGAGCGTGGGCATTGCTCCTCTCCAGTAACAAAGTAAGGAAGCCATCGCAGCTCTATCAAATGTCAGAGAATCTTAAGTGTGCCTTTTAAGCACAATAGGCGGTGGAAATGTCATCACTTGAAGGGTCTATTACACTTCAAGCCTTTGCTGCTGTTTTTTTTTTTGCTTTCCGCTTCCTTTATTGATGCTTTCACAGAAATTTGAAAGAAACAGGCCAGAATATCAACACATTTATGTCAAGAATAGACTCAGCTCAGCGACTAAGTGGTTAAGCCCACCATTTGGTAGTGCATTGTTAATTGCAGTATAATATAAGCTTTAGTTTGTTCCCTGATGTAGCTGTTTTCCTTCTTCTGTATGGTGTTTTATTTATTTGGCTGTCATACGCCAGCTGCAATATTAAGAAAACATTTGTCCCTCTTTGTGTTCAATATCACAAAGTTCATTACATTTAGAGATCCCTCTGGTGCATCAGCAACCACACACACACACACACACACACACACACACC
>LKNJ01000294.1:252357-285392 GCA_002120245.1 Maccullochella peelii
GGGGGGGGGGGGGCACAATGGCGCAGAGAGGAAAATCTTTCCAACTGAAGGCCTCAAGTGTCTAAGTACAGCCAAGTTTGGTTTGCTGATATTCTCGAGCAGCTGTTGCTCTTTTATGGGCATAAACAAAATAAATCAGACGACCGTGACGCACCCACAGCAAATTATGTGTTAATCTTTTGTGTAATTTCGACGTTCCCACTGAATGCTTTATGTATTTATGCAGGCATTTAGATTAAACTAAGTGAAACACAATATCCCAAGCTAGTTCTTTCGCAGGCAAGTTGTAAAATGAGAACTCCTTTGTTGAAGATAACAGAAGAAGGTAGCAACAGGGTTTGTATAAATATGACTATTATTGATCCCTAGAGTAAGATGACCAAACTGACTGGTGTTTATGGCAGGGAGAATGGCCACTAGTGGAGCTCTGAAGGCCACAAAAGGCTAGATGAGAGACCTATAAATATACATACATACAGTGTATACTGCAGTTATGTTTCTCTGTGCCTGCAGGAAACTTCCCTGGTCCCAGAAAAACAACAAAGGTGTGAAAGCCAATTAGTTGTTTTGGCGGAGGGGCTATGGAGGAGTGATATATGAGAGCAGAGGAAGAGAGGACATGTCTGGACTGGTGCAGAATTACTGGCCCTTAAGGGGTTTTAGTTTCCTTAACCCCTCTCCCTCTGCTCCAGCTATTCTCTATGGGCAAAATGAGGGTGGAGGAGGGGGGTGAAACTGGTGCCCCGTAATGGCTCCGTAAACACAGGGCCGGTCACGCAGACCCAGACAGACTGCCAGACAGACTGCCAGACAGACAGAAAGCTGGGAATGGGGAATGGATGGTGTCAGACATAGATCAAAACAACTCCTAATGGAATCTGGATCTGGATGGGGGGGTGCGTGAATGCTTGAATGTGTTTGTGAGTGGTAGGCCTACCTGATGCTAATGTGTCTCTTCATGGGTGCAGGTGTGTGTGTGTGTGTGTGTGTGTGTGTGCGCATGTGCAAATGATTTATGCGTGTGTGTGCAATGTCATGGAATGCGTTCAAGTGTGCGTTTGAGAGAGAGAGACAGACAGACAGACAGACAGACAGTGGGCTCTCACACGTCGGGCCCTCATGCATGTATTCATCAGAGCCTGGGGAGAGGCTGAGCGAACAGGTCAATAATCACATCTGAGGAACACTCACTCACTGACGCTAATCCACGACAGGAGAGAGCGAGACAGAAAGAGTGAGACAGAGAGAGAGAGAGAGAGAAGGATAGAGACCCACTCCAAAATCAATTAAAACCTAATTAGGCTCTCAGCTCTTTCGCAGGCCTTTTATCCTTGGTGTTGGCGATGCGGCGCTGAGTGTGTACACACACACCTGTGTTTGTCTATATCAGCGTGTGCGTACATGTCTTTCTATCTGCGTGTGTGTGTGTGTGTGTGTTTGTTGGCACATGTTTGAGTGTGTGTTTTCCCTAAGCATGTGTCAGTTACAGCCCTAAGCAGGCGTACTCAGGAATAGCCGTGGCTCTGACAGGCTCACCGTGGGAGCTTGCCGCTAAAGCCTTCACGATCGCCTCTGTAATGCAGGATTACAACCAAGACATGTATAAAAGAATTGGACAAGGGCTTCTTTACTCACTAGCACGAGTGCTCGTCAGGCCTACTTTTGTGCAGATTAGCTTCAGCCCCAACCATCACATACTTTAACTGCTGCGAGTGTAAGTATGTAGTGGGGCACTGAAACTTGTTCATATGTGTTCTTACCAATATCACAGGACAAAGTCTTAATATATGGTTTGCTTTAGAGGGGAATGACATCTGTTTTTGAATAATTCACATATGCTCTTCCATGCTGGTGCACAGATATAATTGGTGAAAGAGCACTCCAGCGATTTAGTAATGCACTTCCATACAGTTGAGGGGCTCAAGAGAGACAGATGGAGAGAAAGAACAGACAAAATTGCTGCAGCACAGGCAGGTATATCCTGACTTTTTGTCAAAAAAGCTGGATCCTGCAGTTCCCACAATCCAACTCAATACCACCTTTCATTAGACCCTCATCCCTGATAAACACCCTCATCTTTAAAACTCCACACCCCAGTTTCTAACACAAGCTTTCCCTTAAAAAGTGTTATCCCCAAGCCCACACTGAGAAACCTAAAGTAATGTCACTTGTGACATTTTCTCAGGTTTGACAAAGCTCCTCCAGAGCCACAGACGGCATTATGTAACTGTTTTCACAGGTAGTCTACCTATCATAACTAGTAAACTGATCTTGAATGAATAACATTCATGGAGTACTCCTTTAAAGTCAGCATTCCCCTTTTAAGTTCAGTAGTTCAGTCAAAAAAGAAAAATGACAGCAGCAACAGTGTGGAAAATTCATGTAAATATAGTAAATTTGCCACATGGTGTGTAGCCATCCATAACTGCTACCAGCATCATTTTGTGAAATCAGGACCAAAATATCTTTCTGAAGCCAAATCAGAACAGTTTCCAGAACGGCTTCATTACAATTTCACTTTGCTGTTGTATTCTGATCATTTTATACTTTTTTAATTTAATGAAACAGACACACTTCCTACACATTGTCATCAGTCAGATGCTTGCATGGTGCTGACAATCTCTTGGTGACATTACAGGCTCATTGCAGCATTTTCACACTTTGATCATCACCTGTACGTGTGCCTCTCAGAGCCAGATTAATGTGGTTGAGATTATCCCCCCATCAGCAGTCTATAATCAATACACTGCAGGAATGAGATGGCCAAAAAAGAGGCTTAGTGACTCCACTTAATCCAGGTTTTATTCCAAGCTGCAGTACAAAAACAGTGCTTAGTGCTTAAATGCCACAGTGTAACACATCCTAGTGCTGATTGGTACCTCTCAGCTTTACCAAATACTTTTTTAGTTTGGGGAAACATTGAGAAACAACACCCAACAATTTCCTGTTTAGAACATTAGCAAGATGCTGTGTTTTAAAGTGGCTGAAAACCCAGAGACGTCTGTGGTGCTTTTTCAGCATCAAAGAACCCATCACGGTAATTAGTGAGACAACAGCAGCCCCGTTGTTTTTTTTTGACGGCTTCGTCATATGAACTAATTGAGAAGAGTGTGTCTATGTTGGGAGGGTGTCCTCAACGTAGATGCAATGCTCCTGCGGCGATGCAGTTAGTTACGCGGGGAATCACAATAAAGGGGGGGAGAGACACTTGTTAGCACTGTAGACAGGGAGAGAACCGAGGATGAATATTATGGAAACAAAAATTACAAGGAAATTATTCACAGTTGCGCAACTTGAAAGAAAACAACATGCATATTTATGCAGATACACACACACACACACACATATAGCCCCAACACAAGCACATGCTTACAAAAAGAGGTAGAAAAGTGAAGATTACTTTTGGTATGATTGCCCGTTTAGGAAGAACATCACTCAAGTAAAATTCAGTGTAACTTATTAAAAACAGTACTTAAGCGCTGCGATAGTAACAAACAGAAATTATGGAGTTTTCCACACCTTCCAATATTGTCACAACCCCAAATTATTACCTTAAAACCTGGTGGTTCGCTGTCAGCTCACAGGCACGGGCTGGTCCTTTCTTAATCATATCAACAGAAGGACTGTGTTTTATAGTAAATGACAGTTTTCACTGTACTGTACTCACCCGTCTGAGGCCTAAACATGTTGTCAGGTAAATAGAGGAACTGAAACTTTTTCTGGAAATAGCATCTGAGGTACCAGATGGCTTTACCACACATGCAGGACAATTTAAGTATAACAAAGAGTGTAGAAGCCGTTTGAACATACTGCTAGCGATGCAAGGGTACTTTAACTTTAAAATAATAATAATTAGTTTATCAGGCAAACAACTTACTGCAAGCGCTATGTCTCACGCTGGGCTTCACCGGGGTGTTTATTCCCACTTAATCTCTCCTTTCCCTATTATTCTGTACTTCATATGAGCATGGTGGCCTACCGGTATATTTGACCTGGCAACAATGTCATGTTTTGCATATTCTTAGAAACAAAAAGAAATGCACAGCAGACTGAATACATGGCAACATGTTGACGCCAAGTGGGTCGCCTCTGTCTGCGACTCTGTGCTGCTGCATGTGTCTAATAATGTTAGAGGAATGACACACAGGGCTGTGAGCTAATTCTGGATCAGCCAGGTGGGCTCCCTCTCTCTGTCTTTTTCTCTCTCTCACACACACATAAAAACACACACACACACACACACATTGACCTGACGGTTAAGAATTTGCTTTGATCATTCAGGGTCAGTTGGCTAGTCAAAGGTCATAATGAGCTGAGAGCTCAAGCATGTGGAAGCTAAAAAGCGTGGTGCCTTCACATGTATCATCTAATTTCTCTCTCTAAACCCCAAACTCACCCCCCGAGCTGCTAATGTCCTCACCTTTCCTCTCGCCTCTTTATTTTTTCATGAGCTTCTCTGTCTATTTTTACGCTTCTTATTAACGAATCCGTCCAGCTGTCTATTTGCCTGCATCTTCATCCTCAGATTGCAGCCACTTGCTCAACACAGCCCTCCCTCCATTTTCCTTCCTCTGATCCAGGATTCATTGATTTGGGGATTGCGCGCCTCAAACTGATGTAAAAGGGATCTGAGTTTGTTGTCCCGAGCAAAACTGGGTCATAAGAGCTAAATTTATTGAATGTAGCTGAGGGGAAAGAGCACAAATAAGGTGGAGATGCTTTGACTGAGAGCCAACTGTGTGGCAGATATATTTGTTTGTGTCTTAATGTTGTGTTGTGTTCCTTAACGCTTTGCTTGGACACTGCATTCTGTCCTGAGGCTGAACTCTGATGGTAAATAGGTCCACACCTGTCTGGTTTTTATTAGCTTAGCTTGTTGCATAACCCCATAACTATCTATGTATATCTACCCTCCGCCGCTCTCCTTTTATCTCTTTACCTCTCTTAATCCCTTCCTGCTGCATTAAGCTCAATGTAAACTCAACGTTAAGATCCTTTTCTGAAGGATGCTTGTGGGAAAAGCAACAGGAAATGATCTCTTTCTTTGTTATTTTTTGTGGATCAGGTATGACTTCATCGAGATCCGCGATGGGACTTCAGAAACTGCAGATGTTCTGGGTCGTCACTGCAGCAACATTGCCCCAGCGCCAATCATCTCGTCTGGACCGTCCCTCCAGATCAGATTCGTCTCAGACTACGCCCACCAGGGGGCAGGCTTCTCTCTGCGCTACGAGATCTTCAAAACAGGTGAGGAACTTTATCTGGAACATGATTGGCAGTTTAGAATAAGAATAATTGGCTATGTAATTTGATCAAAACTGCAACATAATTTATCATTTTACAATACGATTATTAATATGTTAACCGCTATTTTATAGTATTTAGTTTTAAAATCCATATTTTGTAAAACAAGTGAGAAAAATCTACCAACTGAAGACACAAACAATTGAAGATGAACCTTTTCAACCTTTTTGGTAAAATATTTCAAAACTTTAGACAACAATAAGTTTTAAAGCTAAATATTAAGTTAGAAAGCAGTGTATAGAGCGTTTCTTGACTTTTGCTGATGTGCAGTTTGGGGTGCAAAGTATAGTAGCTTATTTTTGTTTGATTCGTGCTGTTTATTTTTACGATATGGATGAAATCTCACTGAAAGTGCTACAGCTACTCAGTGACTGACTGTGTCCGTTACCACTGCTGGCCAGGGTCTACTGCTCATTGCATATCAATTATCTCAATGTCTAAAAGTATTCAAAGGCTTTTGTGGAAAAACACGAGTTTCAGACCATTTTTCCACACGCTAAACCAAACGTAAGGCTCCGCTGTAAACGAATACTTAAGTTAATGATTTTGTCTTTGCGCCACTTCTTTGCCTCATGTTAATGGCCTGAAACCTGTGATCAATCACCCCAACACTCTCAGAACAATTTGCACCAGCAGAGGCAGCCGGGCATGTAAACAAAAGTTAAAGGGAGAGGAGAATTTAACTACTAAACTACTTTCAAGTCGCCTGAAAGCGTGTGAGGAATGCTTGCTTAATTGGAGCAGGATCTGCTTCCTCTGGGGAGATGAGGAGGGTTTGGTGTGGGAGGTGGTGGTGGGATGATGGAGAGAGCTTCAAGGCAACTTGGAGTTGGACTTAAGGTTAAAGGTTCATGGGTAGAGGTGGAGGCGAGGAGATTGATGAGGATGAGTGTGTGCCGAAATGGAATTTTCTCGAGGTCGTCGAAGTCCAGGGGTGAAGTGCACATTGCAGGTGAGATTGTAGTGCAAAGTATATGTGTTTTGTCTGTGGTGGTGAGGTGTGTGTGTGTGTGTGTGTGTGTGTGTTTATAGTAGGAGGAGAGGTGAAGTGGCCATGTGGCCTTGAGGCAGCTAAAAGATTTATGTTCAAGTGAGTTACCAGCTGACTGTCTTTGCAGCATTTGCAACATTCTTGGTAGCTCTGCTGCAGGCCACCATTCATTTAAATTCAGATTTTTAGTTCTCAAGAAATTAAAGGAGTGTTTCAACGCCAATGAAGAAAGGCCTCCTACCTTTAAGAAATATCTCTGGTTTTATGTCAAATGAATGTGACCCAGATATGACTTTCCGCTCTGTTACCAAGGCCACCAGCTCGAACCCTGACAATGTAATAGGGTAGATTGCATCTGTCTCACACACGCGTGGATGGATTGAAGGCTGGTGGATGGGGGATGTGGTTGCCATGGCTTTAACAAGATCCTGGTATAAATTCAGGGGGTATAAGATTTTGTCACTGTGTGAGCACATGTAGGTGTCTGCTCGCTGCATGTGTGGGTGGTTCCACTCAGCTTGTTGTGTGAGATTCTGTCTGCCTGTATGTATGTGGAGGCGGAATGATAGAGGCACGTGTGTGTGTGTGAGAGAGAGGTAGAGAGATAGACAGACAGAGACGGGCAGGATGGGAAAATGATTGGGGTGAAGGGAGACAGACCGACAAAGAAGGAGTGAGTCAGAGAGTGAAAATGTATTCAGGATGCGTGATTGAGGCCATGTGTTAATTACGGCATCTCCAGCGCCTGCACGCTCTCTCATCATAGCTGTTTGTCTTACCGTGGCAGGCCCGGGCCATGGGTTTCCACTAAACACAGCTTACAACCTGTCGGGAACGCAGAGCTCTCGACTGAGATGTGTTTATTTACCAGAATGGAAGTAATTGCACTACCATTACTTTAATCCCCGTTAATGGATTTTAGTTGCATTTTTGTGTACTTGTAATTTCTAAACGGCTGTGGAAGACAGTAATATTACTTTAACTGAGGTATGTTTTGATTTAACAGTCAGCATAAAAGCGGTAAAAGTGTGACGGTAACCCTAGATTGCGCTGGAGCAGAGTATTTTTGGTACAGTGTGTGTACAGTGTGTGGGGGTGTGTGTTTATGGGTTCGTATGTGTTTTTAAAGGGTGCGTCCAAGAAGAGATAGAAATCTCGGCACACAGCTGGGAGATGTGTGTGCGTATGTGTGTTTGGGCAGCTTCCTTCCCATCTTAAACAGACAGTACAGTCGAGGCTGACCCCACCACACTGTGTCTGGAAGTCAGACAGTGTGTGTCTGGTTTTGGCTGTGTATGTGCGTGTGTGTGTGTGTGTGTGTGTGTGTGTGTGTGTGTGTGTGTGTGTGAGAGAGAAAGAGAGAAAGAGAGAGAGAGAGAGGCATATCTTGGCCTGTTTTCCAAAGTATGAACTAATGATACTGCAGCTTGTTTTTGTTTTGTTCATTCAACCCTATTACATAAGCGATGACTATAACAACTCTAGGGGATTTTAAATTGGATAAGCAATCTGTTTGTGTCAACGTGTGTATATGTATCAGTATGTGTGTATGTGTGTGTGTGTGTGTGTAATGGGGTACAGTGCAGCGAAAGCTAATTTTTTCCAGCAAGGAGGAGCAGGAGTCGACCTTTGACTCTACATCCATTCTGATACCCCTTCACCTTTCAGTACACCTCCCGAGGGGATCCAGGGTGAGCGTCTGCCCCAAAACAACATCCTTCCACCTAACCACCCAGCCCCCCCATACACACACACACACACACACAGTACATGTATGCCTTAATCCTGCTGTACAGTGAAACTGCACGACTCCCCTCCTCCCCCTTATTGTTGTGGCCTACTTTTCTCCTACTCATGCGTGCTTAACCCTTTATTCAGCCCCGACTACCACCCTACCACCCCCCACCCCCATGCCCCCTTCCATCCCTCATACACTTTCACTTACACACAGTCACGTGCCACTGATGCTGTTACCACGGATACAGGGGGAAGACTTGCCAGCAAAGCCCCCTTTTTCCCAGTTCCCCAAAGCCCACCACTAGAGCGGCGAGGGCAGATAATGTCGCAGCCAATCCCGATTTAAGACAGGGCAGCGAGCACCCCAGCCCATGCCCGCTGCCGTGGCATCTGTAGGGTCACGGCAGGAGCACAGCCTAAGGCCGGACCCCCCGCCCATGTGCCAGCCATAACATTGGCCCTGTGTGTATTTCTGATGCTATCGTGTTGATTGGATACTGACCCTTGAGTCAGTGATGGCTGTTACTATATGGCTGATTGCCATGTGGTGTTTTTTCCTGAAATTACACTCAAGTAATTAACTGGCAAAGGTAGATTAAATTCATGAATAAATCAACTGGATGAGCGCTGGAAGTGTGTTTAAAACTGAACAGCGATGAAGAGAACATGTTCCCAAATGAAATAATAAGACATGATCAGGAACTGCATGAATAAGACTCAGGAAATCGAGAGCTGCACAAACACTTTGATCACAAACAGCAGGAGGCTTTTTGGAGTTTGCTCTTTTTTGTGCTCAAGATAAAAAACTCGATGATGACATTCCACAACGCATAACAGAGGCATCATTGCGATACGTGACTTAGAAGGGGCATTCCTCTCTATATAAAGCTGCTTCAGACTGATGTAGAATGTCTCTCTCAGTCTATAAAAGTGTCGAGCCATGGCACGCCAAGAATGTTGTTTTTCTTTTCTTGGGTCTTTTTCTTGTTCATGATATTGTTATTGTTGTTGTTATTGTGGGTTTTCCACCCTAACCACCCCCCCACACCGCCCTTATTGCACGCCCCTTCCGCTACACATTCACGCACGCATACACACACCCCTCCTCAGATGCCTCAGGAGAGATTTTCTTCAATGAAATCATGAACTGAGCTCAAGCATGAGTTACATGAGAGATCTGCGAGTGTCTGTGTATGAGGAGTAGATGCATGTCAGGTGGAGACAGGCAGGTAGAGAGCGGAGGGGGAGGCGGTTTTGATGTGCAGCAGACACTCGCAAACACAGAGGTGAGCCCTCAGCGAGAGTTGCGTGCCGAGGACAGGAAGAGCAAGACGACGCCAGACGAGACAGAGAGTTGAAAGAGTGAATGAACACAGACTCTGCACGTCGCTGCTGAGAAGACAGGGAAGGAAGGAAAGGGTGAGGGAAGAAGAGAGGAGGAGGAGAAGGAGGAGGGAAGGGGGTTGCCCTGACACAACACGTGGAGCTGCTACTACATCAGGCACTCATGTGCAAGAGTCGAGTGGTTTCTACCCAGCAACTCGCCCTCTCGCCCCCCTGCGTCACACTCACACACATACACACTCACACCATGACCTCCCCCTCTTTGCCAGCAAACAGCTCTTGCCAAATGGCAGCTCATGGTGCGATGCAAGCACCAATTGGGGGTCTTCGCAAGGCAAGCATGTGTGAGTGTGTGTGTGTAAGACATGGGCTGAGGGATGATGGAGGGAGGTAATACGGGGAACTTGTTTTTGGCATGTTCATGTACTGTGAACTAATGAGCGCTAACGAAAAGAGAAGGTACTCATGCATACGCAAACGCTGCAAAGGGTACACACGCACACGTAAATATATGAACACATGCATGCACACAGCGTTGGCACGTGGCAGTGCGGAGCGAGTATTTTGTGCACACCAAGTGCAAAACACACAGTCTAAGACACAGAGTGGTGTGTTTGGAGGCGATGGAGTCAAGCTGTGCTCAGATTGAAGTTTTCAGCAGTAGGACTCCAGCCTGCTGTACTGTGACCCAGTAAGAAACAAGGCCAGTGTGTTACCAGGTCTCACACATACTGTGAAGCTGTCACACACACCTTCAGACACAGACACACACACAAGAGACTCATACAGAGAGACAAGCATGCCAGCAGCAAGAGATACACATTTGAGGAGCTTAATAAAAGGCATGCGCACGCAAAGACACTCACATGGCATATGGCTCATGTATGCGGCATAGTTCATTGACTGTTTCATTATAAGTACATTACAATCACATGCATCTTCCTGCTTTAATGTATTCATTGCATTCAGGTTTACTCCAATTTATGGTGTTTACTCATGCACAGTCACTGTAAACACGCATACACACAAAAGCACATTTAACAGAGAGAGTTGAGGTCAGTGGTTGAGAGGATGGGGAGATATCGCCGGTAGCTTGCTGTAAATTACTGTCATATTTCAACATGCCTAGTTCTGTGTGTGTAGGCAGCCAGGCTCCTAGCATGAAGGCAGGTGTTTCGCAGTGTGTTGCAGTGTGTGTGGGAGTCAACACAAGAGGTTGAGTGCTGCTTTTAACATTTAACAGGAAGATTCATACCTTTGTGTCAGCATCTTCAGTACAACATACAAACACATATGTGTTCAAAATAGATTGATAGACAGACATACAGACATTGTAAATATATCAATACACACATGAGTCAAGGAGCGAAAACAATGTAAGATAATTGGCATCAAAATAGAGGAGGAAAAAGGAGGAAAAAACAGACAAAAGGAAGCTGCTAGAGAACAGGAAAAACAAAGCGAGAGAGACACCAACAGTGTATGTCTCCTGAGTTTTTTCCCTCTCTCTTCGTGCTGATTGGGGTCAGTTCTCTGCCATTAACCAAGTGTAGACAGGGGAGGGCCAGAGCAGCCAGTCGACCTCTCTGCTTTTATAGGGCTGCCTGATAATAAGAACTGGTGCCTTGGAGGAATGCTGCAGAAGGAATGTGCTGTTAACATGTCTGTGCTCCTGAATGCTGCTTTTATGAATATATATCTGGTTATCAAACCAATCTGGCATTTCTCAGAGACAGCAGCCCCACTTTCCCAGGTTTGAAATTCACCAGAAGCTTCTCCCCTGAGCCTCTTCAACCTGACCTCCCTATCTGCTTTCCAACACACTCAATGATGGGAAAATACTACAAGAACACACTTTCCCTTATGCTAGTTATACGCTTGCCAGGTTTGAGCGTATTGGCAAAAGAAAAATGCAAAATGTGTTACACTTGCACAAGTAATTTCAAGCAGAGAGTTAGAAGAAAAACCAACGTCCACTGCAAGTGCACTTATAAATTGCCCCAAGAAGAACAATGATTTAAGTGCCATCAGATGGTTTAGAAAGGCCACAGCACAACTGCAGGCATTTCTGACATTTGCAGTTAAACAAAGACCTAATGAAAATCCTGTGGCCTCAGCAACATTATCACATGAAGATATTTGCCCTTCAGGCAAGTATGAAGATAGATAGAGACACAAAAAGACATACAACTAAACAGACCTGACTGTTTATAGCCTACATATAAATATAGAAATGTTCGAGGCGAAGGCGAATGGACAGACTGAGAAAAGCCAGGGTTTGTGAATGAGACTGTGTGTGTGACATTTGTGTAAAGTCTCCTGTCTATTTTGTGTGTGTGTGTGTGTGCATGCGCTGGACTGTCAGCTCTTTCTACCATCCTCATTGATGTGCCGGTCCATAAACACTCGGCCGTGACTCAGGCTCCCCAGTGGGCCGGCAGAGCAGTGGCTGATGGGTAGATGATCTGAGCCACACAGCTGCCGCAGCTCAAGGTGAGCCGCCCAGAGCGCATAAATCTGCATGGCTAATGAGGAGCCGCCGCAAAGGGCCCACTTAGAACCATTACACAACGTTTGTGGTGAGTGTGTGTGTGTGTGTGTGAGAGAGAAAGAGAGACACACAGAGAGAGAGAGTGTAAAAAAGAACGAGAGGGGAAGAGATCATGTTAGAGAATATTTGTTTTGAATGTATAAAATAGAGCAGAGTTCAGTCTCTTTAGCCCTGCATAAGTATATCATTATATATGTCATATTATGTAACCTCAAACATATGAGGATGAGGTCTTTTAAGGGCACAATAAAGCCACTTTTCTGAAAGGATAAATTGATTTTTGTTCGCATACTTGTCGCATCTCTTTTGTTTTTGAACAAAGAAGAGGTTAAAAATATTGGTGCTTCGTGTCAAAAATGGTGGCGGAGCCAATCGGTGAGTTGGGACACTGTGATGGAAGGGATACGGCTGACAAAAAGAGCCATTAGCCTGCTCGTATCATGTGCTGCAACGTTAGACACGCCCACTTGAGCATTTGCTCACTGTGTATTTTCTCCTCCATCAGTGTGTGTGTTTGTGTGTCTCGCCGCCACAGCTACTGTATATTCCAACTTAGTGTCAGTGATGAACGACTCTCTGAAACACCCTCTGCAAGTCAGATGAGATATCCCCGTGTGATCGATTGCCTATGCCTGTATCTTCTCCTAATATGACCGATTGCTTATTCCTTTCTAAATATCCTCTTATCCTTGTATCCGCACAGGGTCGGAATTCTGCTTCCGCAATTTCACCAGCCCCTCCGGCATGATTGACTCCCCGGGGTTCCCGGATAAATACCCTCATAATCTGGAGTGCTCCTACATGATCATCGCCCCGCCTCACATGGACATCACCCTCACGTTCCTGACCTTTGACCTCGAGAACGATCCCCTGCTGGTGGGAGAGGGCGACTGCAAGTACGACTGGCTGGACGTGTGGGACGGCCTGCCGCAAGGTGAGGGCACACACACACACACACACGAACGGCACACATGCTGATGTTGACATTACTCAACTCAACACACGCATACACACATTGGATCATTATACACTCACTTATTAAGGTGCATGGAAACACACATGCTTAGAAAATCGATGTTTCTGGGTTCTGGGAATAGCACACACGTTGCCTCCATATCCACATTCAGAACTCACACAGACTCATGCAATCCCCCAGATTCTCACACAATTTACATACCAGTCTTCAATTTCCTGAGCAGCCATTGCTCTCTTTGATGTAAGCCGCCTTGCCTTACATTCCTTCACATTACATAGAGGAAACATTATTTCACACGGGGAGCTGTAAGTGCCCCGGTCCCCCCAAGGAGCAGCCCTTTCCCATGCCCCTCTTCCCTCTCCATAATAACACCCTTCATCACCCCCTTCCTATCCTCCCTGTCCTCCCTCCTTATCACCTAGCGCTTCCTTCCTCCCCCAGACGAGTGAGAGTGACAGCCACGATGAATATCTGTTTGTATCCAATAGGAGGTGCCGAGTGTTTGCGAAAGTGGCCTATCAGCTGCAATCAGGAAGTGGCGAGGCAAAAACATTTGTTACCAAAGGCTTTGATAGTGACCGCCATAGGGTCATGTTAGTTGCTGATGAAAACCCCATAAGTAGTGGTGAGTGGTTCACTTCCCGCGTCTCTCTTGCTGACTTTCTTTCCGTCTCCCTTTCTCTCCCCCTTTTTTTTAAATATGAAGCCGAGAACTGCAGATTTGCTCTAATTATTCTATTTTCAGTTGCTAAAAAGGGATCCAAGTGGATTTAAAATTCCAATTATAGCCATGAATTTGGGAGCTTTGATAGCTGAAAACAATTTATACCATTTAAAGTTGAGAATTAGGAGGAAATTAAAGTGTAACCCAGTTCCAGTGAGACGAGTCCTCGGGCATGAAAGAGGGATGGGAGACAAGAGGGAAGGGTGAAGAATTTGGTGTCTGGTGAAGGAGCTACTCTTGAGACTATTGTAATCCTCGCTAGTGTGTGTGTGCGTGTATGTGCGTGCGTGTGTGTGTGTGTGTGTGTGTCTGCAGCTGATCCCAGTGCAGCTTGCATTAAGGCAGGGATTCCAGTCCCCCTGCTGGGCCCTGGCTGAGACACACATGACAGATGGAGGGATGGACAGGAAAGAAAAGGGAGGGAGAGGAATGATGGGAGGAAGAAAGATGGGGAGACGCATGCTGCGACTCATTAGACAACACTTACTGAAGCAGCGTGGCCACTGGAAACCTGTCTTTGCAGATGCTGCGAGACACAATATTTCACATTTTTGCTTGTATCAAGCAGCATCATATAGCAAAAGCAGTAAAAGCAACCAGATACAGATACAGCACAAACACCTTCCTGTTACTGTGCTTTTAAATGCTTTTATTGCAATGTCCCCCTGAAAACTACTTAAAAATGAAACTATTCAAAGTATTGACCAACATAACACAAATGTTTACAACAGTTTGATTCATGTGTGTGTGTCTGCAGTGGCTCCTCTGATCGGCCGGTACTGCGGGACAAAGATCCCTCCAGAGATCCAGTCGTCCTCTGGCCTGCTGTCCCTCTCCTTCCACACCGACATGGCCGTGGCCAAAGACGGCTTCTCCGCCCGATACAACATGACGCACAAAGAAGTCAGCGACTGTGAGTGTGAGATAACTTTAAGCGAGTGTGTGTTTGTGCGCGCAAATGCTCTCTGTGTAGGTTTGTTTAGCTGTTTTATTCCCACCTCTATTTTCTCTCTTTCAACAGTTTCTTCTCCGTCGTCTCTGCTGACACTCACCTTTCTTTTTTCATCTTTCACTCCTCTTACCCTCTCGATCTTTTTCTGCTTTGCCTACTTTAATGCTATTTCAATCTCAAAGCTCTCTCTCACCCCTCAGCCTATTCTGCTCTCTCCTAAGAGAGCAGGATTTCTCAGAAGCAGACTCATACTATTTTCTTTTAGAATATAAATTAAGTAACCTAAATTTACCTCTGCTCACCTGTTGGGCTGCTTTCTGTCTCCCTTTGTCCTTTCTCTGTCTGGATTTACCTTTTCGTCTCTGTCTTCAAGCTTTATAATATGCTGCATAGATCTTCCCTTTCAGTCTCTTTAAAAAAATTTCTTGCATCTGTCATCCATTCTATTCAACTTTCCTTCCTTCCTCTTTTCTTACAGCTCTTTTTCCATCTCCTGTCCATCTGTAAAGCCACATTAACAAATATACAGTTAACCCTCTTACCCTCTTTTTCCCATCAGCGTTCCACTGCAGCATGGCACTCGGTATGGAGTCAGGGAAGATCAGCGACGATCAGATCAGTGCTTCAACAACTTTCTATGACAACCGCTGGCTGCCACGCCAGGCCCGCCTCAACAACGACGACAACGCCTGGACGCCTTCAGAGGACAGCAACAAGGAGTATATACAGGTCAGGTTTCAAGGTGTTCAATCACATGATCCTATTGTATCACACAACATCAAGATCTTTTCAGTGTACATTGATTTAAAAAGACGATTGTCAAGTGTAACCCAGCCAAATCACCCACAAGTCAGATATGAAAATGATAATCATTCCGGCTGTGAAGTGACCATAAAGACCACACAAAGAGAGTTCTGCATCAGCCTTACTTTCACTTGCTGAGGGCAACAAATGTAGAGAGTGATACTAGTATTAGAGGAGAAGATGCAGCGGGCAACAGCATCTCATATACAGTGAGGACACACACACACACACACACACACACACACACACACGCTGAAAGGAAATGGAGGAACTGTGAACTGATGATAAGGAAGTGCTTCTGCGCTCTCAATCTTTCCTGTCTCAAACACACAGCGTCCCACGCGTATGCATGCATACATAGACACACACACGCACAAGCAAAGAGGAGAGCGACCAGAAGCCCGTGATTGATGAAGGTGCTCTCCAGGAATGCATCCGAACACCGCGCCATTGATCTTTGCCTCCAGCCTTCCTCCCCTTACACACGCTCACACTGCAATGCAAACAAACACACACACACACACACACACACACACACACACACACACACACTACCTAAGCTCCCTCAGCAGTAGGCCACAGTCGGTGTCCATCCCCTGCTGTCTGTGTGACAGATGAACACAGCAGCTGGTCTGTCTCTGTTATCTACATCAGCCCTGAGCACCATGAATCCCTAAAGCAATTTACGCAGTCCTGCTATTACTCTATTCTATTCTTTTCTAATTGTAATTTTGAATTATTTCTGTTTTGCTCCTTTTTCCAGGTTGACCTCCACTTCCTGAAGGTTTTGACGGGCATCGCCACACAGGGGGCCATTTCTAAGGAGACGCAGAAGTCCTACTACGTCACCACCTTTAAACTGGAGGTCAGCACCAACGGGGAGGACTGGATGGTCTACCGGCACGGCAAGAACCACAAGGTAGACTTTTATATGCACACACTCAGGTACATACTGTACATTAAACATGTAGTGTAGTCCCTGTAAGTGGCATACAGATTAACATACTCTACACAGAGACAAAGTGATGAAACATTCAAGAAATAGAGCCCATAAGAGTAAAAAAACTCACTTTCCTCATCCAGGATATGAACTTGTAGTACAAGCCTCCCCTTTCTCTAACCTTTATACTACCATCATGATATGTTCTCCAACAAGAGAGGCTGTTGTGTGCGTTCAAGAGCCATATCAATAGATGCAGCATTCCTGAAGGAGTCGTTCCCCTTCTAGGACTGTATGAACCTGGCCTGACCCCAGTCATAAGGTAGAGAAAGAGGGAGTGGGACGGAGGAAGAGATAGAGAGAGGAGGGTAAACTGACAAATAAGAACAATGGAGTCCTCTATGTGCCCTTATCTGGGCTTGCTATTCATCATCTCTCTCACACCAATGCACACACATCTGGGGTTGTGAAACCCTTGGACTCATACCAGGTGTGGACTGGGCACGTTTGTGTCTAAGAGGTTTGATTATCTTCTGATATTGGTGGTGTTTAGTGCTTCGATCAAGTCTCATTGTATCCATGTTTGTGTGTTAAGTGGGGGGGGGGCTGGATTCATACATATGCTTGTATATGAATGTATATACAGTGCAGGTTATTGTTGTTGTTGTTGTCATGGTGCAACCTACAGTAAACCTGTCTCCAGCGTATTTGAACTCTGTCCCTTATATCTGGGTTAAGGTCACTGTGGATTTCATGCAGAAAAATAGAGTGGCAAGGGTGGGGGACGGGTGGGAGGGTATGTGAAAGAGTTAATCCATGCACACTTACCCACATGGACTTGGGCCCCCCTTCTGTGTGTGCCAGTGATTGGTTTGGGTGGGGCCAGTGGGGGGTATTTGATGTGGAGATTAATGAGCAAAACGTGGATTTCACTTAAAAAATCCACATCTGTGCAATTTATTAGAACCACCCCAGATGCCCCCCACTCCTTCCACATACACACGTACACAAAATCCACAGACCTCCCCTTTAAATAACCTCTGGCTGATCTCTCTGTCTGGAGATCTGAGCGCATACGTATATGATGTGTGCCTGGCCGTCTGTGCCGTGTAATCTGAGTCCACTAATCCGTCTGAGCAGAAAAACTGTTCAGACACTTTCAGACATGGAATCAGACAGATGCATCGACATGCATTTGGGAGAGATGCTGCTTGTACTATGAGTGGCTTTGAACATTTTAAAAGTGGTGTGTTTTCAGCTTTTAAAATGCAGCAAAGTCCAGCAGGAAGATGAAAGATCAATAAAAGATAGCAGATTTGTCTTACAGTTTAGTATAGAAAAAAGGAAAAAGTAAGGAAAAAAGTGAGTGTTGCAGTGGAAGATAAACAGGACTTTTTGATGGATCACTGAATCCAAGTCCACTCATTCGACTCAGTATTAACTGTTCCAGGAAATCAAGCCTGCTACGTTTACTAATGGGACATTACTTTATCTATATAAAATGTAGATATGATTAAGTATACCACCTGTTTTTGATGATCATAAAAAAAAATGACAGCTACAATATTTACTTTAATGTATGATCGAGCTCTCAGATTATGCTTAAAATCCACAAGGATTTGGTGCATTCACATTCTCTGATGTATAATATAGAGGCAAGGCATCTCAGATTACGTTGGATAAAACTTTCTCTCTGTATTTTTGCCGACCACAGACAGTGATGGATGGGTGGGATTCAAGAATAACGCTTCTGACAAATCGCACAATTTGCAGTCCTAATTTCAGCCTGGCTTGACTTTGTAATGCTGAAACTGAAGAGTTCTCTGTACTCTTCACTCTCCCTGTCAGTCAGGTTCTCCCTTAGTTCCCGTGGGCTGCAGTTGAATCTTCCGTGACTGCTAATCCACCAGTCATGTCGTACAAACTCCCAGCTAGCCCGTCCTAAGCCCCCCAAAGAGCCCTTAAGTGGTAGAAGCTCGATTCTCGTCAGGGGGTCCTGTAATGACTGGGATTTTGGTCCTTTTAATTGTCATTTAACAGTGAGCTTGAAGCTAATGTGGCTTTGGAAGAGTGAGTGTGTATGTGTCAGTAGTGTACAATATGTGTGTGTTTGTGCAAGGCTGAGCCATGAGTGGGTCTTGTGCATCAGATATGAATCACCTATGATTAAAAGGATTGGCTTGGCAGTTCTTACCTCACTGTGCTGTTTATTGGGAGAGAGCGCGTTGCCATTTATTGTCAAGATTTGTGTCCTTATTTGCTGTGTTAACAAAGACCGAAGGATTTAATGCCAATAAAGATTATTTGACGGAAAGAGAGGCAGAGCCAGAGAGAGAGAGGGGAGCTGAAAAAGGAAAGGCATTGTGGGAAATAGCACTTTTTTGTAAAGAAATGAAAGTGCTGTGGAAAAAGAAAAACACCAGCGCTGCAGATTGCTATCACCTCAGTCACACCAGCAAACAGGATTTGAGAGTGTGTGTGCGTGTGTGTGTGATTTTCTGAATTCATTTTCTGCATGCCAACACATTTTCAGTTTGATACCCATGTGACTTGTTAATTCTAAATCACACTACTCACATATGCACATCATTAATTGATGAGACGCTAGCACACTTAGGAATTGCATATCTCACACACACACACACACACTCTCTCACATAGATTTTTTTTTTGTAGAGGTGACATAGACACACACGAGGCACCCAAACAAATTAACATTAAAGACACACACTGTCATCTGCCTGTGAGGAAAATCCCATCAGCCCCAGTGCTAACCAAGCATTGTGTTACTGAAAAGCATTGTGAGGCTGTGCTAAATCTGTCCAACACACACACACACACACACACACACACAAACAAAGTAACCTGGGAGAGAGAAAAAAAAACAGCCTGCACAGCATTTCAGCCTGCTCCTCCATCACACTGTCACACACCCTCATACAGACACACACTAGCTTTGTTTTTCACTTACTCATTCACACTCAAGCTAATACACAATACGAACATAAAGGTAAAGATTTACACACACACACACACACACACACACACACACACGTGCAGACAGACAGTCAAACACACCTGGTAACCTTCGTAAAGTAGGAGGCTTTGACATAAGGTGGTGTGAGACAATTTCTAAGGATCACTGCTTCAACCTTAGCACACACACCACTAGCCCCTCTTACAGCCAGTAGTGGAGAGCGGCCAGCTGGAACCAGTTCCCACTGTCAACATCTTCATACTGAGAACGACAGAGGGAGAGAACGTGGGGGGGTGCAGTTAATGGCTAGAAAGAAATGGAGAGAGACAGAGGGAATAACTAGAGCAAGAAGACCGGGATGACGAGTGTAATGGACAGAGAAAGAGACTGGGATCGAGGGAACAACACTGGGATGAAAAAACGTCCAGGAAACGAATAATGTCTTGCACAGAGTTCGCCACATCTCCCTGTGGTGCCATCAGCTTGAAGGAAAATACTGGCAGAGGAAGGAGACGTGCCAAAAACACAGAACAGAGAGAGGAAGAGAGAGATGGTAAATGAATCAAGCTATGATATATACATCTATCCACGCCTCATTTTCCAGAGAACAAATGTTCTTTGCCCTAAAGAGTCTGTTTAGGATGCACACTAACTTCTTTTTACTCTATGTGCTGATCCAGAGCTTTAGATCTTTAGAGAGGGTGTTTACTATGACACACACACACACACACACACACACACACACCTTTCACGGTGACCTCGTTCTCCGGAGAGGTCATCAATAGTTAAATACCCATGGTGCCTGTGTCCCGCCAATGCCCACACAAACGAGTCTGGCCGTCACATGCTGACGTGTGTGTGTGTGTAAGGGTGGATTCAGACTACGAGCAGGGCTTCATTATATTTTCATGACTCTCGACACTAGGAGACACAACATGACAACGTTAATTATTCAGCTCACCTCGCCTGCACGTCACGTGAGACACGCACATACACAAGCAAGAAAAACACGCCAGTCGTCAGGCAGATTACAGAGGTCGCCCAGAAACAGACTGGTAGCCTTGCCCATTTACAATAAGAACATGCATTTCACTAGTTAGTTAAAAAGTAACCACGTTATCAACAAGCTGGTCAATGACCAACCATCTGCTTCCTAAGGCCATTGACCTTTAACCTTGGAAGTAATGAGTCAGGGGTCAAATGAGTGACCTTTCAGGTACCCTGACAATAGATGGGAGGAAGTAGAGGAGACCGAAGAAGCTGAGAGCCGACTGACAACTTCTCATTGTCTTTGTCTCCATTCCTTCTCTTTCTCCTGTCTCAGTTTGTTCTCTTTCCTCTCACATCCAAAAGAAAAATGGAAAGAGTCTCTAGAGAGCTGATTCTTATTGAACAAATTGTTCTTTTTGTGTCATTAATGTTGGCCGTATTCTCTGCTTTTATCCGAAGATGAAAACACAGAAAATATTGAAATGCACCAGCTAATGGCCTTTTAGTCATGGCCATTAGCTGGCCATGACTTCTGGGAAGTTGCAGCGGATAAATATTTTCCACTTGAAATTGAACTATTTAGGGAACTAATCGTGTCATGTTTACATCAATTTTTTAACTTATTTTTATCGCAATTTATCAGATCTTTTTTTTTTTTAAATAAAATCAAGCTAACGTTAAAACTGCTGATAACAATATTTACATTGGATGCAATATTCTGACGCTTGTTTGTCAGATTATGTGTGTGTATTGAACTTTGTGATTTGTGCAGCTCATTTCAAAATTTAGTATATTCCATTAAAATTTGGCTGTTTTGTCGTATTATGAGATGAATACTTGGATGGAGTATTTCCTGTTTCAGTGATGAATCTGTTCGTTGTTCTTTCCTTCCCACTCACCATCACTCCCTGCCTCCTCTTCCACATTCCTCTGTTCATGTTCCTCATTCAGTTATATCTGCTGCCCTCCATTCAACCTTTTCTTCTTCTCTCCTCTCTCCCACACCCGCCTCCACTCCTCTCTTCATCTGTTTTTAACAATTCTTCTGTGGACTCTTCCTCCCTGCAGTCATTTACAGTTTTTCCTCTCCTCTCTGTCTTTCCTCCCTGCTGCTCTTTGTCTTGCAGACAGAATATCTGGGAGCGGTAAAGACGGGTCGGTTGTATGTGAGGCAAACCCTCCATCGTACGCTTGTCTTTGTGTGAGCATGCGTGGGTGTTTACATAACCCGCATAAGAGCCCACATCCACTGTTTGGCCTCTTAGGTAAACATAACGGCTGTCTATCCTCAATCCAGCAGCAGATACAGCAGAGATAGACCCGCTTATCTGTTCAAACACTCACGCTGCTTTGTATTACCAGTGTCAGCTCCACTTGATTAAATCAGGCCATGCCCAAAATCAAACAAAACCCCTCGAGTAGGATTTTGAAGTCATATCACTCATATTCCCACTGGTTACGGAATTTCTGGAATATCGTATCATTTTTGGAGGCATGTGCCAGACAGGGAATATCACAAATGGGTCACTTTACACCAATATGACATTTTTAAACTCTAACTTAAACCGGTCTGTTTATCACTTATAATGAACAACAGTATCAAATTTTTAGGCGGTGGGAGCGTGCTGAGGTTTGATCATCCTGTGCTCGGATTAGAGTAAAAGAAAAATCATGTAAGGACCTTTTTTAAGAAATGATGTCTTTAATCTTTAATTCAGCTGCTTGTAGCAGTCGTTACCATCTTTCCATTGTGTGTAGTGGCAGACTGGCCGTGATGTTAGTCAGTGTGGTTTTGTTAATATCTGTCGGCAGGTGCTCTCCTATCAGTCAGCCCGGTCAACCACAGACAGAGTGAAATGACACTTAACAGTTACTCAGTCAGTCAAAAGACGTTTCCTCTTAGTGTGTAGGATGCATGTGTGTGTGCTGTTGTGTGTGCTGTTGTGTGGGTTTCTGTGGTTTCCTGTGTCTTTGTGTGTGTGGTTTCAGTTTGTAGCCACCAACAAGAGGAAGAAAGGCAATAGGGGTGAGAGCTGAGTGTGCAGAGACACCAACTGTATGGTTTTGAAGAAGAAATTTAAGGATAAGGAGGAGGTGTTGAGATAAATGTATTCAGAGGGATGTGGGACAGAGAGTGGAAGGAAGAGGAAGTTATTTATAATTACAAACAGGGAGTTTTTGGTTTTGGGAAAACTTGTCTGCCACAAAAAGCAAAGAAAGGAAGACTCATGTCTGTCATTGAGTCATCCAACGCCCTCGAGCATCACGGGATGCTTTTCTGCCCAAAACAGGAAGTAACTTGACCACCCTGGTTACATTTGCCCTCCGACCCCTGCTGCCCCACCCCGCCGCTTAAGAGCAAATGGAAGGAAGGGAGTGTTCATAGAGAATGCTGATGCTTTGGGGCGGACGCCTCGGGAAGTTAACTCATATCCTGCTCACCTGGACAGACTTCCTGCGTCTGACAGCCAATCAAGTTTGGTTGTGTCAGGTCATGTCTCCCACAGCTCTCCACGGCCACCAGCATAGAGGTGTATGGCAGTTGGTGGATGAGTGAGCAGTGTGTGTGTGTGTGTGTGTGTGTGTGTGAGCATGGAGGAGAGAGAGAGAAACCCTCATCCATCGTCGGGCTTTCCCAGCCTCCCAGCGCCGAACCTTTGACCCCAAAACACATCGACAGCTGGGCTGGTGACATTGGATCTGTGTTTGGGTTGTCTCTGCTTTGTCCGGCCTGCCACTGTGTGTGTGTGTGTGTGTGTGTGTGTGTAGCCAAGCGAAACCATGCACTGTGGGTGTGTGTGTGTGTGTGTGTGTGTGTGTGTGAGAAAGAGAGAGATAAGACATGAGCCGTACATCTCCTTCTGACAGTAACCAACCTCTGTTTGTCTTCTATTTGTCTTTGTTTTCCCAGATTTTCCACGCCAACACAGACCCAGCTGAGGTGGTTCTGAACCGGGTCCCGCAGCCAGTTTTGGCCCGGTTTGTTCGTATCCGGCCACAGACTTGGAGGAACGGCATCGCCCTGCGCTTCGAGCTCTACGGATGCCAGATTACAGGTGTGTGTGTGGGCGTGTGTGTGTGTCACAAGGTTAGATTTTTCTGACCTTTTATTTTGCCTAAAGAAAGTTGACTTTGCCAGTGTCATCAAACAGTTTGACTGAACAGTTTTCTGCTGCACTTTTGGGCAAGTTATTCACTAACTTTTTTATCCTCTTTAGTGATTTAGGAATTCAGAGTTGTAGTCAGAAGCCTGTCTTTTCTGTTGTCTTGCCATGAAAAAAAATATATATAACTTGCTTGAGAAAGATCAACTTTAAAGACATTGAGCATCAGCAAAAAATAACCTCCTAAACTGTAAAAAACAGGAACACACACATTGTATTTAGGCTCCCACACTCTCCCTGCTATCTTTTAAACATAGCAAGCCTCGGGCTAATTAAAGGAAACTTTTACTCTATTCTTCCTTCCAGAGGCACCACCAGTGTCATTTCGCTCTCTCGACGCTCTCCCACTTCTTCTCCATACTTGCTTTCTGTCTCCCCTAACGCCGCCTCTTCTTCCTCTCATGGTTTTAGATTCTTTTCTGATCTGTCCTCTTTGCTCTGTGAGCTCCTCTATATGGAGAAATGAGTACCGATCAATCATTCATGGCTCCCTGTTCACTGTTACATCAGAAACTGTGATTCGCTTCAGCCTCAACAGCTGCTATTGAAATAACTATTAGCAGGTACACCCACACCCACACACACACACACACACACACACACAGGCGGTTTCTAAATATAGCAGATGACCTCAAAAGCAGGCACACCCTCTGAAATGTACACAGACACCACCCACCTGCACACACACACACACACACACATACACTTCCTGTGCCTTTTATTCATTATTTACATCTCCTGCTTTTGCAGTGACATAACAGCATGAAACTTTGATCTGTGTTCTCTTAAACCGTCAGCACAACTAACATCTCCCCATCTCCCTTCCTCCTGCCCTTTCTCTCTCTCTCTCTCTTCCTCTTCCTCAAGCTCTCTCTACCTCTCACCACCCTCCACGCTCATCCACCACCCCTAGTCTCTTGCTCATCCTCCCTCTATCCTTCCCTCTCCCACTGTTTTTCTCTGTAGGAGTCTCATCTCTACATCAGTTTCCCCAAGCCATCATCTTCAGCTCCGAGTCTCTTCCTCTTGCTTTTTTTTCCCGCTCTTTCCGCTCTCTACTTCCCTGCCTCCCGACTCCTCGTATTATACCTTTCTTATCCCCTTAATCCTCATTTCTCCCTCTCATATACTCCCTCAGCAAGTTACTTTCAACGCTACTCGCCCATCCATATCTGAATGAGTTTCATTTCCAAGTGCCTTTACTTGTACGTGGAACTTTCCCTTAGTCAGTGAATGGATATAAAATGTGTGCAGCACAGTGAACAGACAAGCTATTATATACAATATAAAGATACATTACAGTGAAATAACATATTGATATGTGAAGTGCATGAATACAAAGCAGGGACGTGTGCCTATTCAGCAGCAAACTTAACATATGCTTTTATCTCACTAATGGCAGTCTAATTGCATATTGAACATGAAACAATAGTGCTGCGCTAAACATCTATTTTTCCTCCTCAGTCTCTCACCTCACCCTCTCCTATTTGCTCCAGTCTAAACTCTTAATGCTTAGCGGCCAGTAGTGCAATTCTGTGGTGAAGCTTAACAGCTCCCAGGTGGGCATGTGTGTAACAGCATGAGTGTATGTTAGGTCATCGCTGAAACTTCTCCATCAACCCTCCCGAGGTGAAAGCTAAAGTTATCGCGGCCCTCTCTGCTTTCCGCTCCAGATGCCCCGTGTTCAGACCTGCAGGGCCTGCTGTCCGGCCTGCTTCCTGATGCCCAGATCACAGCCTCCTCCAGCAGGGACATGGTGTGGAGTCCTGGGACCACCCGTCTGGTGGCCAGCCGCTCCGGCTGGTTCCCTGCCTCTGTACAGCCCCTGACTGGAGAGGAGTGGCTTCAGGTATGAGAGCATGTATTTTTAGCATTTTAGCATTTATTGTACATTTTGACTGCATGTTTCCAGATGATGTCACTGTGCAACCACCAACAATAAAATATGATATTAATGCTTGTCTGCTCCTTGCATATTGCATTTTTTCCTATATGTTAAAGATACAATGTGTAATATTTTAACATGAATGAATCACTCTAACATTAAATTACAAACATTAGTATAATAGTAGTTTAGTATAGTATTTAGATTTAAAAAAGAGTAGACTGGGTGAATCCCAGAAAGAGTAACTGTTGCACAGATTACAGCTAATGAGGATAAAAATACTGGTGCCTATAGTGCATTTTATATTGTGCTAAATATGCAAGACAAAAGCTAGCAACAGTCTAACCGTGGGGTCATTTGTTCGGGGCAATTGTTGTTGCTTTCACAGTGAAAATGTCATGTTTATATATGCAACAAGTACTTCCTTTTTAAATTCTGGCTTCCACATATTGCCATTCCAGCTGCCAGAGGCCAACAAGCTAAAACCTCTATGCATATATCTAAATTGAATCTCTACAGGTGGATCTAGGTGTGCCTAAGATGGTGCGCGGAGTGATCACCCAGGGAGCGAGGGGAGGAGACGCAGGAAGTGGGGCGACCACAGATAACCGGGCATTTGTCAGGAAGTACAAAGTGGCATACAGCCTGAGTGCAAAAGACTGGAATTTCATCATGGACAGCAAGACCAGCATGCCCAAGGTGGGTGAGGGAGGAAGATAGATGGGAAAATGATGATGTTTGCAAATAACCTACCCCTTAGAAACAAACCATCGAGATGACATTGCACTTTTGTATTTGTGTATTTTGGACAGATTTTTGAGGGGAACACACACTACGACACCCCAGAGCTGCGTCATTTTGAGGAGACAGTTGCCCAGTACATCAGGCTGTATCCAGAGAGGTGGTCTCCAGCAGGGATCGGGATGAGAGTGGAGATACTGGGCTGTGACCTTCCAGGTAGGACACTCTGCTGTCGCTTATATAGCAGGGAATAATTTTATATATGATCCTATAGTTGCTGCCTACACTATTCCAGGCTAATTATTTGCCTCACACTGTAATAAACTCAAGTGATCTAACCAGAAATGAATGGACCTTGAGGAAGGTGGCTCCACCAGAAACGTGAGGCTCACATTAGAGATGCATGAGAGTCATTAGTGTCTGCCAGAGGTGAAAAGAGAGACCCAGTGTTGGCCGAGAAAGGGAAAGAGATAGCACAGTGAAAGCTTGACCCTGAAAGGTTGTGATTCTGGGATTGTTTCACCTGGAAAATATGAGTCAGGCTCTCTATAAGCTTCTACAACAAGTGTTAGCATCAGCAGGGAATGGACAGGGTTCGGTTTAAAGGAATGCATCCCCCGAGAGAGAACCGGAGAGGGAGAGCATTGGTTTGTTCACTTTCCAGCGTGGTCTGTTATCCAGATGTGAGGTGCTCGCTCACATAAGGACTCTCACTGTTTACCACTCCCTCTGAGCCTGAACAGGATGACTGGGCTATATAGCACAACATGCTCAGCACTTACATTCAAGCACAGACACACACACACACACACACACACACACACAAAATAAACCACAGAAAGAGAGACATTTACATGTATGCTCTCCAGACTCCTTACATTCACACACCCACACACACCATTGTAATCACACCACTATGAATACAAGTTAGGCTATGCCTTCATTGAGGTGATTTATGCGTGTGTCTGTGTGTGTGTGTTTGTGTGCTTGTATAAGTGCTGATGAAGTGCACTGCTCTCTAGTTGAGAGCCAGGAAATATTAAGAAAGGCACATCATCATTATCGCTCTTACCACACAGAATAATCAACATTCAGAGACATACAGACATAGAAAGGTACATCTACATTTACAATGTTAACCACACATATTACAATAGAAACGTGAATGAGCCACAAAGTTGTAAAATGGTTTGCGTTTATACACATAATTTGATTATAAAAAGGAAGTGATGAAGCAGTAATTTCTGTTAGGGAATGATACATAATTGTGCTTTAATTTACATGCAGTCCATGAAAGCATTTTCTTTTGCTGCTCTGAACACCTGGTATCTGGTCACTTTTTTCCCCCGAGAAAAATCCTGCACCACACAGAAAACGATGTGTTTTGCATTAACTGTTTGATTGACAAGTGACCTGTGGGAAATGCAGTGTAGAAACGCGAAAACAATGAACAGTAACAAGAACAAAACAAGAACCTCAGGGTCAGGGATTACCACTTTTTGTAGAGGTATAAATTTTATCAGATGGAGTGGAGGGTTTTGGGGGAAATGTGGCACAGAAAACTGCTGTTAAGGGTCACACATTGTTCATAAGTCTCCAAAACTCAGCAGGAATAGTGGACTACTGCTGACATCCTGTAAATCATTCACTTCCCTTACACTCAAATTATTCACTTCCTTCTGTTCTGCCTTCAGTTAAGCCGTCTTTTGAATTTCTTCTCATTTATAAGATTCAGGCAGATGAAATGGACGTGTTTTTTTTACCCCAAATCTTGCCTAGTGCAGTTTGAACATAGCAGCATCCTACACATGGTAGCAGTTCTTTCTTTTCCCGCCCTGTGGCCCAGTGCGTGGGTCCATAAATGTTTTTGTTCTTTTTTCGTTACCATGCCTCCTCTCCTTTCCCCTCCTCCCCTCCTCCTCTGTTACTCATCATTCGTACCTCCTTACCATGCTCACTGCTGTTGGTCCTGACTCCTTCTGTTTCCCCCTGTTGATGTGCAGCTGACACACACACACACACACACACACACAGACACACAGCCTCTACAGTGACTATTTTTTTTTCTAGTATACCTGCTCCAAAAATGAAAAATTTATGAGCTCAGGAAGGAAATTTCAGAGACTGATCAGTAGAAAAAAATGCAAAATATTATCTCTTCCTTTTTCCAGGAAGGATTATTTTAGTCTTAAGAGCACTGAGTCTCTTCAGCTTCACACTGGCTTTCTGGTTCCTTCAGAATCTCAGTTAATATGGTAGAGCTCACTATAAAATGATGACAGTCACAGTTTGGTCCTACACTTATTTTGTCTGTTCATATAAGCTCTCTTCATAGCATCTCATCCTTTATGAAAGCTTCTGTGTGTGTGAGGATGAACCTTGGTCTGAGCACTTAACCCCACCCGACAGAATATCAAACAATGACTGCTTGTCTTTCTCATCATGTTTTTTGGGGGGTGTATGTGTGTGAACGCGCATGCATGCACATCCGTTCATCGGTGTGTGTGTGTGTGTGTGTGTGTGTGTGTGTGTGTGTGTGCCTAGGACTGCCAAGCAGAGATTTACACAAAAGCTTTCTACATAATTGAAGATTTTTTTTTTTCTCTTCTCTGACATATTGCTGAGTCAGATTCTTTGGGAGTGAGCAATGTCTTTTATGCAGAGAGGGTTGGCCCTTGCCACCCTGTGTATGCGTGTGTGTTTTTGGTGTCTGTGTGTGTTGAAAAAGCATGGAAAAGCATTTATCTGTGTGCATCTATGTGTATTTTTGGGAGCATGTGCGCAGCTGCGATGTGTATTTGTACGTGTGGGTGTGCGTCTCCATTATCTATGCCAGCAGTTCCCCTGGGTCCAGTTCTAAGTGTTGGTGTCTCATCCCGTGCATGATGATGACTCGCATCATCACCTGCAGCAGTAGACACATTATGTAAGACAACACTCCGCTGCAGAGGGACTTTTCCTGCATTACAAGGCCCTCTGCTGCGCATGTACAGTAGGGCTGCCTACGCAAACATGGGCCTCCTCACGCAGCTCTGTGACCTAGTCCTCACACACATCAAGGACAGG
Organism: Maccullochella peelii; assembly: GCA_002120245.1. Classification (NCBI taxonomy): domain Eukaryota; kingdom Metazoa; phylum Chordata; class Actinopteri; order Centrarchiformes; family Percichthyidae; genus Maccullochella; species Maccullochella peelii. Next base: position 281,504 of record LKNJ01000294.1, read on the forward strand.
GCTTGGGGCAAGGTCGGCAGCTCGCATACGTTCACACACATTCTGTCTCTGTCTCACATAAACATACACCCCCACACAAACGCACAGGTCGGTCCCATTCCCATTGCCCCCAACACTCCTGTCACACCCTGGAAAGGTCAACACATTTACACTGTGACAAGGCCTGACCTTTGAAAGCATCCAGTGCTCAGGAGCTGGGTAGAATCTTAATGGACTAGACTGTGTGTTTTGTGTTTATGTGTGTTTAGTTGTACGCACACATGGGGGCGAGAAAGGTGCTGGCGCCCAGATAATGTGGAGGCACTCGGTTTATTTTAACGCCTGATCCCAAGACTTAACTGAAGGACTCAAAGGTTAGACTGGAATAAAAAGAAAAAACAAAAAGAGTGAGCACAAGAGACAGCATAAAGAAGAGAAGGGGAACAAGAAATGGTCTTGCATTTGGAAGCTGGGAGGAAGAGAGGTTTGAGGAAGCAGGTTGCTCTCCTTCCCTTACCCTCCTGGTGGGGCGGCGGCGATAAGCGTCTCATTAGGAAGTTAATGACAGGCATAAAGGACGTGACATTAACGCTGGGTTAATGTCAGAAGCCGTCGCCAACTGTGGCCGGCCCTTTCATGTCTGCCATTTCTCCAGCTGGGGCGCCGTTGTGCTCATTTCCACAGGAAGTCCCTTTAAGCGGATCAATTGTGTATCATGCCGCGTTTGTTGCCCTTAGTGCCTTTCAGAGTGTTTGAATTATAACTGTAGTCGTGCAGAAAGACCTGTAGGAGGTTCAAATATTGCCACTAACAGGCGTTCAGCAGAGTAAAGTGATGGTGATGAATCCATGTGATTTTTTTTTTTAGATGTGTGCGTGCTTGTTTTATTTCTTTTCCAACTGATGTCTCACATGAGATCATCATCCAAGCCTCAGAGTTGTTTGGATAGGCTTAAATGAGACATGTCAGGGCAAGCTAGCAAAGCAATATGAAATATAATATGAGTGGTCATTAGTGTCAGTTAAATAAGAAAAAGAAGCCAGGGTCATATATCTGTATCTGCAAAAGAAATATCAGTATGACATCACAATATGTTTGAGTCTAGTGTAGTGAAATGTGACAAAAACAAGTCGCTGTGTAAACACATGCTGTTAATGACTTTTTGCAATGGTTTTACGGACAGAAGTTGAGGGAAGAACAATCTTACACAGTTTATTCACATCATAAATTTGAATCTTTGGATGAGACGTGACCCAAACCTCTGCGTAAACTCCCACAACACACCAGGCTCGACCCATCTGCTCCTAATAACACAGTGCTTTCTCCCACTTCACATTCCAGCTGCAGCCTGCTCAACATGTGTCTGTTTGTGCGCACATGTGATGTGTTTTAATGAGCAAATTGTTGGCGTATTTATGCCTTTAGTGTGTTGTTTGTCTTTCTTTGTGATGTATGTGTGTTTAAATTGATTTTAAGGGCAGAGAGAAAATCCTACATTTCACTTTTACTTTTGTTCTCCTTTCTTCTGAGTGCGTATGAGTTATAGAGTGAGGGAGATACTTAATAACACACACGATAGCTCACACATGCATAAGAAAACAAGAGTGCGAGACGGAGTGTGTGTGCTCTGTATCCTCCCTGACAGCCAGTGAGTAGTCCCAGAGTGTGATCATCCTGTCCAAGGTCAGGGGGAGTTTGTTAGACCCATCCATCCATCAGCCTCAGCCCAAGTGTTCTGTATGTACACGAGTGTGTGTGTGTGTGTGTGTGTGTGTGTGACTCTGCATCTGTGTGTGTATTAGCATGTGGACATGCGTGCCTGTGCATCTCTGTGTCTGCATGTTTGAGTCAGTCTGCATGTTAGACAGACACTGATGCCTGAGCACCCAGTCACAACATGACGGGTGCTCTGGGGCTATCTGTGCCTGCCTCTGCCTGTCTCTCTGGGCTGCGCTCTGGGTGGGATGGCCAAATGGAGACAGGAGACAAGAGATAGTGGACAATGACCTCACACTCTCAATTATGACATGCGCTTTAATTCAGCCTTAATGTACAGGACACTGAGACATGCTGTTTATGTGCTGAATTATGTTTAAATTGTTTCCCGTTTCCTGTTTAAATCGCCTTCTCACTGCTATTAAAGTGAACCTGAACTGTTTTTGCAATAGAGATTATTTGCAGGGGAACACATTGGATTGCTCTGTGCTACAGGTTGCAATGAAACAAAATGAAAATTCGGCAGTTTACAGGGGGTTAAGCGCCAGACAATTTCTTGGCCGGGACCAGTTGCCAGGCAACCATTTGACACTCCAGGAAGTTATTGGTCCTGGCCAAGAAAACGGTGAATTTTCAGTTTTACACCTTGGTTTTTGTATGGATTAATTAAAACGAGATGTTATGTTTTAACTTTCGACAGAGCAAGTCCAGCTATTTCCTTCTGTTTCCAGGCTTTATGCTAAGCTAAGCTAACCTGCTGTTGGCGGTTGCTTCATATTTAGTGTACAGACAGACATCAATGTTCGTCATGTAACTCTCATGAAAGCAAAAAAATTAGCATTAAAAATTTTTAATTGGCTTTTATAATAATTGTAACTAGCTTACGTTGTTCTCTAAATCAGGGGAATATAGGCAGAATAGAGGGTTATTAAAGGTATATTAAGACACTATACCTCAGTACTTTCTGGTTCGTTCTGCCTTTGTTGCTTCCTCTCATCTGTATTTCTTGGCCCTCCCTCATGTATGCTACCAAAGGAGAAATTCCACATAAATAATCTCTTAAACAAACATTGGGTGATTAATGTGTCCTCTTTACAGTTATCTAATGGCTGAGGATTGTTTCATACAACCCTTTGACCTGAGTTGTGTTATGTTTGTGTCTATAGAAACCACCACGCCGGCTAACACCGCCACACCAACGCTGCCTGCTGACATTGAAACCACCACTGTCCCCATTGCGACTACAGGTGAGACCAGGCACCAAAGTATTTTACATGAAAGCAAAAGAGATTCTGGATTAATAGTGTTATTAGGAAGCTGTAATAACAAAGATGACAGCCTTTGAAAGGGCTGTATGACATTTTGTAGAGCAGCTGTGAATGCTTCTTTATCTGAAATGACTTTATGATTTCTCATGCCTTTGTGCCCTTTGGCTCTCGCTCTTACTCTGTCTTTTCCTTCCTCACTGCTCTCCACCTCTCCAGTAGCCACCTCTCCTCCATCAGACAGTGTGTGTGACTTTGACCATGGCCTGTGTGGGTGGACGCACGACCCCAACGCCCCTCTCTTCTGGTCCCTGCACAGCCACGGTGAGTCTCCTCATCAGTCAGTGTGAAGATTCTGCATGACTCACCACCGCTGTCTGGTTAGCACAACGACTCAGAGCTGCTTCAGGGAGCTTACGTTTTTCTCTATGTAGTATGCATTTGATGGACAGTTACCTGCAGGGGTTGTTTTGAAACTTGGTCTAACATTTAGGTCTGCATGATTTTACAAAACAATGCACTTAGCAGCTCATGTTGACTATGGACATCTCAAATTTTATTTTGGTGTTATATGGGTTTCTGTATCAGCTTCTGTCAACTGTGAATGTTTGCTGCAGAGCTTTTATGTATGCAGCTGCAAGGAGAATTTCATTTGGGCACAGAAAATTGCACAAATGCATTAAGTTTATTTTATCAACTTCAGCGGGTCTAGACAAGACGCTGTTTTCTATAATTGAATGGAGACATTCTCCTTGTGCATCTTCATTGAGTCCTTTTTCAATTTGATTAAAATAATTCCTTAAATTGAAACCAGTCTAATTTAGCAGCAACATTGCCAGCCACGCCGCTCTTTCCGAGTGAATGAGAATGAAAATGAATTAGGGGAATCAGAAGGGAAAGAGACACCACCGCCGTGTCAAGCACATACA
>LKNJ01000295.1:0-23084 GCA_002120245.1 Maccullochella peelii
TTCAAGTCTTGCCACAGATTCTCAATAGGATTTAGGTCTGGACTTTGACTGGGCCATTCTAACACATGAATATGCTTCATGTGTTAGAAGCATATGGTCAAGGGTTATGAATACTTTTGCAAGGCACTGTATACACACAAACAAAAAATTGGGTGTACTTTCAAATCTATTTCTGGAGCAAAAATATTCAGACAGTGAAGACTAGGGAAAACACCTTTTTGGAAACAAGTGCTAGAAAACCTTGATATGATTTACATGCCTGGAAGATCAATGCTGTAATATCTGGTAAAACAGCCCAGAGCTGAAACTAACTGCAGACTGTAACTGTAACCTATGTGGTTTCTTTCCATCTGTGATATTAGCTAATTTCTTACCACAGAAAACTCATCTCTATCCAACATGCCATCTCTGTCGAGGTCACTGAGCTCCCACACCTTAAACACACACAGACATTATTGTTAAGCATGCATCATTACAAAACTATATGATACAGAATAACGTGTCCCTGAAAGCCCTCACTCACTAGCGATTCTCACTTCCTCTTTAATTTCATTTTCTACCCAACTGATTTTTGATTTCACATCCTATTTTTCAAACTTTCTGCACTGTATGGTTTCATTTGTTATCATCTGAACAGTTGAATATGAAAAACATTGTGTTATATGTTACACTCTCAAGTAACAGTCTGTTTGATATTTGTCACTTTTTGTTTTGATGAGGGTTGTTTTAAAGAGCTAGTCGTGTTTCTTAAAGCCACCTGCGCAAATTGTAACTATTCACTTCTTCTGTTATTTTTAAAAGCATAGTATTTCTCTCTTTACTTTTGTCACTTTGCATGCATGATTATTTTTAATCACTTTGTCAAAAGATTAAACTATTGTAAAAGTGTCTTCATCATACCCTGCCGAGGATGTCCACAGGCAGTTTGGAGTTAAGCAGGACAGGCTTGACCTTGTCTCCTGTTAGAATCCCTCCTACTGGACCCAGACTGTCAAAGATGGAGTCAAACTTCATCTTCTCCTCAGGCTGGGAAAAAAAACAACAACAGCACATACACAATGACTAGAGGCCAAGGATTCAAACTTAATTTATTTCTGATGCAGCTACTGTAAAAAAAAAAGAAAAGAAAATACTAATAAAAGATATAAAAGACCATGTTTGTTGAAGAGCGATACAGTAACATGTTTCCAGAAAGTTCAACAAGCAACAGAGAAATTCAGACCTATCAGCTGTGGATCACAAGCAACACATTTGCCTTTAAAATATTATAGTCACTACTAATCTATTATGTTTATGAACAAATAGTACTGACGTACGGCTGTAAATGTCTGTATCATATTTGAGTTGACTTGATTTATTTGACATTTTACAGGAACACAGCATAAAAGACCAGACTCTGTGTTGGATATATACTATATTCAAGGAATTACTTTTTTCTGCTGTGGTTCTCTTATGAGGAAGACAAAGATATCAAATAAACATAAATCACCATGGTACATTCAGACAAAAAGATAACAAACATGCAAGTGCCTCACCTTGACGACCCAGGGAATGTCAACAGTCACTCCTCCTGCTAACAGCGGGCTGCTTGTGTCATGCTGGAGATAAACAAAACCCAGTTATTCTTTGTCTCTTCTAAAAAATTTACTACGTCAATGTTTGAATTAAAAATATTAAATATATAAAATAAAATCATGTGTTGAACTGCTATGGCAGCAAAAAAAAAAAAAAAAAAGACAGTAGAGCAGAATTTAAGCTGTCTGTCATGATACAAACACCTCTGACTATACAGTATATCTATGGGTAACTTCAGAATTTATAGCATGGACAGAGCCTGGGTTGAATTGTAGACTAGTAGACTTACAAATTTGGGAGGAGGAACAGCCACATTAAGGCTCTTGAGCGCCACCTCCAGGCCATTTTGAGCACAGGCCACCAACCGCAACGCTATGAAGAATTGCTGAGGGGAGTAGAGGAGCAGTACGTGACATAAATCCAGTGATTATTCATCATGCACTTGAGGCACACAAAACAAACAAATTCATAATGATTGACTCCGCAGTGCATTTATACCTGCTTGTTAAGAGAACCTTTACGTTCAGAGTCTGCCAAATCCCAGATCTATGGAGACACACACAGTTTACACATTTACCACATATTACCACCAACGCAAACAGCAAAGACAACAGAGAAGGAATGACACTGAACTGATCTGAGTCTTTGCTCACCTTCCCCAGGACCAAGTCAGCCAAGCCCGACCTCTTCAGGAACAGAGCTGCATCAGCCGCTGCCACCCGCCCACTGCCAGTTGGATCAACCTACACGCAAACACCAAACACATACAGCCGGACACACAGTCATTAGAGCTTATGGCATCTCAGAAATAACACATATGCACTGTTAAGAAAGACACTGAATTTCGTATTAGCCGATAGCTTTAGACCACAATGCTGGAGAAAAGCTGTGAGAGCATTCTTAGCAGTAATAGGGAAACAAATATAGAACAAATGAAAACTGCCCTGTGGGATTGTGTGGGAGTCTCTGAGTCACTTAGATCAATACTGATAATAAACCAAAGTTATTTTCTCAGCAGCCTATTAGCTTGATATTGGATCTCTTAGTAGTCTTTCATGAGGCTCACAGCAAGCTCCCCTGACATGTTGGGCAAAGGGAAACATTATTAATTCATAGACATACTTCTTTTACTGGACACCGAGACCGGAAATGATAGGAGAGGAGAGACATCACTGCTCACTGCAACACTACAGTTTATTAAAGCAGCTGAAGCTACATTAGAGTTTAAAGCGAAAGTGCACCCAAATTACTCTCTCCATCTGTTTTGTTTGTACTTCAGCCATCTCTAAACCAGAGCAATTTAGAGCACAATAGAATAACAATCAAATCATCGCTATAAGATGGTAGCGATGATAGTATGAATCAATATATTGAGGATCTTTCAACATGTGTTGCTATGGAAAAACTAACATACATTACTAAATGAAAGCTGGGAGTTTTTGAAAATATATGGGGGAGCATCATGGAGATTTTGAAACAAAATGTTGGTATTGATCAATAAATCAAAAGACTGGGGTGAGTGCAGGGCTTAAGATTATGAAGTGTAGTTGGCCCACTGATCTTCAAGATCTTCTGTAAATTGTAATTACTGTAACATCTGTATATTCACCTCTGTTTTAATTACCATGTTTTTATTTATTTTATGTTATACTGTATTTGCTCCCAAGACTGACCATTTTATCAATATGTAATTGTTTGTTATAACTTAAAAACCCCAATAAAAATATTGTTATAAAACCAAGCAAACAAAAAAAGTCAAATCATCTTAAAAATGCTGTATCAAACAATAGTAATGGGCTCACTACTTAATAATATACTGTACGCACATATTAACCAATGTGAAAGACATAATATTTTATAAGACACCATGTCCTAATCTCAATAAACCATATTTTTTTTATTTTTGGGAAGATATATTTGCATACCTGCCGATAGTATTTGTCATAGATGGGATTTCCACTGGAGAGCTGTTAAGGAAGAAAAAAAATACAATATGCAAATTAAAGTTTGAACTTACCACATGTATAAGCACATTTAAAAACTGTAACAAATGGTAAATGGACTTCACTTATATAGCGCTTTTCCACCTTAACGGTACCCAAAGCGCTTTACAGATTGGTCTCATTCACCCATTCACACACACATACACACTAATGGAGACAAAGCTGCCATGCAAGGTGCTGGCCTCCATCGGGAGCAACTTAGGGTTCAGTGTCTTGCCCAAGGACACTTCGACTTGTGGACACGATCGAACCACCAACTCCAGGATCGAGGAACAAGCCGCTCTACCTCATGAGCCGCAGCCACCCCACTTGTGTCTGCTCATGTGGCCTCTTTTAGGTTTATGCATGAAATGTATCAAATCCCTAAAACTACCTTTAAAATAATGACAGAGAATAAACTAATACTTTAAACTGCTTTCTCAATTCTGCAGATTCAGTTTACAAGCTCAAATGATCAACAAGTGCTTGCTGGCTACAGTAAGTGTGTCATCCACTGAGCCAAGGCAGCTGTGAAAAAAAAAAGAGACTGATCCTTTACAGATGGAAGATGCAGACACACAGACTATAACCAATATGTTAAAATTCAGCATATTTTTTCATCATCATGCCCATAGACACTTCTGTCACTAAAACAGCTGAATTATCTGTCAATGGCCCAAAACATCTGCCAGGGGAAAATTAACACAGAAACTTTGATCACTGCTCAGACAAAAGGAACAAATGCAACATACAATTTTGTTTACTGTGCCAAAGAAAAGCTCTCAAAAGACCTGTTTTACTATGAAAGAAGACACAGCAGTTTTTTTCTGAAACATCTACAGTTTAAGAAGGCTAACATACAGGTAGGATGAGGCAACATGACGACTCCAGATATGACAGTATGCTACAGATGTCAGACTAGGGCTGCAATTAATAATTATTTTCCTTTTTGATTAATCTGCCTATTATTTTTTTTCAACTAACCGCCTAATTATTTAATTTATAAAATGCCAGAAAATCAAGAAAAATGTCCATCACAACTCTCCAGAGGTGTAGGTGACCAACACTTCAAAACCGTCCAAAACCCAGGTACATTCATTTTACAATAATACAATGCAGAGAAAAGCAGTCCCATTTGCCATCATGGTACCAGTAAATGTTTGGCTTTTTTGCTTGATGAATGGCAATCAATTATCAAAGTTTCCAGAAATAAATTTTCTCAATCAACGAATTGTCTCAGCAGATAATTACAGTATTTAAAAGGCATTGCTATTGTGTGCTTCCTGGCAAAGATCTGCAAAACCTCTATGAGTAACACAAGGTTTCTGATGACTTGTGAGCGGTGTGACCTCAGGATATAGGCTACACTTCCCAAGGCTGATGGTCAGCTTTATACAGTTACAACAGGGCGTCACTCCACAGACAACAGCTAATTTGGCCTTCTGTCATATCCTCCCAGAACACCCCTCTTTCCTCTGTTAATATGACTGTGCACTTCTGGGCGAAACAGGAAAAGAATCAGCATTTCCTTCTCCATATAGCTGCAAATGACAATTGGTTGTTGTGCTTTAAAATCAACAGGTGCAGCGAAGGAGGAAAGGAGTGGACAGTAATTGTCTGAGCCGTGAATAATCTGGAGTGGCTACTCAATCAGCGAGTAATGCTGACAGAGAAACAAACTATCATGCAGCATCATTCCACAATGTTAAAGAAAAGTAAGAGTACAGCAAAAATCTGTTAGGATGTCAGTCTTGTTGCAGACTTGCACACGTAGCTCGGGCATGGAAGAAGACTCACAAGAAAAACCTGCGATCAGCATAGTTATCTGTCAGCTTTGTCAACTGCCAATTTACAGCGAGATAACTGTTCACACACACTTATCTTTCTCCAGCCAATGCAACTTTTTTCTGTGACACACAATAGTGTGCCTGGAACTGTTGGTGGCTGTAACACTGTGGTCATTGTACTGGTGACTCTTTAACTGAGCATTGAAAAAATACCCCTCAATCATTCCCCAGCGAGCCCATACAAAACTGCAGCAGATAGCAGAGATACATTACAGTGCACGGGTTGACAGGTCAGTCTAGTTTGTTCTAGAAATTTCAACTGCCTAATTCACCCATGGCAATAAAAACATCAATGACTCTAGCAACATCCAACAATAGGTCAGTGTGAGGATTATCAGGTGATGCAGTCAAAACAAGTATCACTACCTGACAGACCAGTGAAGTCTCACAACACAGAGGTATCAACACAGGTTTGTGAACTCATCTGTGTGATAATGATGGTGGCAGACAGCTCATGTATGTTGTTAGAGGCAACGTCGCTCAGGTAACAAGGCAAACTGTAACCTACTTTAACCTGCTACATAACTTATTCATTGAGCAAACAAACACATCCCCACACAAATTGCAGTGTTTAATTTAGCTAGCAGCAGACTGACATTTCGTGACACCAGTGCTGGCTAGTGGCTACTCAAGTTCACTTCCTCTTGATGGTTGCAAAACAACTGACAACACTATTTTGAGTTTGTCTGTTAACATTGTGGACACAAAACAACCGCAGTAGCTAACAGGCTAAGAGTTAACATTGCCCAATTCAGAAAGGTCATAGGGAAAACACGAACCCAGTCAGTGAAGCATGTTAACTTCTAGTAATAGCAATAAACAGGTTGGTTATTTAGTCTAACCATATAGCAAGCTACAAAAGCAGCAAAGAAATTCCCAACGGAGGCTATAACGTATTATGTCTGTATCTTGCTTATTTTTTTGAGCGGAAAACAATGTTAGCAGAAGCTCAACGGACACCAGTATGACAGTAAAGCCACACATGAGTGAGTCTCGTATTAACATCACTTATCTCTTACCAACTAGCCTGCAGCAAAACGAGGCGGTTCAAAACACGATTTTATACACTACCAACCGAAACGAAGCCAAGTAACGTTACATGGTTGATCTCAAGTTCGATAAAGCGGCACTAAAACAGCCCAGCACTGCACACAAACTAGCTGTTAGCTAGCAGGCTAGCTAGCTAGCTACGCCCTTACGCAGTCCCCAAAGAGATTAGGCAGAAACTTTTCCCAGTCACAGCAGGACTGAACTTCAAAAAAGAGAGACGAGGACCGAGGTAAGCTCGCCTTTCTGCCCACCCAGTTTCACTAACACTGTTGAAATGTCCCCGAGCAGAACAGACAGTGACCATGAGACGTTTGCTGTCGTTAGATTTGAGTTGTAAGACAGTGTTACCTGAGTAAGAGACAGAGTGGCAGCCATAGTGTTTCTGTTTCCCACTGGTTTCATGCTGCGCTGCTGCCAGACACAGACAGAGGCCGCTGAAAAACCCGGCACTGGACCTCCACGACAGGAATCTATTGAAACCTATGACTGGACTGCAGACTGTACATACCATACCAACTATCATCTGTTATCCCGTCAGCCAAAACAAACCATATGCCTAAAAAATAATATAATATTATAGAGCAGGAGTAGAAGTAACAGAAGCAATACAAGAATCAGGGCCTGTGCCAGGATTTTAGAAATACTGAGGTATTTCTAAAATAATGAGTCCCCCACAGCCACCCATTTTCTTTAGTATTAAGTAATAAGTATTTTTCATTTTTTATGTAACAATTTGTTTAACTGTTCAATTATATGTTGTTTCACACAAGGTCTAAATATTGTTTGAAACCTTTCCACACTACCAGAAATAAAAATCTGGTTGAGTAATCATGAATCCTTTATCTGTCTGTCTGTTGGCCTGGATGTTGTCAAATTTAATTTAAATATAATGACTCCAAAAATAATGTAAAGTAAAACCCCCAGGTTGCTAAAACCCCTGAAGTCCAAGAAACAAATACTGAGGGTATGACCTCAGTGTCATCAATGACACCAATGGCTCTGACAACAATGTAAAAATACTAAAATTAAATGTAAAAGTCCTGCATTCAAAATAAGTACAAGTACATAAGTATGCTAAAAGGCCATTTTCACAATGTTTATTATTACTATTACCATTAGGTGGAGCTAATGTTAACTACTTCATTCATGTTCAAGTAAAGGTAGGGATTAAAAATAAAAGGTCACTTTAGATATAACAAAACAAACTTGAGGAAGACTTCTGCTCATTTTCCTCTTTTTATTGGACAGAACACCTGTCTTTGTTTTTTTACACAGCAACATGAAAATCTTCCCACTTCAATTACTACCATTAGTACAAAATGCGTCTTTTACAAAAGGATCATCTTCCAGACTGTTTGGGACAGGGGTTCAGCAGTGCAGAGATATTAGCGTCAGAAATGAGGAAACTGGTTGTGTACACCAACTACGAGTTTATCTAAAGTGAACGCGTACCAAATGACTGGAAGCTTTCCTGCTAGTGTAGTGCTCTTAATGTAAATCTGAGTTTGAGTACAGTTTATGTAGACATGAGACTGACTGTAACTATATAGTACAAAACTATGCAAGGGATTTCACCTTAAAGCACCCCGTATTACCACCCTATGGACGACGGCTTTTTGAACAGGTTGTCAAATATATAGTGTCAGTCCTGATGCACTCTTGTCCCCACGCCATCAAATGTTGTTTTAATCAGAGAAATAAGAGCAGGCAAGATATCCTGCATAATGATGTCGAATCCTTTGAGATTTGACGTAGCTTTTAAAAAGGGTCCATGAGGGGATCTGTGAGTGACATGACCAACTGCAAAAGATTACCAAAAAAAACTAAAAACAAACATGTGACAGATTAATAAGACGAACACTTGAGGTAAAGAAAACATTTTCATGGTATCGTTCACATACCAAATATAGCCTTTCATGTCACTACAACATTATACTTCATAAAAACCCAGATTTTTTTGCAGAGCACAAATTAAAATTTATATATTTCTGTTGGGTATAAACTGCAAAACAATTTCATTTTATGATTTCCTGTCTTGACATTCGTTATGACATCTTCATCTATCTAATCACCGTTTAATAATAATAATAATAATAATAATAATAATAATCATAATAACAACAACAACCATAGTAGTAGTAGCACATGGAAACAGAATAATTGCCCTTTTGCTTTGTAAACAAACAAATGAAAAACCCCATCCCACCCAACCACCACCCCAGGGTGTCAGTCATGAGGGTCGATCATCTCAGTCTCCAGCGGCTCACTGACACAGGCAGTCAGGTTATTTTCTGAGCAGTTCCTGCATGGAGTTTATAACTCATCCTTGAGTTTAGAGTCTGTGCCTTCATCGTCCTCTTCTTCCTCCTCCTGTTCTTCCCCCTCCTCCTCCTCCTCTTCATCTTCCTCCTCCTCCTCCTCATCTTTCTCCTCCTCCTCCTCATCTTCCTCCTTTGCCTCCTCTCTCCTCACCTTGTCCTCCTCCTCACGTTTCTTTCTCTCCTCCTCCTCTTGGCTTTCCTTCATCTTCTTCTCTGCATCCTGGAGAGGATGAACAAATTAAAAATTGATAAATATATCATTCCTTTGTAGAAGTATTTGTCAACAGACAGCTTCACTTAATGCTACACCCACCAAGCAATGAAATTAGGGTATGTATACACGCCAAAATACTCCAGTTAACGAGCAGGAAACACATCTACATGAGGTCTGAAAACCATTAAGGATAAAAGTTTTGGGCTGACCTTAGTTTTACCCCATGTGTCGTTGCCTACTTCCTCTGCCAGGTTTGGGTCATTGGTGATCAGGAAGTTATCAAAGATAGTACCAGACTTGACCTATATCAAAAAGAAGTAAACAGTAATGCGTATTTCAATATCAGGTAACAATTTTGCAAACTAGAAACACACACAAACATAAAACTTTGCAGTGGTTCTAACTGAAAATAAGGCACAACACAAAGAGCAAGTAAAACGTTCCTATTCCTGGATGGATATAATTAAAGTACAAGTCATATACTAGTTTGTTGTTGTTAATTTCAGCAAGTTGACTCTTCATTAATCAGTAAAAAAGACAGTTGGCTAGAGTATCTTCTTACCTGCCACAAGTCGAGTCCAATCACGCCGAAGCTGTCGTATTTATAGATCTCAGAATCGGCTGTGTACTCCGGGTTGTCAATCTCAGGGTGGACCCACTTGCCTTTGTAGGCAGGATTGTTGATCTCTCTGGGCTTCCATTCACCCTGTTAACAACAAAAAGACAAATACATCTGCTGATTCATAAGTTTATTTGGAATAAATAATAAATAAGTAACTCATGGCAACTGCTGGACAAATCGCAGGTTAAGAAGTTAATGAGGCAATAATGTGTCAAAGTTCATAAAATGCCTCAGAAATAGAGGTGTGAAAAATGACAAAAACATTCTCAATCATTGTATTTTATGATGGCAAAGGAAATATGTTAGCACAATTACAGTTCAAGCTTTACTCATGTTAAAACAGGCTGTGTCCAAAATCACTTCCTTATGATGTAGTGTTGCATAACTGTAATTTTCATATCAAATGGTGAAGAATTGAACTGTGGGGTTTTGAGCAAAAACTGGTGCACTTGCTACGGAAAATACATTTTTTGTTCCACTGTGGGAATCTTTGAGGGCACTATATGGGGCATACACAGCAATAGTGTAACCTATTGACTAGACATTGTATATTAAGTGCTGTAAATATTTGCTGTTTACCTTGTAATCAGGGTTAGCGACCATAGGCGGCTCCCATTCTCCGTCCATCTCCTCATCCCAGTCATCAGGCTTCTTAGCATCAGGATCTGGGATGTTCTCAGGCTTGTCCCAGTTCTACCAAAGAGATACAGGTGAAGACATGACCTCACAAAGGCTTATCAAAAACAACAATGAAGTGACTACTGTCTGTTAAGTAAAAGATAAATGTGTAGAGGGATGAATAGGCCCAAAAGGATTATGAAAAAAACAAAACAAAACAAATCAATCAAGCAGACGGACCTCTGGTTTCTTATCATCAGGGTCAGGAATCATCTCCCTGTCATCCCAGTCCTCTGGCTTTTTGGCTTCAGGGTCCTTAATCTTTTTGGGAGGTAGGAAGTCCCAGTCATCCTCCAGATTGCCAGACTCGACCTTCTTATTGTCGATCTTGACCTCGTAAGTGTTGTCAGGGTTGACAATCAATGTGTACAAGTGGGTGTACTCATCGTCCTGCAAGGTATAAAAGAAATGTTAGCAATACCGTTTGTGTTTTATTCACCAGTGATTTACATGTAATGTGTTTATAATGCAAAACACTTTCAACATGTCTTTGCTGGTTTGGCTATAGCAATGTTACAAAAGGTTAATGAATTAGAACAAACTTCAGGGCCAAGTTCTTCATGCAACGGGAATTAGAAAAAGCTCGGAATTAGTAAAAACTTCTGCCATTTCCAAAGTTCAACAAGAACCATGTATTGATGTCTCACCTTGCATCTGATGTCCTTGTTAATCAGATGGTTCTTGCCTTTGTAGTTGAAGATGACATGAACCTTCTTTGTGCCAGGGCCACAGATATCAGGACCTGAACGAGCAAACAAATAAATGAGTAAAAAATATGAAGTGTGGACACTAGGAAAGCACAAGGGGTAAGGGATGAGGAATATCTAAAATCCATCTAAAATGAAAAATAGACTTTGCCAGACAAGTCAGTGAATCACGTGTGCCTATTTAGCAAAATTAAGAGCCGTCAAACTGTGGTGAAACATAACGAGAAGACAAACCAGCACAGATCTTCCAACATTGTCAAGGTGACTACGGTCTTACAGATGGGACTGTTATCACTGAAGAATATACATAAGAGACAGAGTCTAGAAACTATCCACACTAACCAAACATGATGTTGTAGACGGAGTCTCCATGCATGTCCTCCTGATTAAGGTCAGAGGGGAACAGTTTAACGTAGCCTCCACCACAGTCAATGCTCTGCTCGTGTTTCACAGTTAACTGGATGATTAGAGGCTGGCCCTGGTTGCTGAAGTCATCAAAACGGGATGACAAGGCATAGAAGCGGGCGTCCTGGCTCGTCTGAAGACCTGTGGCAAAAAACAAACAAAAAACAAAAAACAAACTTACTGCATTGTATTAAGGGAAGATCTAGCATTAAGCATAATGCATCCACGTTGTTTCTATAAAATTGTACAGGTTAGTTTAAATGTGTGAATTTGAAGTCGTGCAGCAGAGAGACAGCCTGTTGTGATGGTGTCACATAGAGGCAAATACTGGAGCTGCTTCACAGACAGTAAATAATGGAACAACTCGGAGACACTCTGGCAATACCCACAGTGATTTCACTGGGACGTCTGGTCACCCTTTCAGATTCACAGCTAGAAGCCCTACATTCACAGGCATCTCATTTGGGTAGTACATCTCAAACAATAATGACATATGAGCCCACAGACTCAGTCATTAATTCTGTGTCATCTGAACTCAAAAGTTGACTCACTTCCAGCTCTAATCTCCAGGTTAAGGGAGTGAGACTTGCATGTGTTGATTTTGACTTTACTTCTAATGTACTTGAATAACACCATGTAACGTCTCGCCTCAGTATTTGTGCCACTAGCAAATGTCACATGAACAACTAAAGAATTTAGAGAAATGGTCCTCTTAATCCTAAAGACCACAATCAATACTTAAATGAATCCCAAGTAAACCCTGTATCATCGTGAAGTCTCAGTCAGGTCTCTCACTAAACCTCCTCAACACAGGCAGCAGACAAACAGAGGATACACACCCATATTCTAAAAAACACAGCTTACCACCCCAAACAATGTGGGAGTTAACCATCTTGCATAGACCCACATTGGGTGGATCCAGTTTAACCTTTCCACTCACCTTTGTCTTTCTCCACATCTCCATAGAACTTCCCTGCAGTCAGGACAAACTTGCCATAGTCTGACTTGTGCTTGGATTCCACCCAGCGACTCTTCCAGGCATCTGCACAAACAAGTGTAGGTTCAGCTGCTCAGCAGTCATTAACAAGCTGCGAATCCACCACTGATGATGCATCAGTGCAGGTGCATTAGCAGTGTGTTACACTGCAGGGGGCATGCTTTATGTGACTGCTTCACTATCTACAGTGGTGTTTGTAATGAGGCTGGTGATGAAAGAACAAGCCAGCTAGGTGAAGAAGGATAACAGTGAATGACCAGGGGAGATTTGTGCAGTAGGGGGATGGGGAGACAGACAGGGTTTGATGATAGCTGGGGGGGAAAAAATGGAGAGGACGGAGAGGAAGGGAGGGGAGAGGGGAGAGGGGAGAGGGGGGTCAAAAGATGAATGGTGCCCATGTAGACTAATGCATCTCAAGCTGAACAGTAAGCAGACAATGCACCACAGAAATGGTGGTAACGTTAAAATTATAAGCTGTCATGTCAACAAATTCATTCCAACCACCCAACATGAAGAATAGCCACCGGGTTTTTTATTGCCACTCATGCACTGATTCATTTCTGTCATATTTGATATATATCAATATCAAAAAATCACAACAAAACAATTAAATCATTATTGTATAATTCAGTGTAAAGGACCTCACCCCCGTCTTCAAATTGCTCTCGCCAATACACAGTGGACTCGGCCAGTACAGATGCGGCCGACACGGCCATCAAAAGCAGCGACAGGGCTGTCATTGTGACGAGCTGAAGCACCCTGCCTAGTACAAAACTAACCAACTATAATTACAAATAAGTCTATATAGTCTAATTACACCGTACAGCAGGCGGTGTTTGTCGGTCCAGTCTCTCAATACAGTAATGTTACAGTGAAAAAGGCTGAGACGCTGCTGCTGCTCTCCTCTCGGCTCAGAACAGATGTCTGAATCTGATTGGACGTCGGCTCCGAACCTCAATAAGGAAGCGTTAGCCCTCTCGGCCAATCGCAGGAGAGGAAATCTGGACGAATAATTCCTGTAGCCAATGGGAGTAGACCACGCGTTTGCTTGATACACGCCCAAGGAAGGGTGATGCGCCGTGGGTGAATCATGGAGGAAAAATCACAATAAGCATGGATAAATAAATGTAAAATCAGTAATATCACAGTTTTAAAATTTTTTTATCTGAGGCTAAATTAAATAATTCGACATATGAAAAACAAATGTGTTCATTTTTAAAGATTCTCTTCGGATATATTTTGACATAAAAAATAGTCTTTTGAATACCAACTCGTCTGTTTTTTCCATAAAAACAATTCAATAAACTACTTGAGAATTCTTAAAATCACACCTACTCTTTCTCTCTAAGTGAAAAATCCAGAATCTGAGAATGCATGTGTGTATGAGTGTATGTAATGTGGAAGTTCATCATTTCCACACACAGTTGCATGTTGGACCACAACTGGCTTCCAACCTACCGTTAAACTCAGATATAAGGTGAGCACAGCTTCAGCAGATTAATGTGAACAACCTTCTAGTGTAAGACTCTGCACCTACATCATTCTGCACAGCGAAGCTCAAACATCCAAGTGAAGTAACAATAAGAAAAACACACTTTTAACTTTAGGACTCCTGTGGGGGCTGCAACTACCAATTATTTTCATCATCAACTACTCTAAAATAAATCATGGAAAATGCCTACAACAATTTCTTTTAAGTTTCTTGTTTTGTCCAACCAACACTTCAAAATCTAAAGGTATTCCATTTATCATCATGTAAAAACAAACAAAACACGTATTCACATTTGAGAAGCTGAAATCATAGAATTCTTTGGTATTTTGGCTTAAAAAGGACTCTAACTCTAATTGATCATCAAAATTGTAGCCAATTATTGTTCTGTTGATCATTTATTCAACTAAGTCTTTCAGCTCTCAATTTGTGCTGGGCTTTGTTTACCACCCCTGGCATGATGTGCTTCAACTATTTAAAGAAAAAGAAAGGTGGTACACACATAATTGAGATTCAAAGTGTTTGACAAGTGAATCCCCTCAGATAATAAAATAAAAACAACAATTGTTGGTTTACTGTGGATGTTTATTTAATTAAAATCATTTCTGATATTTCTTTTCACGTTCTTCTTGTGATGTGACGCTGAGCTTTAGAGAACAAAAGCACTAAAGCAGACCAACTCTGACCCATGTGAGACTATGTGAAAGTGAATGCATGAATTATAGAGATAAAGCAAGCCAGTGAATAAAAATATATTTAACTAACTATGCCCCAAATTAACAGCAGTAAATTATGTAATGATGATAAGACCCATATGTATCAGGTTCATATGAAACAATCAAATTACTGATAATAAAATAATTAAAAGCACTATTAAACATTTTAACACAAAAAAGCAAACTTTCAAATAGATTCATTGCTTTTGACATGTATTCCAGTAACCATTTCAAGTAACATCTGCATCACAGCACCATGTACGTTAGCGCTTACACACACTTACGCCATTTAATAGTTACTAATGGCTTATAGTACCACCAAATGTGCATTCAAACAACTCCACAAAAAAAAATCTGGCACAGTGAGTTGCTCAAATATGGAACAAATGTCATTAAATAGTCTGTGCTAATATAAGCACAATGTATGACATGCAAACACTAACACGTGAAGTATGACCTCATGTAAACATAAAAAAAACAGTGCAAAGGTGAACAGACATAAATCATGTTACAAAAAACATGTATCAGTATTCCTGTGTATGACATACACTGCACAACCACTCATACGTCTTCTTCAATTCTCAGGCTTTACACTGTGAGGAGAGCAGCCACACTGCACATGATGGCACTACTCATGTCTGCAGGATGGGACACGCTTGTTTCCCCTCTATTACTGGATCTGCCCTGCTGCCTGGCCTTCTCTGAGGGACCTGGACAGACACGTGTTGTATCTGTGGGGGGAGAGTACGTAGAGCAGAGCAGAGAAGACGCATCTCCTCTGCGGCTCTCTGTCTGTCTCTCCTTCTACGGGAGAAAGAAGTTGATCCGCTGGGGTATGGACTTGCATCCCTGGGCTGAGAACAGTCTCTCCTCTTTGGGGACATACAGCATCGCCTTGGCCACCTCATCCAGTGTAGCGTCATCTGTCTCCAGACCTCGTGCTGCATAGGCGTCCCGTGCACAGAGCTTGACATGGCGGTACTCCAGGGGCAGGAATGGCACAAAGAAGTCGATCAAGTGGCCGGACATCAGCTCACTCTGAGCAAACCCACCTGGGGAAGAGAACAATACAGAAAAAATGCTTAGAAATTCCCAAACACAATTGAAGTTCCACCAACCAATGTTTTATATTACGATAGAAAAGAAGCTTTAATGTGAGAGGGGTGCTAGTACCACTGATCCCGGCAAGAATCAGCTAATTAGCTTGGTCAATTAGAACAGTTGAGTAACTTTAACTCTCATTCACCCCCCACCACCCCTGTATAAAGGGTGTGCAGCTCACTCAAGACAATTGTTCACTTCCTGCGGGGGGGTGAGAGAGAGCTGAACATCTGGCAACCCGCCGAGAAACATAAAGCCAGTACTGCAGCATACCTTGAGACTCCATAGTTTCAGCTCGTAGCCGATGCTCCAGGTCTTCCATACCGATGTCTTCTCGATTTTGACCAGAGTGCCAGAAGTCCAGCGCTACATCATTGATCGTTGCTCCACCAATATTACTATAGAGACAACAGGCATGTAAAATACATGATGTAAAATATCTGCAGTTGTTGACGCCTGTGGAGGATTTGATGATTTCTGGTTTGGTTGGCTGCATTGGTACAGTGACAGCTAGGTTATAGATTGTTCTTGGACAAATGATCACAGATTAGGGTTAGCCAATAGGGAAACTCTTTTGCTTAAAATACATTAACTTCATACTTAAATAGTGAAACTCAGTTATTGTGACCCACATTTCTTTTCTCCAAAAGCAAATGCTAATTTAAGCTTGTCAAAAAAATGTATTTGAAAATGTAGTTTAATAAAAATTCCACATGATTATTGAACATGAGATTTTGTATGTTACCATAGTGTTTTAGTGATCTCAGGCCTCTCCTACATCACATCACTGTACTATAATGGTGTAGTGAAAACTAAGTTTCTATATTTGACTGAACAGATTATCCGTCAGCAGAAATCAGACATGAGTAATTGAAAACATGAAAAATCCATAAAGAGGGCTAACGGAGACAGAGGGAGAAACATCCTTCATCACAGATGAGCTGCCAGACTACCTGGGCCAGAGGTCCAATACATTCTGAGTTTCTGACCCAGCTTCAACAGACAGAACGTGCCTGATATATAAACCAACCTGAGGAAGAGGAAGAGGGCTCGGCGGTAGCTGACACCATCTACGTTGTCATAGTGATCCATGTAGGGTTTGATGGCATCGATGAGACCTGGGTGAAGCTTCTCAGCCTCGTCGAAGATGAACAGAGTCTGAGGACAGCGCAACACCATGTCCCGGATCGCCTCTCTCAGCTGGCCCTGGATACAGAGAAAGAAGAAAGAAAATGAAGACCCGACAGTTGTTTTTGACTCTGTTAAAGTTTTGAGTCTGGCACAAGTTCAAGTTTAAGTGAAAGGAAATCATTTGAGTTTCAGACTTTATAAATAAAGATATTAAAATTATTAAAGTAAGTCATAGCTGCCATAGTAGCCAAAACACCTCAAAAATAATAATTCATTCCAACTAACATTAACATCATAAACAAGAAGAAAAAGATTTGTACTCCTGCACATGTTTGCACTACTTCTTGTACAGCCATAACTACCATATCTATCTTTTTTTTAATGAACACGTTTTTACTCTATGTAGAAATTGTGTGTTTTTTTAAACTTTGAGCCAGGTCAAAGACAAACTTCCATTGTACTTTAGTCATTGGGAAAGTAAAGGTTTAGAATTTATTTTAATTTTATTATGAACCTTTAACCATCTTAATCTCATTTATAAGGGAGACCGTTACAGAAATGCTCAGAAGTCCATGTTTTCAGATTCTGCTAATTTTGATAGTATCAGTTTAAAGGTTATCCTGCGTACTATACCCTGTTAAATCTGGATTCATTTATGTAATAATACTGTGTCAACATTATTTTGAAATCGAATGCAATGATTGTGTAAAACCACGCTGGCACCTGTGACCTGGTTGGAGAAACGACAGGTACCAAAAAGCCATGCATGTCAGTACAAATGTTCAATTTGAAGCATTTGTCCAAATTGTGATCGTTATCATTCACATGCCGAATTACAACACACAGACTAAACACACAGACTAAGCAAGCGGGGGTCCCAAGAACACTGCCAGTGTGTTTCTGGCACAGAACGTCAAACTCTGTGCCAAGAGGGCTCTGCATGTCTCACCTTGTACGTGTCCACCAGTCTGGCGTGTGGGAAGTGGAACGGGGCAATGAACAGTCGGACACACTCACTCTTCACCCCGTCACGATACAGGTTATCAGCAATGATCCGGGCCACAAAGTTCTTGCCGGTGCCAGACCAGCCATGGAAGGAGAGTGTCAGTGGCTTGTTGGACTCTGGGTTGTTGATAAAACCCTGGATGGCTTTCAGGACCACAGACTGAGCCAGGTGCTGCCCGTGGAGCTTTGTCTGAAGGTCCGTCGCCAGACCTGCACATGTGTGCACAGAAGAGACAGCATGCTTAAAAATGACACTACCAGATAAAGAACAACCCCAGGCACTGATGCAGTGCTCTGCCTAAATACCAATATTTATGTATATATGAATGTGTTTCTTCAAAATATGTGATGCACCAGCTAATACCTTTAAAGACAGAAAATACGGGGCCCTTTGAAGTCTCAGGCAGGACAGTTGTAGGGAATTTAGCTATTCTATATACCCGCCGTCATTTCTTGCAAGCCTTGTTATATGCAGTTGTCTTTACTCTGTTTATTGCTCGAGCACCTGAAATTATATTTAAATTTAGAAGCTCTACAAGGCTCACAAGTTATTCCATGTGTTTCAGTCCTATGTAATATAAACATCTTTGTTACTACAGTCAA
Organism: Maccullochella peelii; assembly: GCA_002120245.1. Lineage (NCBI taxonomy): Eukaryota > Metazoa > Chordata > Actinopteri > Centrarchiformes > Percichthyidae > Maccullochella > Maccullochella peelii. Next base: position 18,444 of record LKNJ01000295.1, read on the forward strand.
GCGGAGATATTCAGCGGTGTTAATGCTAATATGTTTCAAATGAAGTCACGAACAGACAATATTTTGTGACAATATTCAATGTATTACACTCAATGTCAAAGGGGAATCAAGAAAAACTAAAAGTATTATGCAGTACTATGCAGCTGATGAAGAGCAAATAAATGGAATTAAACATACTGACCTCTTATGGGTGCAACTATAACATGTGACCATTTTAACGGCAAAATAAAGTATTCTTCCGTTATCATTTAATTCTTAAATCACTGAAATATCATACCTAATCTATGGTTGCAACCTACTATATAGACATGGGTATGCATTCACAACAGAAAGTACATTTTATGTAAATTGCCATTGAAAGTGGTACATATGCTGCCCTGTCTAGTGTATGCCATCTATTTCAAGTTTCAGAGTCAATAGTAAGACTATTTAAGCAACTTTTATTACTGATTTCACCGTTATAAAAACATGCCTATGTTTGATTGAACATAAGTAAATTTAAAAAAGAATAAATCAAGCCAACAGGAAATAGTTAAGAGGCAAAAAGTCCAATCCTCTTTATGAAAGCTGTTCTGTGTTGACACAAAACCATGAATAATAAAAATCTAGATAGGAAAGTAAAAAATGTGATTTACAGTAATGTCTTGAGACATGCTCAGGGACATATAAGCAAGACAATTGCAACCACAAGGCTGGACTGCGATACCTGTGATGTTGTTGGTTATCCTGCAGTCTCCTGATTCACAGCACTGGCCCAGGCTACAGTACCACTGATGCAGCAGGCTAACGTAGTCGTGAGGGAAACCTGCCCATAGGTCCCTGGTAGGAACTGCTCATAACGGCAAGACAACCAGTCAGTGCTGTAACCACTTAGTGATATATTAATGCTATGAGTCAAACAGGAAGACATTTTTCTCAACAGTAACTGCACTGTAACACGCAGGGCAGGCGATAAATTGTGGTAAATGACTAGCATTATATTATAGTTTGAGATGACAACTTTTGTTGCACAAAACTCCAGTTATTTCCTGTCGCGCAGACCCTTACCTTGCTGTGTAACATCGTCTTGGTTGGGCTGGCAATCCCCCTCCCATATATTGCAATAAATATAATTAAAATAGTAAGTAGAAACATTGGAAATGGTGTCGAACTGGAAGAAGTCGGCCTCTGCGGACAGAGCCCAGAGTACAGGCAGCAACCACCGCACGAACATCGGTGAAGAGGCTGGTCGGAGGCGGTAGAAACGAGACCGAACGCAGCGTCCCGAGTTTCTTCTTCCATTTATTTAAACCCGGCCGTTTGCTGGCGGCGCGCTGAGTGAGATATTTACCCCTCTCCCCATGGCAGCGAAGGAGGGGCGCTGGTGTACAGCTGCTTGTAGTGGTTTAGCTCCGCCCGTCTTCAGCTATTTAAGTGTATTTTTTTTTTAACAGTAAAAGCAAGTAGTTACTACGCCATTACACTTCGAAATATGTTCAGCGCCGCTGCCAAATTTTGCTAATACGGGATGCTACGGAAACAAACTGCCTATATGAAGTTGACAATTGCGTCATTTCCTGTGGTGTCCTTGGCAACGTCACTTCCGATAAGTACTGGTTAAAAATATTCATTTCCCCAATGTTCAGTTTGTACCAAGTCATCATTTGCCCGTTTGTTCACCAATATCATTTGGCATGATAACAGTAAATATATTGCACGTTTATACTTTCCCCACCCCCTCCAACAAGAGACACACGCCGGTACGATATTTTAGTATTTATTAACACAACGTCACAAAACTTCTTGATGTTGTCCACAGGCTCTTGGGTCACCATCTGAAGATCACAGCATCTGTGGAAGATCAGAAACCGTTTTTATAGACCGTAGAAACACATCTGTAGGTGTTGATATTAACCCTTAAGACAACTTTAATTCCTTTGTCTTGACACATGCCCTCAAAAACTAATGGACCGTTTAGGTTTCGAGACAGATGGTCTCTACATGCAGTAAAAGAAAAACCTGCAGACTAGCAGGGCCATACTCACTTTAGAGCAAAATTATGCTTTAAAGGTGAGGCTTGGTCCTCAGGGTTTCACAGCTGCATTTAGGGAACAAACAGATTTCTCATTAAAATTCAGAGGCAGAATGAGTAACACAGGACAAAGTTAACCGACACACAACCTCAGAAATAATGGAACGGTAAGGGTTATAATCATGAGTAATCATTTGGCAGAATCTTTTCATCAAAGGAAGTGGCCAGTGTAATCTATGGCAGAGTTTGGCACCCAGAAAACACTTAAACTGAACATGGGGCACCATCTTAAAAATAAGACTTGAAATGCTTACCAAGGTATTGTCTGAGATCGGCTCTTTCCTGAGATGAAACAAAAACAACCTTATTACAAGTCAGTGACTAGTTTATTTAAGACGTCATTAGCTGGGTTACTCAGCAACAGATATTTTCCACATTTTAGTTCAGGTCAGACATTTGTCAAGACATCACTGAACCCACGGCAGCCATTTACATTTTGTGCAAGTGTCTGCATTCTTACCTCAGTCCATCTCATCCTCGCTGTTCAAACTGGCTGCCGACATGAACCATAACCTGACGCGACAAGACTGTATAAGGTCAATAAGCACAAGACACACCAGGATGAACATTTACACTGACCAGGTCAGCTAGAGCTAATAGGAATGACTCCATGGTTTATAGTCAGTCTCACTTTATCATCACACACGTCAGTTTACAGGGACCCAAGAGTTTAGTGCAACCAAGATCCCAACTTGTGTACATGTGCAGATCTTTCAGACCCAAATGAGGTAGAGGTCAGGGACAATTGCAATAAGCCAATTTCTTGCAGCAGGAAGTACAGAGTAAAGCAACAATCTTAAATTTGAATAATATGTCAACTAAATTTAAGATACCAACTCCACTGTCATCTGGGTCTGACTTGATCTTCAAATGCCAATTTTAAAACTCACCATGCTTGTGTAACCCTTTTCTTCACGAGGTCACAATCCAACTTGTGCTGCAAAGATAAGTTGCATGTTATTTCTGTTAAAGAACTTAGACCTTTTTACTAAACAAACAATCCAGATCAGAATAAATGACTAACTTCCTCAACTAGATCAGAGACCTGATTCAAATTCATCACATCTGAATATTAGCTGTATGGTGCCAATATGACATGATACTTACCAACACAAGGCTGTGAAGATTCCGACTGCATTGTTGTACATATCTGGATGTGACAAGACAAGTGATTTATTATTACTGCTTTTTAGACACTTGAGGGCTTAAGGATAAACAGTTGATACATCAGCTAGGAGCGAAAGACAATGGATGATCTTCATCGTTTAATCTGCTGAACTATGCACTCATCATCGTATCAAGAGTCATTTAGGATTGTTGTACATCAGACGGTCAACTCACCCTCATTTGGCCTTTGTACTGCCAGACATCGTTTCTGAAAAAAAAAAGTTTGAAAATAAATTAAAAATCACTTCAGAAATCATGCAGCTTCACTGGTCATGGAGGCCGATGCATCAGCTAGGAGCGAAAGACAATGGATGATCTTCATGGTTTAATCTGCTGAACTATGCACTCATCATTGCACCAGACCAGTTTGATTTATAAAATTCTTCCTCTAAAGCATTAGAGAGAACTCACCTGTAACTGAGCCAAGAAGATGAAAATCTTGAGCGAAGATTATGAGGACCATCTAAATTCAAGACCAAACATTAATTAAAACCCACATTGTTTAAAGTATGTAAGCATTTCTTACTCTGAACTGCATCAGTTAAAAGTCATCTTTCATTTGTTTCAGAGAGATTCCCATTGTTTTATAAACAAGAGTCATCATTGACAGTTTGTTTTCAGAGAATGTGAGGCAAAACAATTAGGTCCATTACCTGCTCTGGATGTTGTTGGTCAAGTACACCTGCAGAAACACAAAATACAAATCAGCAATCAAAAATAATTTTTAAACTTGCAGGCATGAAGTTCTGTGCCTCAGATTATTCAACTGGTGGGTTGGAGGTATCGTCATCCATCTTGTCGAGAGTAGCAAATAAATGTCATCACAGCAGCACGTGTAGGATAAAGGCAGACTGATGCTTCTCTGGGTGTTGCAATGTTGACTGTCAGTGCACCTCAAATGTTAGAAGTCTGTCACACAGACTGGAGGAACTGAACAGTCCTTCATTTAAAGTCTTTAACACTACACAAATTTAGTTGTGATCTAGTACAGTTATTTCCTGGGCAATCCTTATGTCATAGACAATGTCCAGAGAACACAATTAAACCATTACCTAAGGTAGGATAAAGCACCACACATTCATCTAGTGTTGTAAAGCTTTGTAAGACAAGTTAAAACCCAACTTTGAACTACATCAAGACACCTCAGAGAAGCATAAATCCTTATGTCATTTTAATTTTAAGCCTCACCTCCTTCAGCTCCACCCAGTGCTTCATGTATCTTGGCTTTCCTGAGACCTGTGGAGATGCACCTTTTAGTACCATACTGGTCCATGTAAAGAGCAACAAGATGTTAACTTTAAGTCTCAGTGTTAAAATTGCTCAGAAATCACTTCTGTCCACTACTCTTATACATAAATCATCATTGACTTCCAGTTAGGATAAGCAGAATTCCCCCCCCCCCC
>LKNJ01000295.1:23115-40483 GCA_002120245.1 Maccullochella peelii
ATTTTGAACCTGAAAAAAGAAAAGCATTTAGCATATTGTTCATCTTTATGATTAGTGAAATTGCATCACAACTCAAACGATCAGTTTAACTTTAGAAATGGTTTCAACAATCACTAACCACTACTTTTATTACATAATGATGAATCATTGCTAGTTTCTTACCAGCTGGTGTCCATGTTCATTTTACAGAGATCCTGATGACAGGCCTGTAAACAAAGATTCTTAGTTAAGCTTTGAAATACATTACATCCCATCAAATAGTGTACATCCAGCAGCTAATAGCACATGAGCTGTGCAACTAACTCAAAGCTAGGCAGGAACTAGTTTTATGCAGTTGTCCCATGAGTCAGAAAAGTTGGCGTTTCTTCAGATTTACTCAGATGTCCCTACCAACATTTATTTCATCATACAATCATGGGACAATGATATCGCGAGGTGACTCTGGAATAAAAGTGAAAGATTAGCTCGCTGGCTAATTAGCATCTCAACATGCGAAATGAGGCACGTGGTAGAGGCCTGCTACTAGCACCAGTTAATATTTCCATCAAGTAAGCATTGAACCGAAAAAAGCAGCACACGTTCAAAAGACTAACAATAGGAACTGCATATCACACTGTGCCTTAAGATATAAATGTAAATAATTTGACCACAGTGAAGTACACGAAGATGTTTGAAAGGAGAGAACATATTTACCTGCTGCTAAGCCGAGGAATGAGGGCAAGCAGAGGGTGCGGCGCGTTTTTATAAGAGATGTCGCAAAGGCTGATGGGAAAATCAGCGCCCCGCTAGACGTTGCACTATTTTGCTGGCCATTCGCGCCATTGATAAATAAAGTGACAGAAATTATTTAAAAAATAAACCAATTCAATTAAAAGTGAACGTTTATTATTGACCTTGAAAACAGCACTTTGACTAAAAATAATCTTAACTCAAAGTCCACTTACTGTTTTTGGGGCTCAAAAACAGTGGCGAGATGGTGTCAAACCCATCTCGCCCTCGTTCTCCGGATAGTTTGCTCCATCTCCATGTGAGCTAACTGAAACTAAACTTTACATTGTGAAATTTTACACAATTAAGCTTTATCTTAGGTATTATAAAACTCTGTTTACTCAACATTATGCTGAATCTAACGTTGTTATATGTCATAAAATTTCCTAGGCAGTTAACGCACAATATCAAGTATGGCGAGTCCTGTATTTTATTAGTTTCTGGACGAGTAGTAAAGCTGTCATGTAGTTTGCTGTGTGCAAGGTACTTAATGGGACCTTGAGGGTGAAAGGGTCAAACACAATCTTTGCTCTGGGACGCCATACCAGGTTAATCCATACATGCTTATCCACCATGCTTATCTGAAATAACCATGACAAAATCTCGCAGGAATAAACTCATGGAGATTTAATAGTATGCATCAATAAACAGGAAAATCGGATACAATCAATGGTTATGATCAAAATGAAATAAAAAATACATTTTGATTGCTCTCTATCAGGCGATACTGAAATGTATGGCAAGGCCTCGATTCAATATAATTTACAAAGAACATGGAGGAAAAAACAAAGTAATAACTTAAAATTTAGCTTGGACTCTGAATTTCATTTGGCTTGTTTCTAATGGCATTTTTCTATGCTTTAGAGGAGGATTAAATTCAACCGCTACAACTACAGGCATCAAGATTTTAACTTAATTGTGCAAACAGCACCAGGAATATGTCTTTATAGATCCCTTCACCAGATTGATAATATTCATTTAAATCAACCAGATTACTTTTCATACAGGCCAAATATCTACAACAGGCAATAACCAAATTTTGAATGTTAACCACAAAGATAAAGGACTCCGTTGTGAGCTTGCTACAGCAGTGAGAGATATTCTTGGGCATTTTCAGGTGAAACTTGTTTATTTCTGCATTTCATCCAAATATCATTGCGTTTAGATCCAACCGATGTAGCTGTAAATAAGAGAATGAATGATGGCTCAAAAAAGCAGAGGTGTACAGTAGGATAAATATTGCCCTCTATGTGGTTATCTTGAAAAACATTGGACAAAAAACACACGCAGTTTACAAGAAAACTGAACCGGTAGAAGATAGTCTGGACTCTAGCAGCACTATGAAACAGCAGTAGTGTTTCAAAAGTCTACTCTGCCTCCTTGTTTTCACTCTCCTCGCCCTCTGACAACACAAGAGTGAACCATCAAGGTGATCCACTCTGACATCTGTCAGTTTGGGGAGGAAACAAGGGCAGGTGATGTGCGGCTCAAAAGGGAGACTTTGCAGACTCAGTCCTAGCCTTACGTCCTCATCGTGGACCAGTGATCCAGAAAGACAGAAATATGTAAACAATCATTTGTTCATAAATGCCTTCAGGTAACATGGTAACGTCTTCAGAGGATTGTTTGTTCTCTGTCCAGATGAAAGTCCCTTTAGCATTTTATCTAAACCTTTTTTGGCATAATGGACACCCAAATTTGTCCTTTGACAGGCTACGTCAGTGATCTCTATATTGCATATATAGGCCTATCTCTCAATCACAACTCTCCCAATCAGTGTTCAGATGCTATGGCTTATGTAGGGCTTTGCGTCTGGATAACACTGGAGACACAGAACAGTGTGACAGACCAAATAGGTGGCAAAGTTAATTTGAAATGGGAACACAACATCAAAACGGAATGATTCCTAAAGATGTAAAGCCACCAAGTTCATATCCTCAAATATTTTACACTATTGCCGGAAAGAAAAATAAACAAAAAGAGCACTGAAAATAAAAAAGAATATATATTTATATATCCATCATATGTATATCTATTTATAAACAACAGTTACAACTAGTTGCAGGCAAGCGGAGAATTTCTCCCCCGCCCCTTTAAGATTCATCCACTCCACCATTATAAGGCTGTCAGAGTCTCGGAGGGGGCAGCAGCTTTCATTCCTCAGTCACCAGATTCCCTGAGATGTAGAGCGCCGTTTTATGTTTATTTGATTTGAACACCATCAATCACACACCCCTTGCCCCCCCTTCCAAAAAACCCAAAAACGTTTGTGTAGGGAAACGAGTGCTGCTCTGTCTCGTCCTGTGGAGCTGATGAAGGGTGTGGTCGTGAAACTGACGGACCCTGACCCTCCCGTCTCCACTATGCGCTGCAGACGCTCATGTTGGCGGCGGTGGGTAGCGGTGGCGGTGGAAGTGATGTTGCCCAAATAAGGAGAGGAGCTATACTAAATTTCATGTTACATCTTAGATGCTTTTCCATTTGATTTCATTCATTTCCATATTGTTATTTTACAGTCAAATGCAAAGCTGTGTACATATTCAATCATCAGTCATTCCAAGGCTTGGAAAAGAAGTGGTTTTGCAAAAGAGTTCTTATGAAGACTCTGTTGTGTGTGCATTTCTTTATGCATATGTATGTGTGTATCAGAGTGTGCGCAGTCTTCTCAGTGCCTCTGAGAGGCTAATCTCTTTAATAGAGGCTCATCATAGACCCAGCATTCCCCGTCCTCGTGGAATAGCTGCAGAAACACACAAGCAATAACAATTATTACACTCAAATATTTGAAATGACTATATTAGATCTGATCCTAAAATAAAACTAACACTGATCTTTGTCTACTAGTGAAATAGAGGTGTTGCATATGTCAACTGTCAAGTATGGGGTAAGCTTTTTGCCTTCATTATCCTGTTATTGTGAATGTATACGACAATGACAACAAGGACTGTGAACAATGTGTTAACTCGAAAATAATTCAAACCTAATCATTTATATTCGCTCATGTTATCCCGTTCTGTTCTATTCAGATTCAGTCATTTCACATTAAAAAAACAAGATTTAACAGGGAAAAGATGCATGTTAGTGAGAGTGTAGTCTATTATCACACAGTGTTCATGTTCTCTCTGATAGGTGAAGAACACAGGCAGACAGCCTCACCCTGGTCTCCCACTGCTGCTCGTTCTCCTTCCTCTCTCTGGCTTCAGCCCTCTGTTTCTCCTCCAGCCGGTGTTTGGCTTCTGTTGCAGCATCAATGTCTTTCAGCTTCAGGTTCAACGTCACATCTCTCCACAATCTGGTGAATTAAAGGGGTGAAAGTCAAATACACAAAGGCAAAGTTTGTTTCTGAGTGAAGGACTTTTTTTCTGGGTCCCATGATATGCAAGAATGCTTAGAAACCAGTTTTATTTCTCACCTTCGGGACTCGTAGTCGAGCTGGTCTTCCAGCTTTCTCACCTTCTTCTTAATGATGCCCATCCTCTTGGTGTCTATGAACACTGTGTTCTCCTAGAAACACACGCAAAACACATTCATTCATGTATTAATGTATTTATTTATTTTAGGTAGTTATTCCCCAGTGCAATGAATGCCTACATTTTGTTTTGGTTTAACTAATAAGTGAGTGCTTTTTTGCCAAGTAATTATTGTCTAATTTGAAACGTACCCTCCACCCCCCACCGAAAAAATAAAGAGAGAAGAAATAAAGAAAGGACTGACCCCAGTAGCCCACTTGGCATACATCACTCCATTCCATTCTCCTTCAATGGAGCAGAAAGACTTCCTATCATTAGGTGGACTGAAAGAGAAACAGAAAAGAGTTTTGGTATATTTCAATAAAAAAGTCAGGGTCTTTTATCCAACATCAGTCTGTCCTGTGATTTAAATTGTACTGTGCAACCATTTTCCTCTTACAAAATCTCAGCAGTGATCCTGTGCTTCTTTCCTCCGTAGAAGGGTTTGGTGTGGAACACGATGTTGGCACCGTAGCCCGACTTGGAGCAGGAGATGTTGCACTCCCCACCCAGCTCCACCCACGGCACAGTCAGAATCGACCTGGACAGACAGGCTCAGGTCAGTGAAGCACATATTAATGACCAGAGAGATGTGATTCAGCAATGACACAGACAGACACAGGAATACAGTACAACACGCACCTGCCATATCCATTAGGGAAGGTGAGGATGTAATGTTCGTCGTGCTCCAAACACGACACACACCCTAAAACAAAACCAGCAAATAATTATTACAAAACTACATGAAGTTGTGACTGTAAAGTGTGTAAAAATTCTGATTTTGGAGTGTATGAAGCAGTGCTCTTGAGTACCTTGGCCAATATTGTGGACACCTATGGACATGCCTAAGAACTTAGACTTAGTCCAGATATGAGCGTTGAACTGGATCTTCTTATTTAAACACTCTGCGTAGAATGCAGAAACTACAGAAAGAGGAGAGGAAACAATAAGCAATAAGCTAGTGTGTCTTTAAAAATCTGTTTCAAGATTAAGATAATTCAACATGTGCAGCCTATATTATATATAACAGCCTATATTTTGCATTATACTTTTGTTGGCCTCTAAAATGTAATGACAAATGATCTTAAAAAATGAGTGGCTGCTGGTCACTTTCCAAAACAAAGTGCTATGTAATCGCTCAGAAGAAGAAGGTTCGACACTCACTGGGTGGGTGGTGAGAGACCTGCTCTGCCACAAAACACACACTGTTGGCTGAAGACCACGGAACTGGACCGTCTGATACCGTCTCCTGGAGGGAGGAGAGGGATTCAGAATAGACATGTTACAAAATATGAAAAACTAAATCATTTTAGTGTCTATGTAAACAATATTAAAATGAAAGGTGTGGTGTGTGTCATGTGTTAACACTGAAAAACAGAAATGTACATAAAAAGCAACCAGTTATAAAGAACAAAGTTTGCTCAATTTAGTGTTTGCGAAGGTGACTATACTTGCAGTTCCAGTCAAGTTTATTTGCATAAACAAATGTCACAGTGAGCTTAACAGGCCCACGGCAGAATTTAGGTGACAGTTAGCTTAAATTTGGACATTGCTTTTTTTTGGTGCTTATTTCACATAAATCAGGCATGAACTAAATATGACCTTTAGTAGGGATGTGTAAAGTTGTGTGTAACAATCTGAGGTGAAAAAAGTAAGATGCTATACCATAGCTGATTTGATTCCAGACACAGAAGCTAATTTTCGCAGTCCCAAGTACCAACAGAGGCATGTGGTCTCACCGTGTGTGGGGAAGGCTCCTCTGTTTCACTGGGCAGATCCCAGTGGCAGTAGAAGACTTCTCCCAGGATTGGGTTGTAAGGTTTCTTGGCCACTGATCCTTTTCTCCCTGCGTGGAAAGCTGACAGGTACCACTTTACCACATGTACCATGCGCTCTCGGGGCTCCGGCTGCTCAGCAATACTAAAAGGAAGTCACATGATTGAGTTAAACTATACTAAAATGTATTGTTTTACCATTTCTGAATTTTGGATATATTTAAATGTCTGTGTGATACAATAGCTTGCACCAATGAGAGAGGTGACCATTACCTTACAAATAAGTCGGGATGTGCAAAGAAGTCTGCGTACATTTCTAACAAAGACCTCCTTTCTAGGATGAAGGTAGGTAGGACCACCTGTGAAATATAACAAAGGAGAAAAACTGTAAAACTGTAGCTGCGTGGGTTGTTCAAAAGAAACAGCTTGCACAGATGATGTATGTATTAGAGTAAAAGGAAAAAGGACCACTGCAGTGAGGGAACAAAGAGAGACACTCAGTTATGAGCCTTGCTCCTTCCATGCTGGACTCCAGTCTGTGCATGCTGATCAGGGGTCTTTACCTTCGTGAGGTCCATGCCCAAACGAACTTGAGATAGAAGATGCATGATGACGCTCTTGTGCTCTTCCACTGACTCGCCCTCACCGTCGTCATCACGGTCATCGTGGCTATCAAACGGGTCTGAAGACAAAAGCAAAGGACAGGTCTCATATGGCTGTAATAACATACTTTTAATGGGAAAAATAATTGTAACATATTTGTTTTGTGTGCTTTCCCTTGTTTTGTTTTTTTTACCTGCATCTGTGGTGCCATTGGACATGGATGAGTTGAGGGACTCGGTGGTGTCTGGTCGTTTCAACACTGTTTCTTGATTAGTGAGGGGCGAGGCAGCTGGAGACCCTGAGGGACTGAGGGAAAGAGGAGGAGATAGAAGAAGCAGAAAGGAGGCAGGAAGCAGGAGAGATAAGGAGATAAAGAATGAGTAGGATTTCACAGGCACTTTTGTTGCAAAATTCTTTGACTTCATTTGCTCGAAGCAGCATTTTCCCACCTGACCTGCTAAACGCTATAATTACAGTGTTGCTTCCAAGCTATGAAGCAATGGATTCACTGTATGCAGTGTTGGTTGCAGAGAGGCAGGGTGATATTATACTCACTCTATGCAGTGTTTGGGGGAAGTGCTGCTCTGGTAGAACTCGTCAGCATCGTAGAACTCATCCTCACTGGAGGAATAAGAGAAGTCCGGCACAGAGTGCGAGGGGAGAGGGATGTGAGCCGGGGAGGCGACGCCGCTGCTGGGGCCTGATGGGCCACTCCCTGACAGAAGGAGAAAAAAATAAAATAATAATCAAACATTGTGCATCATGTCATGGCTCCCTTGCAGTGTTTTCCTTTTCATTTTATGGATCTAATTAATAAAGCTTTTTTATTCATACAGCATACAGGTCATGATCAAATTATGTTGTTCAGCTGGAGCACTCATTTCCCAGCCCAGTCAAGCAGGCTGTGTAGAGTAACATTAAGCTGTCTTAAACACAGTGACAGCCTCCTCTGCAGAGCATATTGACAGTGCTCTAGTCTAGTGCATGCAGCCTGCCTCCTTAGTGCATAGCGCAGCACTTTATAACTGCTGCCTCAGCACAGAAGACAAACAGGCATGAACTTTTGCTTTCCCACTTGGCTTTTTTATTTACTTAATGTTCATTGACAGAGCCCTCGGGGTTGGAGAAGTACAGTAATAATTAATATTATTATGTTTGCTCTTGTGGTACAGTTTTTATTACATTAGCTTCATGTTGCTGGTAAATTAAAGGATCTAACAGGCTCTATGCAACTTGTAATGCAAGTAGGAATATTTTCAAAAACCTACAAAAAGTCAAGACAAAATAAAATGTGAAGTTTCAAGTTCATTCATGAGCTTGGACGATGAAGATCATGTGACATAACCGAAGGCTCCAGAACGGGTACTAAATTAACCTTGAGCTGGGATAGTTTTTTTTTTTAGTTTTTTTTTTTTTTTAGGAAAAATGTGTTTTGTATGTTCGGTAACTATATTAAATGTGGTGGGGAACTGTACCAAAGCACCAAACCATGGAAACAACTCTAGTTCCCAATAATTAATTTACCTTGTAATCATTAGAGTATTGTGTAATCCGCATCAATTACAACAACAACTAATTATCTTTCCTTGTAGTGGCATAGCTCCCAGTGCTGTGATATCATTGGCTCCAAGAGTAAAGTGAACTTTCACCTGTGCTGTTGGGAGTTGGGGTCTGCAGACTTCCCATCACCGTGACGATGGGACCAACGGGTAACGTGGAAGGTCGTTGGTCTGATTTACACACCTGAGAAGTGTCTTTAGCAAAAAGAGAAAGTAGATGAGTTGGCACCGACGCCTCAAAATGAAGCCAAATCACATTAAAAAGAAATCCAGGATGCTGAGAAAATGATCCGAGACACTGCAGACAGAGGCTTCAGCTGTGAGGGGGATTACACAGTCTATTAAGAAACCAAATTTAGAACGGCCTACTTTGCATGGTTCATTTTCACAGCACAACAGTCTAGTCACAGTCAGCTGGAAAGTAGCCCAAACATTTTGTCAGATCTTAGTCATACCATGCCATTAAATTTAGTAAATTCTATTATTTACCAACTAAAATGTCTTTAAACATAATTATGCTGAAGGACAGGAATCTCTTCAACACAGAACAACATTAATAAATTCATTTTCAGAAAGAATTACGTCTGAAAAATAATCACATAAATACATGAAATAACCCTGCTGTAGATCTTCAACAATCAGGAGCTTTACTTGTATCAATTTACCTTCAAACACTGAAAGAACATTTAATACATTCATCAAAACGCTGAATGATATCGATATCGTCACACTAGAACTTGCTTCAGGTTTCACCCCACTGTCTTCAATACCACAGTGGAACATTAGAATTTAAAATGTTATTGAGGAACAGAATATGAACTCATTATGGTCTGTTGATAAAATTGCAACAGCAAAAAAAGAAAAAAATCATTTGTCAGCAAGCCCTTCAGACAATTCTGTGACAGCATCAAGTGTGTTGCACAGAGCGGATCCATCAGCTGGAGGAGATTAAGGTGTGAACAACAGGGGGAGCTGTTGTCAACCTCTCTGGGTGATGATGGGTCTGTGAGGTCCGAGTCTCTATACAGACGCGTTAACACATCAAGCACACGAACACACGTGTGGAAATGTGTATAAGAAATGGTGTGAAGGCAGATGTCTTGAACCTGTGGGTAGTGTGGTCTGTGTTGGCATCGTGGTGTTGTCTACAGGAGTGTCCAGAGGAGGCTGGTAGATCCCATCCACTGGGTTGATGGTGCTCTGGAGGAAACGAACAAAAACAACATTGCCATCAACAACAACTCCTCTCTAAACATGACATCAGACAGAGTAGCACACCCACACCACTGCCTGCTTACTAATCTAAAATGTTTAACAGACAATAAACCTTGAGATTAAAATACTGCAAAATGAGAGTTTAGCCCCAGTTTTGGCCTATAAACTGTCTACAGTCATACAGGACATCAACTTATTTTTGAATACTCAGGTACAATATGACTAGCCTATTTTAACAACATCTATAAATGTGGTTACATGCTAACCACAGTGAAACACCATTTCCTTAAATATCTAAGCCAGATGTCACCAACTTCACAGCTTGTGTATTGGTTATAGATCAGCTTTATGGTATACCTACTCCACAACAAGAACAGTGAAATAAAATATGCACGCCCCAGCCTGGGAAGATCAATTTCCTTTCACTCCATTTCCTGGAAAGAGTGGCATTTCCAGGTTTCATTAAACTAATCAATATGAAACCAACAACACCGCTTACAATCCAAACACCAGCACTAGCTTTTACACAGTAACCAACAGCGCTTCTTGAACTCTGAGCAACCGTTCAGTCTAAAAAGGAGTTAATTAACTCCACTGGGCTGCAGACTAAATCTGTAACATGTTTTAACTCTGTGGCACTTGATTTCCCGGTGGTAAAAACCTGTGGGGATACTCATATCTGCAGTGGTCTGCCCTCATCAGAGCCACCTTAGCAGCATGTGTCCATGCATTTGAATACAGGCACAAACACACATAAAAAGTAGCCCGTTGTGTAATGGGGTCACTGGCACCAATGACCCAACTGACAGGAACACCGACAACAACACGAGCTAAAGCAAAACCACATCGACCCTCATTCCCCAACAACTTACCCTCAGGGCTCTTGGTGCCACTGAAATTAGATCCAGTCAATGTGATGCATTACCTTATTACTCAAACTTGACCTATAGTCTGTGATTTTTACAGCTTTTTTCTAGGCAAGTTTTGATTAAGTCATTTGAGATCAACAGGAACAGGCACAGTGAGTCAGAACATGACCCGACAAGGATGTAAGGGTGAAAATACAGTAGCTGGTGTAAGTACCAAAGTTGGACTAGAATACCAGAAAGTAGACAACAGGCCTCCACAATCCCAGGATGCAACACTGAGCATGTTACAGAAAAGAGACTGACTACAGAGGAAGAAGAGCTGTGACGTGAAGCCATGGTTGTTTTTCTGAATGGAAAATTTCCCTCTAAATACTACCCTAAGGACTTGGAAATGACTCTCTGATCTTGTTTGTGCTACGTTTCAGTGTGCCACCAAACATTTTAATGGTCAACAAAAAGCAAGTTATAATCTGAGGTAGAAAATGTCATGCAGAGAAGCTTGGTCTTACACCTCAGCTCCGTTTGCCCTCCTGTTCACACGTCTCTCTCTCTCTCTTTTATCATCAAGTCTTCTGCCTCTATTCCTTCCTTCCTACCTCCCCTCCACACTGCCCAATGCTTGCCGAGTCCACGTGCCTCCATGAAAGTAAGGCGACGGCTACTAATTATAGCCAATTACAGAAATATTGGTCTGTCATGGTGGGACCAACCTGTGGCCTTGCAAGCAGGAGCTAAAGTAAAAGCAGGTGGAAGGAAAGAGTTAGAGCTAAAAACGGCTTTTAGGACATATGTCATGATTGATATATTTTTTCGTGAATGGAATATTAACGCAGCAGGTAGCTCTAGCAGCAGAGCAAACCTAAACCAATCACAACACACAAACTATTTTGACAGATAAATACTGAACAGGTTTCTGGTGGGCTCGGTTTAAGTGATTCATGCACTTTATGGCAATTCCCCTGCCGGTGCAGTGTTCGACAAGATCAATCCAACATGCTGCTTGTGTGTCCACTATTTTAAAACGAAGGTCTACAGTGCATTCATCATTTGAGCCACATTACAGGCATACAGGCAATGTGACAGACATTTAGGCCTCCTAAAGCTGCAAAGATAAATGTATCACAAAGATTATGGCATATAAAACGTGCAGTTAGATTTGTAGACAGACCATATGCTGTGCTATTTATACTACGTAATACTGTACTTAATGACTGTGAGACTAAGTCATCTATAGGGCATATGAGCTGTACGGCCCCTGTGGATTCTTCGAGGACAACACTGGATGTTTTCTATGTGTTTAGTCCATTACCTACAAACTGTTCACATTACCTACCATTTTCCAAAGCATACTGAAAGTTTTTAAGATTGATTTTTTTACCTTCCAGGTACCCACTGGGTTTTGTTAATTGCAGCGTGGTCTATAAGCTCTCAGTACATGTTTCATTTGTCCTTCAGTCCTCATTTTTCTGTATCTTCCATTTTCCAGGCCCCCTCCCTGCCTTCCCTCTTTCCTATATACCCATTCCCCAACCTTTGCATGGGTACAAAAATGTACTTGTTCAGTTCAGTGAATATATAGTCCACTTTCAATTTTTTGTAGCATTGATTGCATGGCAATGTCGTCATGAGTTATTGTGAGTGTTAAAATAAAGAAGACTACATGTTTACTGTGATGGATTACCAATCTAATGCCTGCTTTAATTCTTCAAATTGATATCCCCAACATATTAAAAGGAAGTGAAACAAATGGCTCCCTGTAAGATAAACAAATAAAAATAAATCTAGGAACTTGCAGTAAAGGCTTTGGAAAATAATTTCAGTCAGTAATTTAAAGTACATGTGTTTTGTAGTTAAAACATGCAAAACACCCGGTATGGCCCTCGACATGAAGACAGGACACCTGCAGAGCCAGTAAAGTGCACTCTGGATGGCTATTAGCGCTCGATGGTTGAATAAGCAGGCAGTGTGTATGCGATAAATCAATGGTGAATTAGCTGACTCTAATTAGTGGGTAAAGTGCAACATTCTCTTACATAAAGACATGCAAACACACACGTATAGTCTACGTACACATACATATTCTGCAACAATGTGCATTTTCTGTACAATTTTGCACACACACATAGACATTTTGTGTCTTGATGAAGAAAAGAATAGTTCCCAACCATAGCTAAAAGAATTTAAATCTCAGATGAAGTCAGGAAATTATTAACTTAATCAGCAGGACAGTGGTTGCAGAGATGAGGGAAAGAGCTAGAGACAGAGCTTATCTCCAAATTAGACAGCATGCACTAAAGAGATGATCTGATTTATCCAATCTTCTAAAGTGGAGAGTAAATTAAGCAAGAAAAGAAAGTTAGCAGTTTGTTTGATTTCAATTTCTGTCATGGACGGAGAATGTCAAACTTACTATAAGTCCGTTTGCGTGTTGCTGTTCGTTACTTTGGTCCTTAAAATTTTGAGAAGACAACGTTAGACTACTTGTGTAAGAAGGTTGAAGAGTCATTTCATAAAGCATCCTGAGCATCTGCGGTTTAGAGAGCAATGAGATCCATCCCTCTCATCACATGGAGGTTCATAATATTCACCAACTTGCCACATTCAGTAATCCTTTCATCACATGCTAAAACCCTCCATCAGTTCTTTCAGTATCAATAAGGACAGGATTGCTCTGCCATGCCAATCTGTAGAGTAATCTACATGTTTCCTGGAATCTTATTCATGAGCATCTGATTCAGAGATTTAAAAAAGCTACAAGTCTCACCTAACAACTACATGAAGCAGAAATGACAGCTCTACTTCCTTTTCAAATGTCTGAATGGAACATGTGATGCAACGAGTACTGGACTACACCCTCATCAACCACCGACCCACATAGCAACTGTAAGCAGGGAACTACCCCAGAGACAAGAAAACACACAGTGCACACTGATGTGGTCTCACAAGAACATGAGATTATGGTGAAGTGGCAGACCAAACTATCAGACACACGCTGATATTGTCTTTACCTTGGCGATTTGCAGGAGTACAATACAGTGCTTGATGGACTCTACCATGCTCTGAAAGAAAAAAGCAGAAAAGGAATTCAATAACTAGGAACTGACTTGAAATCTCAAAGACAGGAAGGAAAATGCGTTAAGTTCTGACTTACACAAGTAGTCTCCTTCAAATTTTCAATTTTCTGTAAAAGGAAAAAACAAAACAAAAACAGGCTGTAAAATCCAACAGCAATTTAAAAAACAAGTAGTTCAAAAGCAGAAGCACTGACGCAACTGGTTTAACAGAAAAAAGCAGGTAGAAAATAGAAAGTCTAACTTAGAGCAGCAGCTTTTTTGTTCTTTGAAAATTTACAGGACAATTTCCCAAACTGAAGAGCTTGGTGAGGTCACAGTGACATTGGGCCCTTTGACTTTTTTGTCAAAGGACCCAAAAAAATGTGACCAAAAAAAAAAGCCAACATTAATCTCAGGGAGGAAGTGAATCACACGCTGCTGGTAAATAACTAAGACACCCTGAAACTGGACTGCTTCCTCCAACAACAATAAATACCTTCACAAGATAATTTCTTCAAACAAAAATTATGCATTACCAAAAAAAAGAATCTGCTTTTGTGGAGTGAAATGGTCTTAAAAAGCTAGAAATAAAAAAAAGATATGCAACTGTAATGTTAAGCCCAAACAAATTATGATCTATAACAATAGTATATGGGTTCTATCAATGGTCCCTCAATTACATGTCTTTACTTTTTTTAATACACAAGCAGGGCCTCTTGTTCATCAGCTACCGTCAAAACCCTCACTGTGCCATATGAATAGCTAACTGTGTCAGTGGGTTAGAGCTGCAACTATTAGTCGATTAATCAATAGACAGAAACTTAATCAGCAACTATTTTGACTATCGATTAATAATTTCAGTTGTTTTTCAAGCAAAAATGCCAGATCTTTTCTGGTCCCAGCTTCTCAAAATCTCAAATCATTGTAAAGTGAATGTCTTTGGGTTTTAGACAGTTGGTTAGACAAAACAATACATCAGTTTTGGGCTCTGGGAAATTATAATGGAAAATGTTTCACTATTTTGTGACATTGTGCAGACAAAACAATTAATAGAAAGAGAAAATAATCTGCACGTAATGAAAATAATGATGATTAGAGAAAATAATCATTAGTTGCAGCAGTCTGCACAGTCTCTTATCAGAAGTCTGTCAGTTGGCCTGTATGTCAGTTGGGTCAATATTTGGTGTGGCTGGATGTGGCTGAACTTTTTGCAAGATTCAAGTTTCAGTGGGTCTGTCTCAAATAGGCTAACTGTATGGACGCTGTTAGAGTAACATATAAAACTGTATGATAAGGAACCGATTTGCTATCTTTTCAAATAAAAAGACAAATTCTTAAATTATTTTCTCAATATAAATGCTGAGACACAGGTCATAATGTCATTTTTAACCAATGCAATAACCTTTAAAAATAAGATGGCTTAAAACTGACAAACAACAGATATCAAACATCTGCACTGCACTGACAGCTATCATTTTTAGCTCCCCAGTGCTACATGTCAGCCCGCTTCCCCTGCTGTTAGCCTCGGCTCTAATGACAGCGAGAACAGCAGACCAGAGAGCAGACGCACAAGGACAGAGCAGCACTGCTGGTACTCACTCTGCGTGATTCATCCTCTTTGCAGTCCTTGATCTTCTCATCAAACAGCTGTGTGAGAGTGACAGAGAACAAGAGGTGGAATATGAGCTAAGAAGGGTACACAGTCAAATGAGTCTTGAAATAATCAGATCTGCGGAGATAAAGTGGCTTGACATAATGTGGTGGCAAGTAGCGAGCTCTTCATACCGAGGAAGGACACTGGCAGTGTTTTCATTAAGAGACAATATGTTGCTGCTTCTTTAAATACATGGTTTTCTGCTTTATCATCATGCTACCACAAATCTTATTTTGAATGACTTCTGCTTTGTTAAAGGGGAGAGTGAGAGCAGAAAAGAAAAACAAGAGACGAAATAAGGAGAAGGGCATGGCACAGATTCAAATGCAAGCCATGCCATGTATGTGATAAATTTAGGGAAATTTTTGGTTGCAACATAGAATAAATAATTTCATCTGTGTGAAAATTCTTTCAAATGGACTATATTCCCTCTGGATGTTTAGCCAAATATCTCAAAGTGAGTGGCAGATATCCTACATTTCTCAAATCTACATGAAAGTGTAAAATATTCCAGATGAAATGAGTTAGGTGTTGCTCCTATGAGTCCTACCTTTAACTGGTCAATCAGAATCTGTAGGTAGGCGTCAGCTTCAGCTAGCTTCTTGTCAAAGTCTTGAACACTCGGAACAAATCCTGTCTCGGCCTCCTGAAGATGGAGAAACAAACACAGCTAAGCATTAGTGAAGCCCCAACCGAATCCATGTCAAAACGCAATGCAAGTATTTGCATATTCAAAGTAAAATAACCAGCCACTACCAATAACATAAGCCACTTATTCACATATTATCCATTCATAAAAAAGAGATCGTCTCTGTCACCTCCTGGCCAGGTAAGCTTTGTAAACTGTTACACAAAATGGTGGACAGAAACATCAACAGTTCAGGAGAATCTTCCAGCAGCGTACTGTACTGGGGGAGATAGGAATACTATTGTTTAAAGGCTAGCCTACACAAAAGGCTAGCAGGTCTGTCTGCCTGCCTGACTGATCGGAGGCCAGCGAATTTTAGGCTTCAATAAAACTGAATCAAGGAACTCAAGGCTGGAGAGGATTTAGCTACTGACAGGGAAGCATGTGTGTAAATGGACTGAGGTACACTCAAATTTGTTGTTTGTTAATTAGCTTGCCTTAATAGCCCCATCACAATCAGGAACACAAGACTCCACACACACACACGTACAGAAACTCGGGCACAGACAATTTCATTACATAATATCCATTAAAAGGTAATTACTAGACTATTGGCAGGACAGACGTGACCGGGCATCTGTCTCTATCTGTCTGAGAACAATCCAGTTGGCTGTGACACAAAACCAAAAAAACAGGAAAATTAGCAGATAACCGTCACACACACAAGACTTCCTTAAACAAACAAACAAAAAAAACACCCCATATTTAATGCTGAAGCCTGTCAATTGCAAGGACATTCAGCACCAATAACAACACAATAAGTCCTCTACGTCAAGCCAGGTGAATCATTAAGATAAGTACCAGCGTGTGTCACTGCAACGTGTTACTGCTACACAGCAGTTACTCTGACATGTAAAAACACAGAACAACATCTCTTACATGAAAAAGCAGAGTGTGAGATAGTAAAACTGATAGACTGTTCGAATCAAACAGAAACCCCGTTAGTAAATCAAGCTCTACCGCTGCTTTGGATCTGCTGCGTCGCACAGTGCTGGTGTGTCCTGAGTCTGTGGGGGTTTTTCTTCCTGATAAAGACGATCTCACAGGAATGTGGAGAAAAGCCATTAACAGCCAAACACTGTTAGCAACTGCCCCAGCCAGAGTCCTGCTAAAGTTTAAACTGTAAAAACATACTACCTTTATAGAGAACAAAGTCTGAGTTAACTCAGCAACCATGAAGCCTGCAGTTAACTGGCCAAACTTCCTCAAAAAGGATCAAAGGTGCTTTCACTGTCAGCGAGACTGCAAAATATAGCTGGCCACATGAGGGCCTGAGCAAAAATCTAAATCAAAAACTATTTTGATGCAGATGTGAATGTGTATTTACTGGGAGTGTGCGTTTTTCTCTCATTCAGTGCGAGGAACTTGCCCTGCCTGCTTACTCACACTACACTAGAATATTACTCCAGTTTATTGAGAAAAGAGCTGCTATCTATCTGGTAAGGCATTACACCATGATCATTTTTACATTTTCACTTAACAAAACATCACCAAATTCAGAGCAATGCTAAAACATCTACATGTGCTTGTGTAAATACAGGGTGTGGACTACCTTTGTGAATCTTATAATCTTCAAATTTCAAGACAGAGCCCCTATCATTACGTAGTGAACAAGATCTCATGTGTTGTCAACACACATAATGGAGGGGAAGTTTTTTTTTTTTTTTTTTTTTTT
>LKNJ01000295.1:40552-167377 GCA_002120245.1 Maccullochella peelii
GTGTGTGTGTGTGTGAGTGTGTGTGTGTGTGTGTGTGTGTGTGTGTGTGTGTGTGTGTGTGTGTGTGTGTGTGTGTGTGAGTGAGAGACATAGTGGGAATATTTTAGAGCAGCCCGCAAAGTCTCACACACAGACACTCACAAACCCACCCAACCACCCCAGACTCTACAAACAACACTGGCCTCTCACCCTCCCCCCTCCCACGGTTTGTATTTGTCTTTCCACGCAGTGTGACCCACTTTAAAATGCTTCTGCTGCCCCAGCAGCGCACTGCAGCCGTTAAAGTTCTGCTTGCTATGATGCAGTGGCATTTGTGTGTGTGTGTGTGTGTGTGTGTGTGTGTGTGTGTGTGTGTGTGTGTGTGTGTGTGTGTGTGTGTGTTTACTTACTGGGTGCCTCGCTCCAATGGACATGCTGCGTTAAACCTTGTACATCTCTCCCATCAGGCCATTTAGCCTGACACAAGATCGTTTTCTCTTTCTCTGCCTACAGCAACAAACCACCAGCTCAAGAAAAGTTAACGTCCTTTCTCCCTCCTCCCCCTCCACACAGAAACAGAAAGCAATCTCCCCCGCTCACTCTACACTGCAGTCTGCCAACATAAACCACAGCAGCCTTCAGACTGTGAGTTAGCTGTGTAGCCAGTCTGGCCACAGTATATCCTTCGGCAGCAGTTATCAGCTGAGCGTTCGGTATGAAGGCAGACAGAGCTGAGTTAATCCAGGACCCTCCCCTGGCAGGAAAGGCACACTTCCTCTCACGCAGGCAGAAGAGAAAACACACAAAGCAGCAGCAAGTGCTGACAGGGACAAGCATTAACGGCCACTCTGATTGGCTGAGGCAGTAGAGGCAGATGTTTGGTTGATCAAGCAAGTAGGTCTCGGATTGGTTTCTGCTGGGTCACATGACACTACGACAGCAGCGCGCTAACACCGCATAAGTGTGTGTGTATGTGTGTGCACCGAGCAAGCAGGCGCACGTAGCACATCAGAAGGATTTGTCATAGAGGGAGGGAAGGCAGAAAAAAGGAAGGAGGGAGGGAGAGCAAATGAAAAGGTTAGTCATGAGGGTGAAAAGGAGGAGGAGATGGGTGGAAAGAGCTGTACGTGGATGATGATGAGAGGGGAACAAGCAGGAAGGTTTGGTTCAGGGAAGGAGAGCAGGAAATAAGGGTGGCCAGAGAAACAACTGGAGGGCAGGATGAGCAGGAAAAAGAACTGGCTGAGACACACTCAGTCTCAAAAACAGACACAAAAAATGAAAAGGGACAAAACAGGCTGCCAGCAGGTCAGCAGTAAATCAAACAATCAATTATGTCTTTCCATAAAACTAAGCCTGGTCCCGACACCAGTCCAAAGCAGATGTGTTGCCATAACATCCTCCATTTATGATGACATGAATGTCACCATTATTTCCATTCATACTGACAAGACTCATCACTGATTCTCAACTGTTCTGTTGAGCAACAAAAAAAAAAAATCAGGTACAAGCACGGCACAAAAAGCTAGGGCTAAGAAGAAGACCTGAGATGCATAGTCCCTTATAAAGTCATCATATGGGTACATGATTTACAGAGTATGCAAATGCATGCAATCTGAAGTTCAATAAAAATCCCACAATCAAAGCTGTGATTTCTAGGTAACATATTTATCTTCGTTTTATCTATACCAGTATACTCTTTAGGTACTACAAAGAAGAGCTTGTTTGCTTAGGAAAATAGATATATTTAAACTACATATACAAAACAACTTTTTCTAACTATAGTGGATGGGTTAGACACACACACACACACACACACACATATACAAACAAGTGCATGGTTACATACCCGGAGTTGGAGGGTGTGACGGAGGATAGTTCCCTCTAAGGCGTGGATCCACTTCTCCCGCTCGTCTGCATCTCGGGCTGAAGGCAGAAGCACACAGACACACCCAGTGAGCCACGTTTTCCATACAGACACCATCAGTAGCCATTACACTCGTGTTACACAGTGATGGCACCAAGACACCACACTGAAATGACATGAGTACTGGTGACGCAGTGATGGACGCTGTGTATTCATCTAGAAATTATAGTTTGCTTTTTATCTAAAATACCTTCATTTTGCTTAACCTCAGGTTCAGGTCTGAAAAATCTTTGAATCGTATGTATATGCAGTTTCACAAATAAGACAATAACCATAAGCTGTATTTGTATAGCCCCTTTTATATATAAGAGGGGCAAACAAAGTGCTTTAAAACTGAAGCACTTTGAACAACACAGATCAAAAAGCAAGGACAAGACAATGAAATCCAATAAGACAATAAAAAGAAACAGATTTAGATGAGCACGTAATAACTTCCCGGCTGAAAATCAAATGCAGAAAGATGTCTGGAGATTTCAGATGACAGATGCCCATACATTTCCATAAAGGAACAATTCGGCATTTTGGGAAATATGAGTATTCACTTCCTTGCCGAGAATGAGATGAGAAGATTAATACTACTCTCAGATCTGTCTGTTAAATATGAAACTATAGCCAGCAGCCAGTAAGCTTAGCTTAGCATAAAGACTGGAAGCAGGGGGAGACAGCTAGCCTGGCTCAAAGGTAATAACATCCGCCTAGCAGCACACCTCTAAAGCTCACTAAATAACACGTTATGTCTTGGTTTTTTTATGCTTAGAAAAACCAAAAAGTGTAAAAATATCACGTTGTCTTTTTACAGGGGTAATGTGCCGGACTATTTCTTGGCCGGGTGCAGTGAGTTGAGATATAGTCCAGCACATAATGGGCGGACACAGGCTAGCTGTTTCCCCCTGCTTTCAGTCTTTATGCTAAGCTAAGGTAACGTCTCCTGACTGCAACTTCATATTTATCATATAGACATAAGAGTGGTATTGATCTTCTCATCTAACGCTCAGCAAGAACGCAAATAAGTCTGTTGCCCAAAATGCCGAACTATTCCTTTAAATTAGAGTAATGAGCGAGGCTAGTTAGGGCTGTGTCTAAATAGCAGCTTAAAATTTGGCAGCTATGTAACTGTGCTAATGAACAAAACAAATCTAAATAAAGTTAGCTTTCATATGATGGAGTACAAACATCTTCAATCAGAGAATATTTAAGGGAAGCTGGGTAGGGCTGTACCTAAATATAGTAAAACATTTATTTAAATGACATAAGTCAGGCAGTATCTGACCAAAAACCAACCGCTCACATTTTTGGTAGGTGAAAGAAGTACTCAGAGAGTATTGAGCTTTGATGCCCAGCTCTATGTATGATAGTGATGGGTTAATCAACACCAGAAGAATCAATACTTCTATGATCACTGTAAAAATGAGGAGTTAAAGCTCCTTCAGAGTGGTGAGGCAGTACTGTTTCACGCCTGTTTTTTTTCACATGGAAGCCTTGGGGAGCATGTGTAAAATGGAGCTGGGTGAGGCTAGACCCTCAGAGCAAAGACATAACAGACAGCCAGTGACATTAAACAGTGACCCAATACAGGCCCTGACACGTGCAAACCACACACACACAGCAAAATGCCAACGGAGATACCATATTTTGTGCTCTGCCAATACACGGCCAGAAGTGAATCCATCCGGTCAGATTGTAGCATGTATGCGTGTGTTGTATGTATGTATTCATAGTAGAAGCATTAATGGTTTTTAAGTTCTTACAGGGAAAGTAGCTTTACATCTGCTTTACTGTGCATGTGTTGATGTTCACCACAGTCCAAAAAAGCTGTGAAAGACAAACTTAATATATATGCTACTGAATTAGCTGGCAAACTATATCCTGTGTAAGAATCATTTTTCATGGAGCTGAAAACAAGACAGTACAGCAGATGAATGGCTGTGTTAGCACAGAGGCTGAGCAGTGCTACAGCAGAAAAGCTTTTAAAGACATTAAAAGGCAGCCGAGGCTCAGGCCGATCCACTCAGACAGCGCCTCACTGCCCTCTCACTTTCTCCTCAGCCAAACAGACTCTCTAGAGGAACAGATTACTGCGGCTAATGTTGTTTAGCTCTATTCATGACACAGGAGAGGGAGTAGAAGGGCCATTTAACAAAAACAAATACCGTAACTGTATGAACTGTGTCGCAAGTCCAATCTTTGTCCTAGTCTGTGGCTTACATGTACACCATGATTTATAGTCCCAGGTAGGTATGAACAGTTAAATCTACAAAGTTAGCCTGTCAGCCAGTCAGTTCACCTGTAGGCTAGTCACATAAGGCAACACATTGAAAGTCAAGACAGTGGCTGTCGATGTGAGCCTCCTTTGTTAATCTGCAATGTTACATATTCAAACAACCTAAAGACAAAAAAGACGTATAATCATAAAGTGTCCATATAAAATAGACCCAGGAAGAATTGAGAATGTTTTTCAAGATATCTAGAATGTGTCCTTCATTCATTTTCATCATCAGGTGATAGGAAATGAGGACAATTTCCTGGTTTCTAAGTTCACAGTGAAAATACTGTCCAGCCCTTTACAGTGAAAAGGGTTCAAAGGGCTTGTTATGTGCTGTTTCACAGCAATTACCAAATTTAATAGAGGAACAAAAGGTGCAAAAGTCTAAAAGTCATTAAGTTTGTTTCTCCTATAACTGCACAAACTTAACATTTACAATACACTCTTGAGTTTTATGGTGCTGTTTTAACCCTGTAAGAGTGTAACAGTCTCACAGGCCAGCTGCTAAGTAGTGCCTCTGAAGCCTTAGAGGTCAACAGAGGAAGGTGTGCTGACTAAATCCTGTTACTGTAGACTCTTCTATGCTAGAGGAAAGCAGAGAGGCACAGCAAGGTTATTAGAACAAGCACATACAGAAG
This sequence comes from Maccullochella peelii, assembly GCA_002120245.1. NCBI lineage: Eukaryota > Metazoa > Chordata > Actinopteri > Centrarchiformes > Percichthyidae > Maccullochella > Maccullochella peelii. Next base: position 45,360 of record LKNJ01000295.1, read on the forward strand.
GTACTGAACCTCACACAGATAAACTCCAACCTGTCCACCCACACACACCTTAATAATTAGAGAGACCCTGGCAGATATTGGATCAAAACCCATGATAGATACAGACACACAGAGAACAAATAACCTCAGTCAGGCTGCAGTTCAGTACCCTGATGACCACACTGACAGTGGAGGTCACCTCATATAACTTGTATAAACTAAACCATCATAGAGAGAACCTTACACAAAACTGCAATTACATATCCATGTTTTGGAATCAAGTTTCTCACTGAAGTGTATTGATCCATTTGCTCCTCTTCTCTTTAGCCTTCAAAAGTCTGTAAAAATGTATTTCTGAAACTATCCAGCAGTCAATAGCTCAAGAGCTCTTCATCATTTTAGCTGTATTTTTCAGCACATTTTTCTCTTGTGAATGCACCTGGCAGATACTGAATATCTGTGTGTTTGCTACTCAGGTGGAAGTGACCAACTTCCACAGTGATGTCATGTGAATGTCCTTTATTCTATCTATTTGATTTTCATACTAATTTCAGTTTTTTTTTTTTGCCATTTTTGCCTTTATTACACAGTGTAAACTAAAGTAAAGAACTGAATGGAAATGAAGGGAGTTAAAACAGACATGCAAGGTTGTGTGTCCTCAACCCACTGGCTAGCAGAACGCTCCTTGTATTTGTTTTTTATTTATTCTGAACTGCATTTGAAAAATGCAATGAAACAGTGTTATTATATATACACACACCAATATATTGGGATACTGCTGGCATCCATTTATATCCACATGAAAAATATTAAGAAAATCAAGAAAAGTATTATTTTTGGTCCAGCATCATTTTAATGCTGATACTTGGCCAAATGCAAAGCAAGCAACTCTGCGATCTATTCTTCTAAGAATATGTCACTTTATATTAATTACTCCCTGAATAAAAGCATTGTGGCCTTCTTTTAAAAGCAACTGAACATGGACACGCCTGAAACCTTTGCCTGTTTGTATATCCTTAATTCTTCTGCAATTGTTTCTTTAGCAGGTTATTAACCACACAACCATCTTCTGCTCTGCTGTTGCCTGATTAAATGTCTCTCCAGATACATTTCTGTCTAACTTACATCTTTCGCACTGTATTAGAAATCAGCTCTAGCTCAGGAATTAAATGTATATTAATGAAGCTACTGGTAGTTACGGTCACCTAGACTGCAGTAAATGCCATCATAGACAAGTAAACAAAGAGAGAAGGTGCTAATATCGGTTTCAATTACCACACACACAAACACACACACACAGACACACACACAGACACACACACAGACACACACACAGACACACACACAGACACACACACACAGACAGACAGACAGATACCATGCCCAGACAAACAGACAAATTAACACACTAAGCCAACAGTGGCATTATTCCTAACCCAAGGATTCTCCCATCCCAGTGGTCAGGGTATCCAATCGCAAAGATTTCCTTTACAATGCCCAGCCTCTCCCCATAATGCTGATCCTCCTTTCTCCAAAAGCCTCTGTGAATTATTCATCCCTCCCCTCTTCTTTCTCCTCCTGCCATCTTCACACAAGCTGATGAAATGTTTCAGTACATGCTCCAGCGGGAGGACGGAGGGTCTGATGCTCAGGACTGCAACCTGTCAACAAAGTGGTAGCTACCCAAATGTGGTGCAAAGAAAATGCACAATTTCAAAATGAATACAATGTGGTGGGAAAATTAAGTATCTGTTCAGTACTTTGCTCATTTAACCTATGATTTAGCTCTAAGTGTGTGACAAAAATGTAAAATGAACACATCTTATTGCTTTGGATTGACTGAGTCATGTGTGATCTACTCTTGGGAACATCTTCCTAACTAAATACACAAGTCCTGACAGAACTCAGATAAAAATAGATGACCATGGTGGGACATTTAAAAGAGAGATGAGAGCAGACAGTGCAGGTGATATCGAGGTGAGGGAGGACCCTGGAGACGTGTGAGAGAGCATGACGGGGTGTCTCATCCTGGACTGATGCTCCGGGCAGTCGGGGCAGCCTGACAAAGAGGGATGAGAAGACGAGGGATTGATAGCTACTGTAGATAGGAGGAGGTGAGTGAGAGCAGAGATGGGGAAAGAGGAAAACGGGAAGCTAAAGGGCTCTCAGGCAACTCTGATGCACCGCCAGGGGAGAGGGGCTGATGAATAATGGATGCTTCTCTAAATAGAAAGACAGTACAGAGCTGCACTCCGGGCTAACACAGTGGCCAGCCGGCTCAGAACTACACTTCAACCTGGTGAGCAGGACTGTCCTGTAAGGAAGTAAAATGGCTCAACCCTGGAAAATTATAGTTTCTTTACACCATAACCTGAAACACACTTTGATAATGGGCTGTGTATCAGCAGGCTGTGTTGGTCAGTCTATAGTGCCTTTCTTTAACCCTCTTAATCTTGGCAGTGATACCTTACCCACTCACCAGCCCATACATAATGGCACACAGGCATATGGCCACATTCAAACTGCTGCTGCTGCGAATTCTGGGAGACTGACTGCATAACATGCTCCGACCAGGATCATTTTACAGCAACAGCGAAATCTCCTCCTGCCCAACATCCTGTGCATCTCTTGATAACTAACCTAACAGCTGATGTATCCAGAATCTCATGTTCAGCACACATTTAGTGCCAATTTTCTGCCCGTTCCTCCAGTGGTGATACATGAGACAGTGCTCCTTTGAGTATCTTGAGAGCAGATGTTTCTTACAGTGACATTTCATTGTTGTCTCTCAAACAAACACTGTGATCATCTGGGTCACAGTCTGCTGCAAAGATTCAGATTGTCCTGTGCAACGATATGCTGCTTTCAAAGATAACTTTCCCACATTCCCACACTGCTGATTTAGCTGAACTAAAAAAGTTTTCAATTTTAATTGTCATTGGTCAAGATATGTCTATGCATCGTCAAATTTACTACACGTCTTTGTTGTCTGTGTTGCCTTTTCACCCTGCCAGAAATGAATTTCCCTCTTTGACTGCATTAATGAAGGTTTTGGAATAATGCTCTTAAATTTGCACTCATGAAATTAGAATATAATTTGCATAGATTGCTGCTGTTCTCCCGTTCCCCAAAGTAGAAGTCTCTCATACTCTGGTAATTCAGATAATATCCACCAACAACTGAACATACAAAATTAAAAAAAACAACAACGAATGAATGCAACTTTAATTTACTGAGGCATTACAACTGATGCCAAAGACTCAGATTAACTGTGGCACAGAAAGTTCCAGAACAAATTAAGATCATGACATTTGAGCTATTATTCACTGACAAAAACTATTATTGCCATCCTTAGCGGGAAAAAACTAAGATTACATCATTGTTAAGTCAGTAACAACAAACTAAATATCACACCTAGTCTGTGAAAACATTTGACTGATTCACAACACACTTCCCCCTTAATAATTCTTCACAGCCGACAGCGAGGAAACAGTCTACTTCACACTGTTCTGAACTGTCCTTGAACCTCGATAACAAACCAATACACCCGAGCGCTACACAACATACTGCTCCACCCTGACTGCACATCCCAGAAGACAAACAAACAACGCCTCCTCTTGATCCTTTTGCCCGGGACTGGCATGCATGCGGATCATGAGACGTGCACGGTTTTCTCCTTACCCTTCCGTTTGTAGAACCACAGCATACAGCTTCGGAACACAGACATGGGAGAGGGCATGGAGGAGGTGAAAGGGGCGGGGGGCCCATGGACTGTGGCTGGTGACCCTCAAGAAAGGAGGTGAAGGGGGGTGCTGGTGGTAAAGTGTGAGGGGGTTGGTGTTGGCAAGGGGGAGAATGGATACAAATAGACAGATGGAAGGGCTGAGATGAAGGAAAGGTGGAGGAGGTTAGTTAAAGACCTGGTGGAGTGACAGAGTAAAAAAGGGTGCGGTGTAGTGGACTGGACAGCTCCGTGTCAAAAAAGAGGGAAGAATTGGCAGGACGGGAGGGGGGCGATGCTGTAGCTGGGAGCCAATCCTGTCCCTATGGAGTAAGTGGTTGGTAGACAGCGAGCGGCGGTGGCAGCAGCAGCGGTGTAGCAAAGGGTGAACAGCGGCAGCAACCAGAAGAGACCTGAGCTCAGCTTCCAGCTCAGCAGTATTCTCTTATTACTCCCAGAGGCTCAACTGCAGAGACACACAAGCAGCAATCTTCCTCCTCAGCCACAGTCAGGAGGGCAGAGGAAAAAAAAAAACCTTACTAGCTTGTACTATTCCAGAGGAATCTGTCTAGCTTGCAGTAGAACAAATCTTGTTTATCTACAGAAATACGTCAGTCCAACTTCACAGAGCTTGGAGAGGTTCCACAGGAAGGGAGAAAAAAACTCAGATGCACGCAACACGCTTTGACAATGTGTAGATGTCTGTGTGCATGTGTTTCCTGGCATTAGAGCAGACCAGTCCAAGTCTTTAAAAGGTGGGCAGGGAAAGAGGAGTGAGAGAGAGAGAGTGAGTGAGAGAGCAAATGAACAGTAGGGATGGATGCTAAAGAGATCACAGAGACAGAAAGCCAGTGATAGTAACACAGAGAAGAGGGGGCATGAAGAGAAAAAAAAGGGGACACATCACCTTGGAAATGGAAAGTCTTCTGGTCCACAGTGATGGTGAATGTGCTGTCGTCCTCGTCATCGATGCCGATCACAGCTCCCTGGGCAAACAGATGGAGAGAGAGAAAGGGGGGAAAAAAAACAGGCAGTCAGACAGTGGGACACGTCATACTCCACTTTCCATTTCTGTCCTCATGCCCTCCACATGTTCCAGCAGCCCCTGACTGACTCTCTTTTGCAAATTACCCTTGGTCCATCCCCTTCAAACGTACCTCTTGCCTTCTCACAGTCACTCTGTGTTTCTCTCTAACACACACACACACACACACACACACACACACACACACATCCGAGTGCAGCCTTTTGGAACATGGGAGAGAAGAAGGGAGGGGAGGAGGAGGTGGGATTTGGGAGAGTGAAGGAGGAGAAAGGCAGTGAAGGGTGGAGAGAAACAGACACTGGGGACCAGCAGCTAGTAGCCGACAGGAGAAAAAGAACTGCAGAGAAACGGCCTGCTGGCTAGCTGGGACATAAGCTCCTAGCAACAGGAATAGGGTGTGTGACTCACACAGCAAACCTGCAAATAATACAAACAACTACTACAGGGGCTGGATGAAATAATATAAACAGCTGTAAAATAATTTGCAGCCCAGTACAATAACTCTCCATAAATCCCACCTTTAAGAAACTTTTTAATTACATTTTTTTATTAATATTGAATTTCAGACTCAGTGAGACGATGTCTTGTCTATCCAAGACAATTAACATTATGATTAATTTCACCCTTTTCATTAAAAAAAATACATAAAGTCAATTCCATTGTGTTAGAACATTTCCGTTGATTTATTAAATAGATTCTGATAGACAGTCACACCACATGACATAACGATAACAAGCAAGGCATCGACTTTGGAGCTCTTAAGAAAGTCTGCAGAGCATAGTCAGTTACTTTGAAAAATTCCAACAAAAGGGTCTGGTATATGCAGTATCTTGTTATGTGTCGAGGCTCAACAAATTGATAACACAGGATCCAACTGGGATATTCTCATAAGTGACCCATGCTTAGTTTTTTTCTGAACCTCCCAAGATATCTTATAGGAAAGCCCCTACTATCAAAGAGAAGTTGGTCTATAGTTAGTGGAGGGGAAATGAATGGTTGAAAAGATGACTAATGTATGAGTGGGACACAAAACATTGCCCTAATATATTTTTTATAAAAGTAAATGTCAGATATAAAGGCAGGTATTAAAAAATAATAATAATTCTCCTACTCTACTGTCTTTATAAATGTTTCTACATTACAAAGAGACATCTCAAGGACTAAGTAAGAAGGAGTATAATAGTCCTTCACAGGTGGTGAATGTTGCAGAGGGAGAGGGAAACCTACTGGATTTTCAAATTGAATGCATATATCTAGATCTGCATGAAGAAACAGATTACATGGCTGTACTTCATGATGGTGATCTGATTTGTAAAGTCATTATTTTTAATATTTTGAAATCACTGTGATAATGTGTATCTGCTGTCATTTCATTGTGTGGTGGATTAATGTTTACTTCCATTGCATTATCTATGTAGTAATAGTATATAGTACAGTATAGTAGTATAGTATCTCACTCTGATCTCTCACCCTGTCAGGCTGAAACCGGCTGACATCTTAAACCGCTAATATGGCCAGCTGTCTTTCTTTCTCTGCCTAAAATGCCGGAAGAACGTTTCTTTCTGATGACAACAAAGTATGAGCTCATAAATTACCATTAACGTCTTTGACACAGTGTCACCAAAACTGACACACAAAGGTAATGTTATTGAAGGCTATTGGACTAGGAGTGCACCGTTTTCTACAGATCTTAAGTTATTTTTTTTATCTTTGAACATGGGGCAACTCTTCCTCTACAATAATTTGACTCATTAAAAATAAATAAATAAATAAAATTAATTTAGTTCCCTCATCGCACTTAAAATTATCCAACAACAACCAGTATAACACTACATTAGATGTTATGGCTACATTGTTATTTCATGCAAGACTAGGCATGACTGGTTTAGCAGGACCACAGATGGAACATGTGGGAAAAATACTTTATAAGAAACTGAAACTGTCAGCTCAGGGTTTGGTATAATATACGATACAGGGATTACAGGTTATTTATTCTTTTTAAGGCATAACATTTGCAAAAACTGTTATTTTGAATTTGTAGAGATGTTTTCACATTAAAAAGAATTTTTTCTTCTGTTGATGAGTGTCAAAAATCCAAATTACATCTCGATTCAAAGTTGTAAAAAGTCCAAGGGAAATTAACGCTTTCAATAACTGATAGGATTTAAATTGATAGTGATTCATTTTTCAGCTCCATGATGCACATCATCAAATTAATGTATCGTAATAAGTTGTTTCACACTGACCGAACCCTAACTGAAACCTCTGACCCATGACTACATGCATATAATTGACACTGGATCCTCTTTTCAGGTAGTTTCAGGAGCTACTTCCTCCCTTCAGTGAGATCTATAGAAACATTTTCAGGGTGCTCTGCAATACCTTTTATCCTAAAACAGGTGTGGTCACATAAAATAAGGCTTTCACTACTGCTCCTGTGAAAACTCATGAGAAACTTTACCACCTTGATTATAGGAGGGCAGGTACAGGGTTGGCCCAGCCCTACTTCACGTTTTACAAAAAGTCAAGAACAGACTAAGAAGGTCAAGTAAGCAGTAAAGGTGGCACCATAAGGAGACTTCATTCAACTGACTCACCTCACAAGAAATGAGAGCTCATTCTTTCAGTACTAATGTAGGCTCAGTCCCAACCCCTACTGCATTAGAAATCTTCCCTTCCTCTGTTTATAAATAGTAAAACAGATGCTGTAGTAGGGCAACTGCTGCCATCTAGTGGACATTGCTTGATACTGAAAACACAAATGCCTTCACTTGGAAAGCTAAACAAGTGGAGCAATGGAGCTGTGGGTATGTCTGCAGGAAACTATTAACATCTGTTGAACTAGGCCAACAAATCAGGCAATTAGTATGTCAGATGAAAGCTGCACGATACTGTGTATACTGTACCAGCCTTTTATGGTTCAGAGAGACTGCATTGACACAGCAAACTTTCTCAGAAAGTCATACATGGTATGTGTCGTACTGCACTCGGGACAACAATGCCCTAAACATGTGGAAACTCTTCCAAATACCTGGTAAACCAGGCCAACAACTCAGTCAAGCATGCAGAGTATGCATTTCATTTATCAAAGACAACTGTCAGGAGAATCTGAGACTCTTACCCTGAGTCGCACACAGCCTCTTCTGGATCCTCGCATCATCTTGTCCTTTGACTGTAAATCAACAACAGAACAAATCGGGGATTAATACAGTACATTTTCAATAAAATGAACCGTGGCTGAATTCCATTTAGCTGTTTCAGTTTCAGGGTCCTGATATTGTGCATGCAGGCTCACAATCACTTGGCTTACTGGGACACTTTGATATTAGTAACACCTGTACTTTTTATTCTATGACAAGTCAAAATGTCAAAAGGCCTAGACAGATAACGTGCACATCTGTAGCATGAAGTTGTTTTAGTTAAGTTTGAAACATTTAACACAAAATCACTATGTAGGGATTATAACAGGCCAGCTCCATATTATGCACAAGGCTAACTGCATATAAACTACATAGTCAGTTTGTCCTGTATGTCTGATGCAATATGAGCAATTTAATACAACTATAGTCTCAGAGTCTCTGCTCTTAATAAAAGTTAAGAGAGAAGACTCTTCCCTTTCACTTGTGTTTGGTATCTGAATGTAGCAGAGTTTTTAAAAAATCATGGTTAAGAAAAAAAGAGATAGTTTGGACTAAAATCATGTGAAGGCAGAGGAGGTACCTGAAGTCATATCACCTTTACTCAAGTCTGACTCACGCTACACTTTAATTTACTGTTAATGTGTACTTTATGATGTAAGATTCATTTTAAAAACTCTTCCTTACAACTTGTTTCACTAGCAGCAACACTTACAGTTTCTTGTCTGGTTTACTTTCGACATTACTAATCAGAGTACACTGAACTCATTCCACTGGGATTAGCTAATCAAAAACCTAACTAGGAGCCACTGTCTCCTCCCGCGGTGCCTTGTTAGCTATTTGGCTAGCAAACCAGCGAGTGTCGGGCTTTAACTACCGTGGACAAATATCACCTCGCCAACATACATCTCTCTCACCTAATCCTGTAAGCCTTTGTCAACAATGTTTCGACGAGTCTGTGTATTTCAGCTTTTATCTTTGCTAGCTAGCTAGCTAGCTGAGGTAGCTAGCTAGCTAGCTAGGTACCTCAGCGGAAGTGTAGAAAAAAATACTGTAATTCGATTCGTCAGTTGCTCTTCGATGGCCGTTGCTACTGGCTAACGCAAGAGTCTGTCATCACAGAGACCCGCCTCTTTGTGCCAGCTGAGTCTCCCAACTCCTGACAAACACAAGGCCCTTATCCCACTTGGGTTTGACAACCAACGACAACTTCTACAATCTAACCTCTTGAGCAGATCAGTTTAGCATTAACAAACTGTGGAAATGAACGTACCGTGTAGTATGACAGTAAGCCGGCATTGTAGTCCAAAACGAACCAACGGTACTGCCAACCTTTCATAACGTTAGTCCACTTGCTTAGCGGCCCCTCCATGATGGACGCCATCTTTACAATAGGCTACGGCTGGGGAGGAGTCAGATAAGGTGTGGGCAGGCGTCACGGGCTGGATGCTGCTACTGATGATGATGAAGAAGATGATGGTGATGGTGATGATGCGCCCCGTATCAGGGATGCTTGAGTTACCCCATGGAAGTATTAAATGATGGAAGAAATATTCAGATTCTTTAATTGAGTTAAAGTAGAGTAGAGGTAAGAAGTCCCACTAAAATATTCGATTACAAAACTCCTCAAAATTGTATTACAGTAATTGAATTAACGGACTTAGTTACTTTCTACCAATGGATGTATTAGCTAGTCAACTTTCCCTACCGTCGCACTAATTCTGTCATTTTAAAACATGTATCTATGTAACAGGGTCTACTTGAAAATGTATAAACCACTGAGACTCTAATGATCCCAAAACTGTCCCCTTAAGCTTCTAGAGCTGAATGATTAGTCAATTAATTGATTAGTCAATCAACAGAAAATAAACTAATACAGATCTGATAATCAATTAATCGTTTTACATTTATATTAGTTGTTTTTTTAGTCCTTTAAGGTGAAGAACTATTGGTTTTGGATCCTTGGTCAGACAAAACAATATGTCAGTTTGGGATTTGGGAAAACTATTTTCTATTTTATTGACCAAAACGATTACTCAACTAATCAAGAAAATAATCTCACAGGTCATGTTTCCTGCTTTAACATTTACAGTTTGCACTTCCTTATTTTTCTTACATTTGAAGACAAGTTAGCAGTGTGCTTAAGAGAGGCTAATGTGCCTTTGCTCTTGAGCCACAGACACTAATTTTAATAACTGATTCAAGTGTTTGGAGACATGGACAACCGAAAATGAAACAGTATTCATCAATATCTTTATTATTTACAATAGGCTTAACACTGATAAGCAAAACTTCACAGTAATATAACGTGAGCTTTAAATAAAAAAAACAAAAACAAAACACAAAATATATATTTTGTACAATAAAAAAGTTAATGTTAACATCTCTGCCATTTTTCATCCCTGTGTAGATTCACATATTCCATTATTGTGTGTGTTGGTTTACATTGCACTCGTACAACTGAAGAAGTGGCCTTTGGTATAATGATTTGTACGCACGTTCTCCAGAGCTGTTCTCCAAAACAGAGAGACAGGAGAAAAAAAACAACAGATATACAGGATAAATGCAGGCAACATAAAGAAAGACAATGAAGAAGACCGATAATGAGAATGAGCAGAAATTTGTGGTCAATTCAAATATTAAACAGCATCAGATCAGATATCAGATTTGAGGAAAAAAAACATTAGTACCAAATCAATTGATTGACACTGTAGTCATTTATTAAACAGTCCAGACTGGAAATGCGTTTGATTTTGGGAGGTTACATTAGTTTTTCACTCTTTGATAAGGCTTTTTGGGAAACCTACTCCACACAGATACACTAAAAATCAATGGAAACTTAACAGGCTGACAGGCTGGTGCTTGGCAATTATTAAGAGACATTTTTTAGACAAAACTTTTGATGTGGTCAGATTATGAGACAACAGAGCAGCTTGGGTTTAGTGCAGCAGACTCATATGTGTCATTTGTTAGAGCGGAAACATGACCGGACATGGCTGCACTAACAGTGTTAACGGCCACTAATAAATGGCCTTAGTAACTGAGTATCGAGATACATAATCTTAATAGACAAAGTGCACCTTTCGGTTTCAAGTTTGCATCTGACCATTAACCTCCAAATGACAGAAATGCATACTGTAGTGATATCATTATCACAATCTCATGGCAAAGGAAAGAAAACACATGAATGTTTTAATGTTGGACTTTAACATCGCCATACCTGTGAGTTCTTGCAGTGATAGTATACTTTACATAAATTATTTGTTCACAAAAAGGCACCAAGAATCATGAAAAAAAGAAAGGGCGGTGATGGCATTTTTCGGCCATGTTATTTGAAACTCGCCATGAATAGAACTAAATCATTACTTTGTCTCAAAGGATCCGGTTTGGCAAGAAATGGGACATTTATACCGACACACAATAACATGAAATGATGATATAAAATGCACCACAAAACATTTACTTGGCAATCCATCAAGTGTCATTAATAGGCATTTTGAAAGTGTTATGGACCTGCAGTGTTTACAGATTAGATTTTTGTAGAATTCGTATGCAACATGTGTCAACAAACCAATGAGTCTGAGGCCTTATCCAGTGTACATCAAGATGTGAGCCAAAGCAAAGAAAATAAAAATATCTGTGGGTTGTGTGTGCGCACTGTACACAGTTTTGTTTGTGCTCAAAAACAGAGCAGCTGCTTCTGGACTTAATTATTTAGTATGACCAAAATTAGAAGTATGGGCCAAAAAATTTTTTTTTTATAATAATAATTTTTCAAAAAAATGGCACCATAAGAGATTAAAGAGTCATGCAGATGAACATTCGACCGGGTTCAGAACGGAAGAATAATACATTCATAAAGCAGATATTCAGATCTGGGTGGATGAGCCTCAGTCTTGCAATACATCTCTTCAGTCAAAAACATTGCTCTTTATGCTGTAACCACACATAAATCTTGTGTTTCCTGGATGTGAAATAAATCAAATATTTACATAACTTTTCTCTCAAAATAGGTCTGTGCTTTTAATAAAAAAAACAAAAAAAACAGGAATAATTTAAAATTCAAGTTCATACATAGACATTCTAAAAAGCATTTTTCTTTGAACCAAATAATGTACAAATCGCTCATGTGCTGAAGACATACTGCAGTTTGTTTGCTGAGAGATCAGTACTGTGTGATTCGTGTAAAGTAGGTCTCTGCATTTCGCAGTGTTCACACATTGAAGAATTTGAGGCACTGAGGCCACGACAAGGCTACAGGGAATCCAGCACTGTCCAACAGAAGGACACTTATAGAAATACTGTCCCAATTCACCTGCTCATGCGCTACCCTGTGCTCTCTCTCTCCTCACTCCACTCTTTTGTTCCATCAGACAAGGAAGAAATATAGTATAACTGGACATAAATACTGAAATGCTTTAGGGGACTGGGGATTTTCCCCATTTATGTGGCACTGTGTTAAGGTGTGAACATGAGTCACGTCACTGAAGCAAAGACAAATGCTGTGCATATGATAAGACACCCCACATTCATTCATTATGCTTTAGTATTGTGGGGAATAAAACAAAATAGATTCATATAAATCTTTTCTTTTTTAGATTTGATAAGCCTGTATTTGGTATTATTGAAACGCAAACTTAACGTTTCATTTTAGCTTATTTACACGCTTGTCAAATGCACACAACTTTCAATGATGTAAGTGATCCCTTCAGTCTTTCTCAACGGTCACACCTTGTGTGGACACGTGGGAATGTCAGCGTCAAAACAGTTGATTATTCTCCAAAGATTATTCGCAAAAACATTCTTTAATCTGATACCAACAAAAGCAGTTTTGGGGAGATTTATAATTGCATCATATTTGTCCATCTACTTAAAAATACTGACTGTCAGTTACAATCAATGATATGAAATTAAATTAAGAAAAAACATCTCCACGTAAAATAAAAGTGTCAAATTGAGACCCCAAAACCTTGTTGTTTCCAATCCTTTACAATACAATGGCTTTAAAAATGGCTTATGGTCAACTCAGTTCCCTAGACACTGAGCAAAATACTCTACTGATGATTCACCCATTTGTGAAACACTGTTCGAGCTTAGTCAGTGAAAACAGTTGTCTAGTATTCTTCAGTAAGGTTGGGCACAACCACCACCATTCTCACTCAGTATGTGACAGATAAACAGAGTGAGCTTAGACTTTACCTACTCTCTGGGAGGGCTACACACAGCTGATACACTCGACATTCATTTAACAAAGAGGCCTTAATCACGGCCAGGTGGCGACGTGGGGCTTAGCAATTCATGGTGTGACTCAAACATTTCTCTATATGTACAGGTCAGAGCAAAAATTAGTGTCCACACTGGCATTTTATGAAACAGTTGTTTGTAAACAATAAAAAGATTAAATTTTGTAGTGATTTCTCTGAGGTACTGAGATTCTTCTCATTTCGTCCCCCAAAAAGCTGTTAATAGAACCAGAAACATAAAAAAGGAAATATAAGCAATCTGTCGGGTAGTTAGAGGTGACAGTTGGTGTCACAGTGGCTACCTCTGTACTACGTCACTAATCTCTTTAATACAGCTGTGCAGGTTGTCCAGTACAGTGTTGGACCCCACACTGCCCAGCCCTCCACCTCCTGAGGCCCTCAGTTCCTGCAGGCTGAGCTCCAGCTTCCCCACTGCCTCTCGGAAGGCAAATTTGTTCCTCATCTGAGGGATGCAGTCCACATAACCTGAGCAGTAGTCTAGCAGCTGGTGGCCAGCGTCCAGCACCTGGCTGCTGGCAGGGCTTTCGGAGCTGGCGTGGAGGGCGCTGCTCAGGCACTCAGCACACTCCAGCAAGGCCTCGCGACTAACCCGCTCCAGGGGCACCCTCTCCGCTTGCTGCCTGGTTCGCCGGAGTGCCACTTTGGAACCGGCAGATGGTGCTGTATGTGAGGAGGGGGCAGTGGTGGTGGCTCCGTTGGCCATTTTGGTGGGAGTCGTGTTGGTGGTGGCAGAGCAAGACGAGGAAAAGAAGGAGGAAGATGCAGGAGGCACTTGTGGTGGTGGCACTGACGGTCTGCCCGTCATCGCTCCTCCTGACATTCGCCCTGACCTGTGACCTTTTAACGTATCTCCGTTTACTTCCACAGGTATTCCTCCTACCTGCTCCTCTCCGTCGCCGCTGTAAGAGTGTTGCAGGCTGCGCAGAGTGGGAGGGGGAGGGGGAGCACACTTGGGTTTTACAAGTCGCGGCCTGTCCCGGTCTGCTTGGTGCTCAGACAGCAGTTTGAAGCGGTTCCCCTGAGAGTCTAGCCCGACCAGGTGCACGTCAGCTGGGCTGTGCTTCAGCGTGGGAGAGATCAGGACTGGAACTTTGTGGTTGTGAGTTGGTGCACCTGCTGCAGCTGATGAAGCACTCGTAGTAGAAGTCTTAGAGGGAGATGACCAACTCTGCTGCCTGTCCAGTCCTCCACCACTCTCCTCTCTACCCTCTCTGACCCGAGACAGACTGTCCGATTCCCCCACCTCCCCCCCAACCCCTGGTGCCCTCACCCCTACAGCAGTGCCCCGGGGTAGTAGCTTGGCTTTGGGCCTTTCCCTGATCTGTGCAGTCCCCTCATCCATCCTCCTCAGCAGAGTTTCTGAGGGCCGTGCAGCCCCATTCTCTGGCTGGGAGGTTGTGGAGGCAGTCCTTTCTAAAGGGGGTTTAGCACTGCGGTTCCTGGGTAAAGTCAGAGCCATGCGCTCCAGGTCTGGCAGCCCAGCAGACATCGAGGAGGTAGAATTGGACCTAGGAAAGGGTTTAGGCCCTCCAGCTATACTTCCACCCTCCTCTGAAGAGGTTGTCTTTCCTGTCCGTAATCCCAGGGTCTTTTTGATGAGTCTAGGGGTGAAAAAACCAGCCAACCCGCCCCAGCTGCTGCCGCTCGTCACCTGTGAACCAAGGCCCCCACCAGAGGGTTTCTGTCCAAAAGCAGCCCCACAGCAGCGTGATTGACCCTGGGCGGGTTCCCCATGGGAGTGAGAGGGAGAGGCAGAGAAGCCACCGAGACTGTCTGACTGGGGTAGGGGAGGGGGAGCGCTGAAATCAGCGGTAGGCTCGTATTTCTTGTGAGGCTGTGTTTCCATCTCCCGGAAAGAACTGCTTCTCTTGGGTGGCGTTGGGAGGTTCTGTTGGAGCTGAGAGGATGGTGAGGAGGAGGAAGAAGAGGAAGATTTCTTCTTTATGAAGGAGCTAAAGAAGCCAGTCTTGCGGTCTCGTGTAAATGTGCCCATATCCTGTGCATCCTCTAAAAGGCTGCCAGGAGATTTATCTCGTGGCTGCTGTTTTCTGGGCAGAGCCGGGGAGCTGCCTGATCGGCCATCCCCTCCGAATAAAGTAGAAGCCCAGCCTAGAAAGAAAAGAGGACTGGATTAAAACAATACAACAAAGCTGGGCTGAACTCAGCAGGAACACATCTATTATTTGTTTAAAGGTTGCTTAATATCTTGCAAGAAAGAGGTAATGAAGAATACTGCTCTCAATATAAATTAATGTATAGACAGCAGAGTACTCCCTCTCTCTCTCAAATCTGTTCTGTCCTCCTTGGGGACTCATGATTGAGGAAAAAGCATTTCAGAAAAAGGGATGGAAAGTTTTGAGGCCATGCCGGTCACGCACATGCACACACTAATTCAATGATTTACAAGTTGCTCTTGTAAGACAGGATGATGAACACACTTCTAGGACTTGATAACGCATGCCAAACAGAAACTGCCCAACCCTTGTTAGGCTGTTGTGTAGCTTTGCTCAAAGAAGGAAATACATTTTTCACAGTTCTGCTGGCCTTCAAATCAATACAGAATGGTGCAAAATTTCTCTAACCACGCAATGAATTAGGACTTACGGAGGAGAAAACTGCAAAACCCAATCCATTAGAACTACAAAAGTCATGTGACGTGAATAAGGGCACTAATAGTTGACTCACACACAGTATTTCTTACATGGCATGGTTCTCTCTTTATCAATAGCATTTGCATGTAAATATAAATGCATACAAACGATAAATATTAACACATAAGTAAAAAGATGCTGACTGTGGTTTAAACCATTGTGGTTTCATTATTATAAAAATTTACACTAGTTTGGTAAGAGTCTTGCTTTGTGCTTTATGAAACATTCTGCATGTTCACACAATCACTTTTATTGGAATATTACTGAATGAAAGCTGCTGCTCACTTTATTGGTAAATGTTCATGGACCAAAACACAAAAGCTAAACAAACAGGTCACAGTCGCAGATAAGGTGTGGGGGAAAAAAAGGCAGACCAAGACAAAGACTGGGACAGACTGTCTTCTTTACACATCACGTAAACACACATAAAACTAAATTTTATTTTCAATATAAAACAAATAAATAAGCAATAACTTAAATAAGACAAGACAAACAACAGCCAATATTATGGACATTTAATATTAGGGTTAGCAAATATGTGAGGTGTTAGTATTAATTGGGATACGGGAATAATAGTAATGCAACAAATAGGACAAGACAGAATTAATTAAATCACAGATAGTTTCCATATGTGTGTCAGGGACAAGGCACAATGGTTTGGTTGGACATGTAGATCACTCGATATACTTGGGAGGCTGTGGTTGACTTAGAGTGACTCCATGGATCACATGATAGATGAGCTGAAACCACATTTATAATGCTTGAAGAAACTGAAATATTTTAATGTTAATGCTAAAATGTTTTTATATACTGTATATGGAACTAGTATATTATGAGATAGGAAAATATCAGTAAAACTAGTAAAGACAGGCTGAATGAAGTATTCAACATATTCAATCAATATGACAGGTGTTGACTCAGTTACTATGATCATATGTTACTTGGGATAATGGAGGACTATTATACTGAATGTATTGGCAGTCTCACACAATAGTATTTTCTCTCCATTATCCCTGTTGGCGATTCAGTATTTCCAGTTATTATTGTTGTTGTAGAAGGATTATTTTACTTTTTGTGGAATACATCTTTGTTTTGTTTGTGTATTTATATTTTATAGTTCTATTGTAGTTTTGTGTTACTTTTAGCTTTAACATCTTTTAACTGGTGTTGGATGACATGGACATGAACACTGAACACAAGTTTCATGGCTTAATAAATAGAACCTTAGAAATCAAATACTTTTTACTAAAATTTTAATACAAGTGCTGACACAGTTGTAATTCTAGGCCATTGTATAAGGACTATGTCAGGCTGTCTTGAGACAGCACTGGATGATCGACCGGATGCCAGACCGATACTGGCAATGGCAGTTAGTTGTTAGGGAAAATGATGGCCCATCTTCTCACACGGCGGGCTTGACGGCGCTGCAGTTGACTCGGTGAATCGGGGTCCTCTGACATACCTGCAGAATCATAATGTGGTGCATCTGACTGGTTGGTAGTAAGGTAGGCATGTCTTGCTGTACCTGAGTGACCGTGCGTGCCGTGGTCAGACCGTCCGTCGAGTCCACCCTCAATGTTTTCCTTGTTTTCTGTGTGCTTGTGGAGTGTGCGAGGTTTAGCAGGCAACAGGGGCATGTCGTGACTGAAAGAGTGCAGTGGTCCACAGTGACCAGAGGAGGCCGTCTTACAGAGCTCCTCTGCTACCTCTGCAATGTACAAAAAAGATATTTAAACCAACATACATATATTTTCTGACCAAATAAACCTACATTGATTTACATTACAATGTTTAAACCCTCATTAAATAATTTGTCAAACTCTTACATTATGCGGTTAGATATAAACTGTTCTCTCTCTTTTCCTTTTGTAAATTTACACTTCTATTTCTTCTTCTCTTGCTAACCATATTTTATACACTTTTCCAATGACACTGTTTCTTAACAGGGATTAATAAAGTTTCAGCTGATTGGGTTTCATCAGTTTCAACAGGCAGCTCAGCTGAGCTAAATAAAAGTCAGCTCTCTTAATGAGATCCAGTTTGCCTATTCAGTTTATTCAGTGCAGAGATTTTAGAAGCTTTATGAAAGTAGATTTTGAGCTACCCAAAGACCGACATGAGTTGAACTCCATGCCGGCTGAGAATAAGCTATATGTTACTGTACCTTCAGAGATGCTGGAGTCATGGAACATTGTTTCGAAGGCTTGATGGATCTCTGCAAACGAAGGCCGGTCCAATGGGCTCCACTGCCAGCCTGGTAGAGAGACACACAAAAATGAATATTACTACAAGAAAGTACTGTATTTGGCAACTGTATATGACTTAAAATCATTTAAAAGTAATCTGTCAACCTTTATTCATGTCTTCCCACTGGAGTGCAACCACTTGGTGAATAAGTAGGCAAATAGGTAATAGGTAGGTAAGATATCGACTACTCACATGCTCTCATGAGTTCATAGACTTTGGGTGGGCATCCCTCGGGCTGTTCCATGCGGTAACCTTTCTCCAGCAGGTCATACACCTGAGACAGATCGATGCCAGGGTATGGAGACATGCCATAGGTGGCAATTTCCCATAGCAGCACCCCGAATGCTATAAGGAAGACATTTTTAGAGGATCAAAGATTAGCACATTGGAAATAAGCTACAAGACAGAAAAAACAACACTTGGTATGAATGTATGCACGTGTATTGCTCACCCCAGACATCAGACTTGATGGAGAAGGTGTTGTATGCAAGGCTCTCTGGTGCAGTCCATTTGATGGGGAACTTGGCCCCAGCATGGGCAGTGTAGGTGTCACCAGTCATCAACCTGCTCAGGCCAAAGTCTGCAACCTTCACCACATGATTCTCCCCAACCAGGCAGTTCCTCGCTGCAAGATCCCTGAGAGGAATAGTGAAGCAAGAGAGGGAGATAGAGAGGAAGAGGGGGAATCAAGGTAGGAACGAGAGAGACATTAGACTACTTTGACATATGAGGTGGACAAATGTGCAAGGCATCCACACACACACAGACACGCCTAGACTATCCCCTTACCTGTGTATGAAGTTCTTCTTCTCCAGGTATTCCATGGCAGAGGAGATCTGTGTGGCCATGTACAGCAGCACCACAGCATTCACCTCCTCCTTGTCACAATCTCTCAGGTAGTCCAGCAGGTTGCCGTGTGGCATGTACTCTGTCACGATGTAGAACGGAGGCTCCAGCGTACACACACCTGTGGGAGAGGCAGCAGTTAGAATACAGATGCAAACAACTACTAAGAGTGAATGTGTCTGCTAAAGAGTCATTTCAGGAGGTCATAATAAATATTGTATGAAAACTGGTTTGGTTTTAAAAAAAGCACAGTAACTTGTTCGTAGATAAAATGAAAACAAAGGTTCATCAAGAAAATACAATCAGTGGTGTTCATAAATACTAACCTAGTAGCTGAACAAGGTTTGGGTGTTTAACCTCCTTCATAACTGCTGCCTCTTTCAGAAATTCTTCAACTTCCATGGTGTCCTCCTGTCATTATAGAAAATGGGGAGAAAAAGAAAAGACAAAGGAATTTTATCAGTGGGTTGGGCAGACATAGCAGTTGGGAACATGTAACAGACAGTATCTAAAGTGCTAATCACATGTAATACCAAAGTCTACCTGCAGGTGGTGATCTATAACCATTGTTTTGCCCATGCCCCATCACATACAGATACAAAGGTGCTTTGACAATAACCATCAGAAAGAGAATATTACAATACAATTCAGCTTTCTACAAGTAAGTTCAGTGAAATTAAATGATCAGAAGAGGGCCTTCTTACCTTGAGTGTTTTGACAGCCACCGTGAGGTTGTACTTTTTCCACACTCCCACGTACACCTCCCCATACTGGCCTCCTCCCAGCTTGTGCTTCATGGTGATGTCTGTGCGCTCCATCTCCCACTTGTCATGGATGGGTGACACACCGTACACTGTGGGCTTGTTACATTTGGGTGCAGGGTAGTGCAGGGTGGTGACCAGGCCATCGGCTACAGTGGAGTGGTGGTGGACCAGCTCGGCCAGGGTGGCAAAACGGCTCTCAGACGTCACATACACCTGAGGCCGAGGGGGAGGCATGGAGGTGGGTGACGACAAAGGAGAAGAGGAAAGGATGAAGAGAGGGACAGAGTTAATAAATAATGTCAAGGTCTTAGCACCAAGCAAACAGCACCACACAACTGGACCTTATGATCTTTAATTTAGTTTACCAGACAATTAAAAAGAGTCATAAATATGTAATGTCTCTAAATGAAAAAACGCTGGTAATAATTGTTTTGATTAAAAATGATCATAAACTCTACACTGATCATCATCTGAATTTCCAACCAACCTAAACTCTACTTCACTCTACCTTTGCATCAGAGGCTGTGTTGATCCGGTAGTGGTAGACTCTTCCCTCATAGCGGAGAGATATTGACAGCTGTCCAGGGCTGCTCTCGCTTTCCCGGACGAGGAAACTGCCGTTGATGAGGGATGAGAGCAGGTACTCCGCAGCGCTGCGCGACACGGGCCCATGGTACCAGCTATGCTTCTCCAGACTGTTGACTGGTGTGATGTAGTTGGAGGGCACCCAACCCTGGCCGTTCTTAGAGCGCACTTCACTCCACTCCCCATTCTGGTTATAGCCAAGCACACGCAGCTTCTCACCTGGACATGGGAGGTGCAGCTTGTAAGATTTGATCTAATGGTGATATAATCAGTTGCAGCATGGACTGGTGGTTAGAAAGATTAATATGGTAAAAGAGTCACATGTTCATGGCTTTAATCTCACCCAATGCATACTGCTCAAGTGCCCTTTAAAAAGAGACTATAGCTAATCAGTGCTTGAATAAACCTTGTAAGCCATTTTGACAAATGCTTAAAAAGATAAAAATTCCCTGAACATGAGTTTAAAGAAAAGGTGCTAATGTTTTATGACTGAATATTGGACGCTGATTACAGGGTTTCAATCATTCAGTTTTATTTCAAATTCCTTAGAGACGCAACATAGAATTAAATTTCTCATCAGGTCACAGCGTTGATCATAAAGCCTTAACAACAGGTCACATACAGAAGAGAGGAGTCATGATACGACTTGCCTCTCGTGGAAACTACATCAAAAGCTATGGAACAATGATAGGGTTGGGTGAAGTGCATATCTGTCATAGAGGGCTAGGCAAAACCAGGCATGTAGGGACTTGGTCTGTTGTCTCCGTCTTTCTCTGACGCAAGCACGGGAGACTGGAGGAGGGAGGGACTCATCACTACAACAAACAACACTGAATGAAGAAGTGAACAGTCCTGCCAGACTGATGGAGGATTGGAGAAAGAAAAAGGGGAAGACGAAAGAGAAGGAAGAGAGCAGTGACTGGTCTGGCAGAAAGCAGACGCTCAGCCAGCCTGGGGAGAGAGGAGGAAGTATCAGCCTACCTACCTCAGCACTTCCACCACACATTTTCTACACTGCCTTTTCAACCTGTTTACATCCGTCTTTATATTTCCCTCCACTCACACTTAAAGTTTTACACACACTTAGTATCCCTTAACCCCTTGAATTCTTTCAGTAACTCTGATGACTACATGGTATGTTACCCTTTAGCGGAAACAGCCAAGCCATTTTCTGGTAAAACAACACAGGGGGCTGCGTTGGTAAGGTCGTGTTGCTTCATATACCAGTAAAACAATGAAATATGATCCGGGCGAAGTAACATATTTCTGCGTTTAGAGGCTTATCTGATGCCCTGCACAGCGGTTTATAATACTCAGACAGGATTTTACAATTCTGCAAAGTTATCATGACAGAAATTATTTGATCTTTTGTTGCATGGTAAGCAGCAGAAATACACCGTTCAAATGACAAAGATATCCACCAGGAATATTCCCCCTCATTTTTGACTATGGTTTTTCACGCAGGGCAGCGTTGATTTGAATGCAACTTTAGGCTACCATGACTCAGTTGCATAATGCCTTAAACTGTGAGAGGAGCAGACATTTAACTTAAGGAGCTACAGTAAGTCTAGTCAGTAAGACAACCATGGCCCACTAACATATAACCACTAACCAGAGCTGCAGGTCTAGCTCTTAAAACAAAACACTCTATACTAGCAATCCACAGAACTCCATTAAACAGAGAAGGTTATCCAATCCATCAGTCTCCTCTGTGTCTGTCTTCTGTGTCTCTAAGTTTTGTGGGAGTGGAAACACTGACTGCCTCCCTGCCTCACACTGGGAGCAATGTGAGCCTGAAGCAGGACTCTGGTCTGGCCTAGCCTGGTTTGGTTTGGCCTGGCACGGAGAGGAGACAATGATTAGCCACAGACACTGGCCTGCTAAGTCCCTCTCTGTGATAAGCCTACGCCTGCTGCGCTCATCCACCTGTTATTATTACAGTTGAACGTATTCCATATTAACGCAGCATTAGAGGCATGCTGGGGTGTTTCCATGTGACACAGCAAAGAGCGGGACAGATAGGAAAAGTGCAGTGGAGCCTGGGAGTGCACATGTTCTTGCATGTGGGCAGGAATCTCAGATTCACTCCATGAGTCAGGGTCTAAACATGATTTCCATCCCAGGCAGCTGACGTGGAAGTCTTAAAACTATGGATAATTAACACACTCTGCCACGTTTAATGCTTTAGATCAGATGGGGACACAAGCCTTGCTGCCTCTGGATAATATTATGAGGATATTTTAAGCTCATTACACCGGGGAGAGCTGGTTGACCGGTTAACTGCTCCTGGTAGAGAAAGAGGAGGTTTGGACTGAAGAAAGTGTGTGTGTAATGGAGAGAGGAGTGAGAAAAGATTAAGCCATAGTATAAGCATCACTGGTATTTTAGTCATGCTGTCAGCACAGGTTTCAGATAACATTTGCTTGTTACAAGCTCTAATATTAATTTTCAACCTCTGGATTACTGGAAAAATAAGTATAAAAACATTTGGCTCACAGGTGGTACTTTAACCATTTTACGGTTAAAGTATAGTGTTCAAGGGGGATGTGGGGTGTGTGGGCAGGTGACAAAGAAAGGTCAGATACCTGCTGATGTCACAACAGGGTGAAATTATAGACAGTTGGGGAAGCACACCTCATTCCTCTGGCTTAACTACACTTTTACTCATAAAACATTCTTTCCAGGAGTTGCTGACCTGCCAATCACTGGCATTGCCAATTAATTTACAGTGAGTCAGAGAAAAAAAAAGTCACAGTACCACATCATTGTTTACCTTTAGTGATGCTGAGCGTGTTGTCTCCGCTGGCGACAAAGTCATAAAGTGCAACGAAGAGGTTAGGGTCGCTCTCGGCCGCTCCCAGTAGGTTCTCCTTGGAGCTCCAGCGCACCGCCTCCGTCAGCGCCGCCGTGTCCAGGCCGAACGGCCGGTGGAGAGCTTCTGGAGAGAGATGAGGAGCAAGGGTAAGGGAGAGAGACGATAAACTATGAGACTAGAAAACAAAATGTGACTGAGAATGCAACATGATTTGAACAGGTGAACAACAGTGGGGAAAACAAAATCATAGCCATATTTGCAGACAGAAAAAAATGTGCAGTCTAACACACTGACACACATTACAATAGTTAATAGTTAGTTGTTTTGTATAATCACTCAGCACAAACCGATCACAAAAAGGTGTCCTATTCCAACACTGTCCTGAAGCAAAAAGTGCATGGGTAGCATGTTAGCCGAGTGCAAATACTGATGCCCTCTAACCAAATAACCAAACAGATTCAATTCTCCATAATCCTGAGAGTCCATTTCATCTACCTGTCTGTCCAGGCGGTTTCTCCTGCCTGAGCCCTGTGTGAAGATGACGGCCGCTCAGAGCCGTCCACTCTTCCTCAAAACTGCTACTTGCCTGCAGGCACCTCAAAAGCATTACCAATCCACTCTCTGAAGAGCACCACTATAGCTGACTACACACAGAGACCTGGCGTGTCTAGCCAGAGCCAGGTAAGATCTGACGTGGGAGTGTTTTTGTGGCTGTGTGTATATACACAGAGAGCAAGAGGGAGGAGCTACAACACAGGGATAGGAAAGATTCTTTCTACACAGGTTGCAGTGATTACCATGCTACATAACCCACACCCACATTCACACAATGATGAACTAGTACATGCGTAGCTAATACGTACTACACTTGACAGCTGCTGCCAGTCACTGCATGTCTGGACAGCTGCTGAGCGAGTGGGAGAGGAGGGTGACGAAATAGAGGGATGAAGAATGGAGAACAACTTGCCTCTCTTAGTCTAGCCTCGCCTTAAAATAAGATGGCAGCGGCGGCGAAAACATTAACCAAACTTTAAACACAAACAATGTCCTTAGCAGATGCACAAGACCAAATCTATCAACTCTACCTATAGGAAGCACCAGCTGCAATCTTGCAACTCTATTACTGAAAGAAATTACAGATTTGGTGTTTAAATTTATTTTCACTTGCTTAAAATGTACACACAATTTAATGTAATCCAAAACAACAGCCTACTCTATGGTTGTTTTGGGGGCTGTAATTTATGGTATAATTGTATAAAACTGCATTATAGTGAGTGGTGTGTATTTTGTCCATGTGAGAAAAATATTGAGAAACAACAGAGAAAGCAATACAAACCCCAAAACGATGACAAGACCATAAACAGTGGTTTGGCAGTGACTTGTCATTTATTCATTATAATTGTGTAGGTCTTGAATCCTATTTAGTTTTACTTTAGGCATAGTGAGACAAAATAGTTGTATAGTAAAGTTGATGTTAATGTCTAAGATTAAGGAAAAAAATTGCATTCAGGCAAAACTTCAACAAGGAAACTACAACTACTAACAGTTTCTTCCTCCTGGAGCCATTTACCGTCAGACCTGACAAATTACCCCCTCTTTGTGCTTTTAATAACAATCACTAACTAGCAAGCATATCATCCTGTCATAGTATCTTTTCACCTTGAACCACCATGGACTGATTCTGTGGTTGCAATTATTGTTGGCAGTGAAACATTTAATGTAACACTCCTAACACAGGAGTCATTATTGCCAACAAGGTCAGGTTTTGGTAAAGGTGGCAAACAAAACTCTGTATGTTTAACAGAGGTGCATAATACTGCAGCCCTCATGGTATAGTAGCAATAACTGATGTCAATGAGGTGGAAAAGATATTTGCATTCTTTAAAAAACAATTAATGAAATGTTGAATTGAATCAAATAAAACTGTCAGAGATTAAGCATTCTTTTCTTTTTTTGTAGTAGTACTGTAATGCAGCCTTTAAGAACAGAAAGAAAAAGAAAAAAAAACTTAATTTAAGACAATATCACACACAGCTCAGAAAAGAATATTCCCTCAGATTTGGTTTTTAATTTGTGAATTAAGAACACAAACTTGATAAATGTTACTTTACTTTTTATCATCATCAGACCATAAGTAAATCAGTGAGAATGGTGCAGGCTTTTCACTCTAAGCTTGAGATGCTGGCGATTAAACCATGTTAAATACTCAATTTTTCCTTAGACCAGTTTAGGCTAGCCCATGCAAATTCAAAGTATTGAGTGCCATTGTTCTAATCTTGCAAAGCTGGCAAAAATTCATCAAGAAAATAAGCATTTTCCATTGTTAGTCTACACCATGTGGCAGGCATATGCCATTCATGCAGATGAGAGCAGAGATTTGGAATCAACATTCCATATCTTTTTCATAACAATTTAGCTGTTTATTGTCCAGTCTGTCCACTATGCTGCCACATCTACACACAAGGCTTGCCCACCTTTGTTCTGGACCAGCATGCACTGCAGCGCGGCACTGGCCATGACCTGGCTCATCCACAGTTCCCAGTACATCTTCTGCCCTGGTCTGGTCAGCTACCAGTCCCAGTATCCAAAGAAACACTGTGGTTTTCTCGATCCGCTGTCCTGAGCCCGAACAGTTGTTTTAAAGCTTGCCTGTGTCTATGTAGACTCAGATGATGTAGACTGAA
This sequence comes from Maccullochella peelii, assembly GCA_002120245.1. Taxonomy (NCBI): domain Eukaryota; kingdom Metazoa; phylum Chordata; class Actinopteri; order Centrarchiformes; family Percichthyidae; genus Maccullochella; species Maccullochella peelii. The sequence goes on from LKNJ01000295.1 coordinate 71,098, forward strand.
AAGCACAAGTGTTCATTCTCCTGGCAAAAAAAAAAAAAAAAAGGCCAAGGAGCAAGAGCTACTTGTTTAAACCATCTCCTTCACTGTGGGAGTACAAATGCTGCATGCGAAGCAATCAGACACTGAGACCCCCCAGACAAAGTATTTACCCACGCTGTCCTTGAATCAAACCGCCTAAACTTCTGAAGTTACAGTAGTGACTAGCAGCCTCCTGCTAGGAACTCCCTACTAGCTTTGATGTGGCCTAAGTCAAGATTTCCAAGGTCCATCTGGAAAGCACAGACATCCATGACTGATGTTCTCTGCGGTTTAATGCACTGTAAGGGATGGCAAAACGTGGCAGAGAGATGGAGCGAGAAAGGCGTGTGGTAAAGGGGTGGGGGGGGCATGTATATAAACAGAGGTTGGGGGGGTAGGGCAGAGCGTATGGTATGGAGGAAAGCGGAGCTGAATGTGGTGTGTGTGTGCATGTGTGTGTACAGTATATGTGCGGTGTGGGAGTGTGTGAGGCCTGGACCAGCGCTGTGGCCAACAGCAGATGGCTGGTCTATTGACCCACACTTCTTCTGTGTGTGTGTGTGTGTGTGTGTGTGTGTGTGTGTGTGTGTGTGTGTGTGTGTGTGTGTGTGTGTGTGAGTAAATGTGTGTAAATGTGCATGACTGCAACTGCTGTAGCCAGGCTGAGCCAACTGTCCGAGCTGCTCCTCTTACACAGCTACGTATCACATCACTCTTCTCAGGAATGTTTTTAATGAAATAGTTATATTATGCCACACATTTGTCAAAGGTCTCGATTTGAGGAATCTCAATTGCAGTCATCCCAGACAAACATTAAGACACAAAAAGAAACGTGATCACTGATTAGTCAACTATTCCAAGGCTCAGATCAAATAACCTAATTACATCAAATTATTTTCATAGCATGTTCCAGTTTCATTAAGTTGGTCATATTACTTAAATTGCCTCTAAATCCTTCGTATGCCAGACTAAAAGCAAGATGCTGTTCCACTTGGCCAAGCTCAAACCTCATGTGCTGAATCGTTTGATTGAGGGAGCAATTGGTCTGCGTGGGGTGTGTCGTGTGCCCATCCGGGTACCTCAGTGTGTGTATGCTGTGAAGTGTAGCACATGTGCGTTCTGAAGAAACTACGGCTTTGTGTTGAGCGGAGCAGAGAGGGTATTTGCAAGTCTGAGGGGCACGCCAAGCCTGCACCCCCTAAGACAGCTGGGACAGAGGTGACCCTGGCCCTAAGGCGCACACGCACACACATCAATGGTGAGACTATCTCCTTGGCTGTCCCACAACCCTGCTGCTTCCCCTGCAGCTGTTTGTATGAGAGTTTGTACCTCCATGTGTCTATAAAGCTTTCACTTCACCAACCCACCACCATGTGCCAAAGTAATAAACAACAGAATAACATCACTTGCACACCCCAATCAAAAACAATACAGATCGTATCTGAAGCCCATGACCAGCGAGGTAAGGATGTATTTATAGCTGCTGGAGAACAAAACATAGCAGCATGACATCCAGAAATAACTCTGCAGAGCACATAGTGATGGTGGTGCGGAGATAGACGGCTGCCTGCCTGTAGAAAGCCCTGACAAAAACCTGAGACAATGCTGCGGATGAGACACACAGACACAACAGATGACATAAGGCTACAGGACAGGCCAGACCAGATCCTGTGGCGGACTCAGAGACAGAAAAGGTGAAGAATACGGGAGAGTCACCTACGTAAAAGGAGGGCTGGAGCCTGAGAGACTGGTTTACAGTCTGTATGTTATTATCATCTAGTACCAGCATTCATTTGTCTTCTGATATTCACTGAATATCGTATTATGCCTCACTGATAAATCATGTTGTAATGGCTCATTTTGTTCAAACCGTCTCATGAACACAAAAATATGGACAAAGCGTTTGTAATATCACTGATGGAGATTTGAGGGGGCATTTTAAGACGTGAGTCACTGCAAGACATTTCACAGTTAGGTAAAGACAAGTCAGGTTTATTAATATAGCCCCAAATCACTCAATGTCTGATGGCTTTACAGTCTGTACAGCATAAGGCACCATCTAACCCTTCCTCACCCTTGAATCGGATAAGTAAACATTCCAACACACAAAAAAATAAGAAAAAAAAATTGGGGGGAAAAAAAATGGGAGAAACTTCAGGAAGAGCAACAAACAAAAGTGCCCTCTTCCAGGGCACAAATCAAATTGGTGACACACGTACCAAGTAGACAGTAGTAAACAGATAGTATTACAGCTACAATGAATAATCGATTAGTCGATTGAAAAGAAAATGAACTATTTAGATAGCAAAAGATGATTGCTCCAGGTTCTCAACTGTCTCACGTTTTCTGCTTTTCTCTGTTTATCTTTGTAAACTGAATATCTTTGGGTTTTGGACTGCTTTGGTTGTGGTCAACAAAACAAGACATTTGAAGACGTCGTCTGGTGTTCTAGGCTATCGTGATGGGCATTTTTCATTGTTTTCAGATGTTTTGTAACCCCAACAAAAGCCAAACACTGATGGATTAATCGAGAAAATAATTGATAGATTAATTAGTAATGAATATAGTCAATAGTTGCAGCCCTATTTTATTCAACCAGGAAAATTTCAACTCTACTAAGTACAGGATACATGATACATCCAAGAACTGCCAAGTAATAGAGCTTGAAACAGAGTTTCAATACTACGGAGGGCTGCCACAAAGGTTGAATGTGAGCTGTCAATCAAACAAACACACCCTATGCAATACTTTTCTTAAAGCTTGTAATACAGTATTTCTATAATGAAATTGTTCAAAATCACCACCACTCCATGGGAAATACAATGAATGTTGAACGTTTAGAGATTTTTGGCAGAATGATCACTTTGTTTTCCTAATTTGTGAGAGGCATTTTTATACTGGAAAAACCTATTAGTTGAACTAGTTCTAACATGTTACACATGTTTCTTACACAAACAGGATTTATGAGCTATCCATCAACAGTTTGAGAAGCAGAGAGAATCCATGGCGGAGAGGAGAGTGAGTTGTTGTTCTCGACGACTGGACAAAGGACAATAGCCTCATTAATGGCACATCACAATTGTGCGTGCGTGTGTGTGTGTGTGTGTGTGTGTGTGTGTGTGTGTGTGTGTGTGTGTGTGTGTGTGTGTGGGGACTGGCTAAGGAAGATATTTCCTTGTTTATGAGGACTAGAAATGTATCGTGTGAAAACCCAACACTTCTGCTTGCTGATATCAGTCTGAAACACCAGATCAGTTGTATACAGTAATACTTACGCACCACACACGTATGCACTTGTCTTGTGCCCACTGTTCACGCATGTCCACACTGGCAGACTCACACGTTTCCCCTCAATCAGACCCCAATCTTTAACACATTGTGGTGTCGCAAACTTCTCTGAGTAAGTAAGTATACACTCGCATACAGGCTGCTGTCGGGAAAGCCTGTGAATGTTCTCTATTCAGCTCTGTCTATATGGCCAACATGTCTGCTGTTTATACCAATTAGGGAGGGGACAAACACCAGTCTGGGCCTAAGGGCCAGTGGATCATCCTGGACTGGAAAAGAATGGAGTCCTAACCCACCGCTCACCCTGCCCTGTCCCTCTCAGGGCTTGTTATGGGTTAATAATGGGCTCTAAGTGCTTCCCTTTAGGTGCGCTGGTAACAAAGCTAAGTGCTCCTTTATGTAACAGCAGAGAGCATGAGTGGCATATGATGACTTGAAACAAACCCCTCATCCACACTAGAGTGGTCTGCTTCACACACAGGGCAAAATATGGCAAACGCAGCTTGACCAGCTAAGGCCAATTATATATTTTAATAGACTAATTATATGTCAATAAATACACAGTGCAGAGTTAACCTGAAGTCATCCAGGCTCTCTGACCTGTTTGGTGCAGAATCCATGGTGTCTGTGCTTAAAAATATAATTCAGTCCTTGTGATGTAAAATAAAAAAAGCAAAAACATGCCTTTGGATTGTTAACAAGTATTTCTACTTTAGCCTTGCTCAATCCCCAAGTCAAAAAGAAAGCATGTTTTTCTATCCAGCACAATTGATACACTCACAAAAAAGTACACTGAATGGAAATGTTTGAGCTGACATGACTACAGTAGATGTCAGAACTCTGTCCTCACTGCAGATCTGCCCGCTCTTGTCAAACACATCATGCAATGTACTGCATGTGGATGATGTAAAATGTCTGGCTGAGGTGTGTGTTTATGTTGGCAACACCCCTCAGGTACAGAGGTGTGTTCACCACAGCAGATCTCTCCAAAGCCCGATAAAAACACTCTCTTTGTTGCCTCCAGCTTGCTTTTCTTCTGTCTTTGCCGTGAGGGTTTATAGAAGAATCTGGGGACTAATCTTGATGTCCGAACAGCTAATCTCTGTGTGGTTTGGTTAAGCTGTGCTAGGGTGTATTTATAAGCTGCTTTATAATGACTCAGTTTAAAGAACTGTCCGGAGCCCAAAAGATTTTACTTCCACTGTGCTCTTAGTGAGATAGTTGAGACGTGTCTGGCTGCCAAACAGCGCAGTGGAGCATCCATGTTCAATATATGTGCCATGCCATTCCTCACTTATATGGTTTCTCTACTCATCTTACACATACCGTCTCAAATTCAAACTGGATTAACTGCATTATTTACTGAATGTAATGATAATGCATAACATGAGAGTGGAGCAGCAGGCCAGGGTGGCAGAGTTATTATTTCTTTTAAATGAATTAACTGAGGCTGAAAAGTAATCTGAAATCCTTCATCGAGCAAATCACTAAAAGTCATGTAAAATCATCAACAACTTTAGCTGTTTGTTCTCAGAATAATCACATGCATCAGATGGGATACTTGAGGACAGCAGTAACACGGGGCATCCAGATTAAGGTTTTCTGAGTGACTGGTCAGCTGGTGGGCGATTACACTGAAGGAGTAGGACGTGCTGGATAATCCTCAGAAAGAGCTGCACCACATTACAACTTAACTGACGAGATCAGACAGAAAGAGAGAATGTGTGTGTGTGTGAATGTGTATATGCCTGAGCATGCAAGTGTGGGTTTTCCAGCCAAGTCTCCAGCCTGCAACCCAGAAGATAAGCAGCAGTGATAATGCCAGCAACAGAGGACTGATCCTGGAAGCAAATCAATGCTTAACAGGCTTGGCACAGGGACTGGCCCCCTTTCCTACCCCATATCTAATTTTTTTCACTGCTGCACCATTGCAGCTTAAGAGTGAAAACTGCGATTTAACCAAGAGCCACTACTATTTGGCTCGACCTCTCCACACAGTTTAAAACATTTGGTGTTTTTAAGCTGACAGATGCAAGGGATGGTTTCACCATCTGCACAGCCAATCACTCACTGTTCTGATTAATCCTCACTCTTTAATGATATAAGCTGCAGAGAGCTGAGGCCAAGGAATAAAAACTAGGACTGTGGTTTTGGGAACTACAGAAAGTTGACTGGTAGCAGATGCAAAGGCTCAAGGCTGCAACTGGGAGTTTGGGTACAGAAGCATGCAGTCACAACAACACAAAAACTTGGAAAAAAACAACAAAAAACCCTCAGCTCTGTTAAACTTTTTAAAAATATCTGGTAATTATTTGTTCAATTTCTTAAAATATGATTACATGAAATTTTGATTCATCTCTGTATTTTCACTGCAATAATATAGATTCTTATATTATTATAGATTATGGCACATTCTGTCATTAAGCATTATGAATTAATGGGCATTTTACTGATTTTTAATGGCTTCACTCTTCTCAGATAGATATGGGATTGAGGCCCATCGCAGCAGCCAGGTTTCAACAAAGACAAGGGTTCTAGACAGGCAGAGCGGGTCAGCTGCAGGGACTAGTAGCAGAGGCTCAGGATGGGGTATAGAGAGGCTTGGCAGTCAGTTGTAGTACAGGGCAGGCTTCGGATGAGGACGAAGGCACAGAGAGACATAAATTATTTAACACACAACCATTACAGAGTGCACAATGGTACATGCAGTAAGACATGAACCGTTGTGCTAAAATGATCGGCCCAGAAACACTCTGTGCTTACCAACACGTAATCTAATCACACTTATTGCAGACTGCGAGACAATCAGTCAGACTCCTTTTTGCCCCAATTTCTAGCCAGTTTTGCCCAGAGGAGGTGTGGCCATGGCTCCTCCTAGTGGTTAATGGCAGTCACTAGGACTAAGTAGTTTTAATCAACAAATGATCTTTACTCCAGGATATCATCCTTTAAAGCCTATTACAATATCAATACCCGCTGAAGTTTCTGAAACTTGATTTTCCCCAGATATTGCAGTGGCTACTGTGTGACTTATCCTGGTTGTTGGGGGTTTAGCACATTGAGTCAACAGAAAAGTGGATTTGTCTCTAATCTAATTTCACCCGTGATGCAAATCAGCTTAGGTCCTTGGATCCTGGATCCAGGCATCTATCTTTTCCTCTGGGCAGCTTTAACAGTGCTGCACTTTAGGTACAGCTGGCTCTACATTCGCTATCAGTGCTGCTCCCAAAAAATATTCCAATCCACTCATCTGCCCCAATTTCTATGATCTGTTTGGAGTAAAAATAGATTTGCCTATCGCTTTGTTGATTTTGTAAAAAGAACCTTCAGAAGTGCCATTACCAGTTCTTAACATAGTCAATACATGAAATCAGGCCGACCCACTCAGATTTTTTCAAGCAAGATATAGGTTTCACTTAAGAAAGGCAAACTGTAAGACATGTGAAAGTGACAAATACCAAAAAGCAATCAACTGTAGTGCAACCTTGCAATGGACTCAATAACAAGGCAGAATCACCCCTCTGTGTCAGTGGAAAGGACTCTCCCCACTGCAGTGTGTGTATCAGATGAACCCACTGCAGAGATGGCGATCTCTAAACTACTGACAAGGCTAAAGGGGTGGAACCATCAATATGTTGCAGTCACTGATTCACCAATACCGCACTTCAACCAATACTTGTAGGAGGTGGCTGTCTGGCCAACCCCCTTTGAATCAGCACAGAGGCGATGTGCTCCTTGTCTGTCCTTGTTCAGCTCAGTGTTTTCTAGCTGGCCTGTCTGTCTAGTGGGGTAAACATTGTCTTGCTGGGAGACAGGGATACTAAACTAGTGATGAGCTGAGGAGAACTGTTGCATACCTGAGCAGGGAACAGCAGCTGACTCACCTGGTCTAAAGTGGGGAAATAGAAAGACAGCCAAAAGCAGGAATCTACAGATGTTGAAAAATGCACTACTACTGAGGAGAGAGATGTGAAGGGAAAGGGGAGGTAGAGGCCACTGGGCCAGGCATATTAACAACCAATTTACACAAATGGCTTCCAGACTCTTGTTTGCCCTCCTAAATCGACTCAGTGGTTTCAGGCATACTGATAGAAACTCTAGTGGAAGCATGAGCACATATGATACCCACTGGAAAGACAGCGACACACAGGCATGACTTCATCAGACAAAAACGCATTCTTCATAGACTGGCACCTTTCAATTACATACCAGGAGGGCATCATTTAGCTTTAGAAGTATGCTAGTCTGTTATAACATGGTTATGAAGCTGGATTAATTAAACCACTTCAACATGCTGATCTCTGATAGCTTTTCAGTAGGAAAGACTCTGAAGCCATTCTGCCTATGAAAACACAAACACTAACAGATACTAAAACACACACTGAATTAGATCTGTTGTCAAAGCAACACCTCGTCCCACTGGCTGACTCACAACTATACTATGCATCTGTTTTTGTACTTCCTTTTGCTGCTGTGGCACTTCAACTTCCCTGTATGGGATCAATAAAGTTTATCTTATCTTAACTTCCTCTTGACAAGATCTGGTCAAATGAAGTCATTCTCAAATCAATCAAAACTATTGCCGAAAACATTCATCAAACAACAGAAAACTGGTTGATTCTATTTAGTCATTTATCCCATAAATAACTGTGGAGACATGATTTTAAATTCAAGGAGCTGCTTGCTTATGTATTTTGTTATAATAATATAGACATTACAAAAATAACATACTTGTTTTGTGGCTTCTGGTCATACTAAATTAGCAACTGCAACACATCAATTTGTGATTTAATGACATTTTACAAACTAAACGATGAAGTAGTTTATAGAAAAATAACTGATTGACAAATGATGAAAACATTTGTATGAGCCCTTATAAACACGGACTTTGTAACAATCAAAATAGCCTCCCTAAAATGTCCAAATTTCACCCACACAGATGTGTAAGATCATGCTGCATCATTATCACATAAATAGACTTTCAGAAAAGAGGCACTTTTATATTCAGTGAAAGACTGAATCCCAAGCCTCCTCACTTAAGAGTCTTTGTTCTATTATTGTGTGCTTTGAAGAGTAGCAGTCTCTCTGCAGAGTGGCTGTGTGACTGCATCTTGGCTGCTATAAAAAGGCCACTACTGCCCTGACATCGGAGAGAACAGAACAGTGCAGACATTGAGTGGTGCTGCACTTAGTAGGTCTGTCTGTCCGTGTGTGCACTTCAAGGGGATGGTTACTTCTGTCATGTGCAAGCCGGGAACTAAAAATGTGTTACATTCCCAAAAGCTTGCACCTTCTATGTGTCCTTGCTCACTGCAATGGTGTGAGGAAATTGCGTATTCAATTAAACTCAATTCAGTTTTATATATATATAGCGCCATATCATAACAAAGTTATCTCAGGGCACTTTTTCATATAGAGCAGGTCTAGACCAACTCCGTATGTTTACAGAGACCCAACAATTCCCACCGAGAGCAAGCACAAGCGACAGCGGCAAGGAAAAACTCCCTTTTAACAGGCAGGCAGGCAGGCGTATGGGACATCAGCGGAAACTAGGAAAGTTATGCCAGTCGTTTTACATCTATGAAGCACATGTGAAGTGACCATCCACTGGAGGACACACACGAGTGAGAAACAAAGCCAACTGCATGTAGACAGACATCAAACAACCCACCACAAGTTTACACACAGAGTGTACAATCAAGTCGAGCATAGGATGTCAGAAACACACAGAGAGAGAAGTAAGGTTAAACCACTTGTGGGTGATTTCTTGATTGCCATGTAAAACACAATGGAGTATTAAGAAAAGACCTACGTGGATAAAATGCATTATAATTACAATACTGATATTATGTACGTCACCTATTAGGCATCCTGTGATCACCATTACTTATAAGCCCATATCAGCCACTGAAAGAGGCTGGCCATCTAGGGCATGGAGGGGTTACTGCTGGGCTATTTCTCATGACTCACAGAGCAGATAACAATATCAATGTCTAGCTATTGCTCTGAGGCAGTAACATGGGTTTTGTGGGCATCTTTACATACATGACTGTTAACCTACATTATTCATGTAATACATGAGTTACCTGATTTCACCGATCATGTGAGAGGACAGGGTATTAAAATATAAATCACATTAGAGTAGCTTTAAACTTTGATGTTTGCATGAGTGTAATCATATAATTACAGAAGGTGACTTAAATAATTCACACAGATTTCCCACTGTGCAGTCAGCTTGCTGAGTGTGTTGTAACAGTAGACATTATCAGACAGAGGATGTAAGTGAGCATGTGAAAGCCACTAGGTATTGTAACGTGAGCCTGTGGTGGCTGCTATAGTGAGTTAATGGGGTGGAATTACTATTCAACCTCGGAGGCAAGAATCACTGTTTACCGAACCAAGTATCACACAGAGGGGCCTTGGAGGAAAACATAACTAGCTAACCTCCAGTCATGACCCTTTAGGCTGAGCACAGAAGACTCTTCCTCTTTTCAAAAACATTGTCTCTCGGGGATCACTAGGTCACATGCAGCACACAACGTTACATATACTCCAACATACTGCTGCTATATCGGTGTCAAATCTGAGCAATTTAATTATCCATTTCCTGAATAAACGGCCTCATGTCTGTGTACACAGACAATGGACAAATTAACACACAACACAGTAAAATGGATGAGACATGGAAAGCTAAGGTTGGTTGGCATGGCTATTTCCGCTAACGCGTCGTTGTCAAACTAGCATGGACTCAGCTAGCAAACACATATCAAAGTAAAAGCGGACTCCTTCATAGTCACCCACACCTCGTTTATTAACGTGGTTCTTTCGTTACCTGAATGCTGCGTGAATATATTGATCCCTGGGTCGGGCACGTTGACTGCAGCAGCCCTGCCTGGCGGAGTCCCGGTGCTACTGCCGGGTTCTCGGGGTCTCCTCCCGGCGCCGCTCCCCCGGTTACCCTTACCTTGGTGCGGTTGGGACGCGTGGGGCTGTGGTGGCTGGAGTCCGGTCGATGTGCCCTCACCGACACGGCCTACCTGCTGTCCCATCCCGGTAGTTTGACGTAAGGACGTTTGGGACGAAGCAAGCAAACCCCCTGCGCACCTCTGGTTCACATTCCCCCAAGCTGGAGCGGCCTGGCCAGAACAGTCTTCCTCAATCCCCTCCCCGCTCTTCTTCACAGAGCTAACGTTAACTAGCCCGTATTAGCTCGCTTGGCTAGCCTGTTAGCTACCGTTAGCAGCTATCAGTGAAACCCACCCACCCTGCCTTTAACAATAAAATCGCAACTCCGGTGTGTGACAGCAATTGTCTCTATTCCGGTGATCCAGATGGTATCCGAGCAGATACTAACGGTACCCAACGAGCGAGATTCGGTCAAATCTGGAGCTTTTCAGAATCGCTTTGCCGTTGTCCGGCCGCTACGCGCCCCCTCTGACGCCGCCATCTTTACCGCAGAACAGAAGATGTGTTGCACAAGGCGGGGGGTTAGCCGCGATCCCCTGTCGCCGTGATCCTCCACCTCTCCAGCACCAACACTAACCACTAACTGGGTCCAAACATTTCCCGAGCGCCGGTTCCAGCGGATGGGGGGCTGGATGTGGGCTGTCTGATCCCAAAGTCCTTGAGAAAAAATGCGGAGAAGCTTAAAACACCACTATCAGCTATTGTTTTGTCAAGCAAATGCAGAGTGGTGATATAAAATAATGAGTGCTTGAAGAGTTTATTTGAAATTATCTTCACTATAAAACTAAGATGATATGGCTTTTATAGATATGTAATTATCGTAATATAAAACTACAGAAATTGATGAAAGTCCTTTATAAAAAAATATACGAACTCTGCAGATGCCAGACAGCTGGTGAAGCATTGTGAAATCAATTTGTATGGTAATATAACTGAACTCAAAACATACCCTAATGAATGAAATTCTAGTGATTTGTAAATTTTATACAGACTCTACAGATTCCAACTGTATAAACTTATATAGTTTAACTATAACTATACAGCTACTGATGTCCTGATCAGTACTTAGCTCATGTATTTTATCTGATTATTTGCAAATCAACTCTAAATGAAGACTATTTCAATACTATTTAATTGGCACGTTCATCATTATATACAACACGTATTATGTACAACACATTCATAAAGGATAATTGAATGAAAGAGATAAATCGGAACATACTTAATTTTTTTATTCTTAATAGTTCTTATGCTTTGATGCGGCTTTAAAGAATGTATCAGACATCTACATCCAAAAATAGAACATACTGATTCATAAAATTGTCACCTGACACTATTCAAGGCCAGAAAGAAAGATCACAATCAACACAAATATGACTAAGTAAGTAGGAAAAAAGCTCTGCTCCCAAAAATAAACATCTCGTCTAAATAAACTGCATTTCTGCAGCTTGGTTCTTTTCACGACAATAAATAGTATCCTTGTTAACAAAATCTCAAAAGCATAAAGCAAGATTAAAGCTTCAGCCAAATGTGGAGTTCTCAAGTTACTTCGTAAGTACCACAGGGCATTCCAATATTTCTGCTATTATATGTACATATTAAAAAAAATAAGTTGCTGGTACTTGTGTTTGTTAATATAAAATTTGTAAGGGACTCTGGGGGAGCCTCTCTTGCTCCTGGCCAGAATTCACACTCCAAATTGAGCAGAGAAAGGATCAAAAGCTTTTAGCTTTTAATACAGTGCCACCTTGTGGTCATACAGTTTTTGGAAGTGCAGAGTTTTCCATTGCTGGTTTTTACTTTGTATTGTGCATCTCATTATTCACAAGTGTTAATACAGTCTCCCTGCATTGAAATATGTCAGAATTGGCAACATTAACGGTGCATTTGATTTCCTCAAAAGAAAAATACAAATGTGTAAACACATTATTTCAAGACCACAAGAACTAAAAGCACACTGAGCATATAAATTCCATATTCCATTAGTTTGACATGGAAATTACTGGTCTGTAAAATGTATACTTCAACAACAAAACACTGTCTCATTGAATGTACTCTGCCAAGGCAAACTGTAGCCCTTATTGCTAATCAAGTGTCATCACTATTTCAAGGTTATAACATTCTAGCAGCCAGCTGCAACAGTTACAATAGTATTTATTCTGTAGTGACTTCACCCTGCATAACTCTCAACATTGGTCAAAACAAAATATTTAGGTCATCATTTAGGGTCACAAGAAACTTTCTGTATGAAGATGTATATTCAAACCAGTTCAACTGAAAATATTTGAATCATCAAGAATACATTCAGCAGTCATACATTATATTAACTCCATACAGAATAATTGTCATCTCTATTTTGTTTAACATTTTGTCTTGGAGTTCAGTGTCATGATTTTGAATTGAGTGGCTTGACAGCTGCACATAAAGAGAAAAATTACTATTACATTTGGGAAAGATTAAAGTTCAAGTGTACCACAATCTGTAAAAGCTCTACATCACACTATATCAGCACGTCAAATGTGACCTTAATTTTCTTCTTGAGAGAAGTTGACTGCAATCTTCAAAGTTATAATGCAGAAGACAGACTTCCTCATAGATTTATACAAAACACCAAACAGTGGCCATTTTTCAAATAATGGCCACTGTTAAATCTTATTGGCAGTGAATAAATTAATAAATCTTATTGGCAGTGAAAATAAATAAAATCCAAAGTCTTTCCAAACATCATACTGCATGTTATTTATAATACAGTAGTAATCACAAACTTTGTTAAATATTAACTAGTACTGCATATGTGAATGATGTTTGTATAGTGTGATGTTTGTATTCAGCTGCCGTATCATGATTGCCACTATCATATTGGCACAAGGAGTGGTTTCACAGTAGTCAAGGTAAAAGTAATGGGAAAAATAAATAGTAAAAATAAAAGCATTCACATGTGGTTTTATGTGAACTTGTAATTTTGTTGGGTTTGTTTTTGAAAACATAAAATGGGTAAGTAAGGCATCACTTTTACTTTGCTGTTAGAGTAAAGAACATTTTGGCATATATATTGAATCTCTTCCACCCATTTATATACAGACTCAGTCACGACCTTAGTGCAATAAAATACAACAGACATGAAAGACCAGAAGTTATGAAAGTAACAGAAAGGCTGGTCAAATTTATACTGATCAGCGATGGTCCTCGGCAGTAGTCCAAACATAGATCACAGCCTATCGTCCGCCATCAGGCCTCTCTGACAGTTCCAGGAGCGAGGCTTCAGTAACTCAAGGAACGAAGGCTGAAATAAAATTAAAAAAAACATCACATGAAGCTTAATTTGTGTCTATGCTTAAGGTTGGCAAAGCAAAAACTAACTTTCAGCTGAATTACTGTATCGAAATAAACAGCATTTCTGTGTTTAGAGAGCAACATTCCACCTGACTGCACAAAGAAATGCTGCAGGTGTTACCTCCTTCAGGGGGCAGTAGCGCTGGGCATACCACTCCTGGGAGTACAGACAGATAATGACTCCCTGACCCAGGAAGAGGGCTGTCCACATGATTATGTTCCAGATGGGACCTTTCCTTTGGTCGTGCAGAATAAAGTTGAACATCACTGTGAGATGGTGAGAAATGAAGACGAGGGTGGAAGCATAATAAAAACATAAATGCAGAGGGACATAACTTGATTTTGTATGTGTCATTACACAGACAGAATAATAATATTTATTAGGTTTAGCTGAATTTTCAAGCAAGTCTGAGTGACAGCAGACAACAGAGTGGTGTGAGAATAGTGAGGAGCCTGAGGTCTTTTCTCTTACTTCCAAAGCACATAAAGAGGCAGAAGAGCACGGGATAGAAGAAGCCAAAGCAGATTGCAAGAATGTACTCGTGGACTACTGCAGATACTGTAAACACAAAGAGCATGGCTGCTGGTCTGAAACGCTTCTGAGACATCTGGAATGACAACAGCGGAGAGAACAGACACATCAAAACAACAGTGGCAAACAGGTTTAACCTGATCCATGTACTTTTACATGAGCAATAACTTGGAAAATGTGTCTAATGGCTTTTCCCACTGATGTTATTTTCCATCATTAGAAAATAGTCAATTAAAATCCCTAATAGCAAAACCACTCACCCACAGCAAGTCCCGGTACACATAGTAGTACAGCCAGTCATGGACCACAACATTCCAAGTGCGATAGTAATTGGCAAAAGAGGTTGAGTTCCACCAATCCTGTGATGTGTAATCAAAATTAAGTATACATTAAGTATAAAGTACAACACAGGAACTTAATTTAAATTTTGCTGTAGCTGGCAGTGGCAGTAGAAGTACCTTGTAAAACATCCTGTCAGCAAAGCGGAGCATCTCAGCAAAAGCATTAAGCCAACAGTGGAGGAAGGCAAAGAATGCCAGGAAGAGAACCAACACTCCTGCAAATGAAAAAAGATGGAACATGTTTTCTTTGTTTACTACTGCATCCCATGAGACTGAGTGAGACTAAGGGTGTATGAAAGGGTATTTGTTGATAAGGGTCGACAAACTAGAGGCCGATCTTACCTGGCAAGATGGAGTTAAAGACACAGAGTACCATGGCCCTCAGGTCAAACAGCTGCAGACTGATGCTGCGGAACTGAGGGATGCACAGCCGCACAAACACGTAATATGCATAAAACAGACTGCCTAGTACCTGTGGGATGGGAGTGGTTGAAATTGTCAGACAGAAAAATTGGCTAATATCTCTTGCTTGCAATCTTAAGTAAGGTACACCTTGTTAAAATGTTAAAGAGGATGGTACCTGAAGTAACTTTGTGGCCACGTAGCCCCATCGGATCACTGGGTTCCTGTGTTAAGTCAGAAACAAGGTTTTACCAAACTCATGAGCTACTGTGTGGGAAAAAACACACAAACAACGAGAGGGTCTGCTTACCTGGGGTACTTGTCTCTGTAGATGAGTGTGGGTGCAAACAGAAAGTAGAGATACTGAGAAACCTGAGGGACCACTGGGCTGGGGCCTATAGATGACAGGAGAGACTGCTTATCAATATAAAGACATAAGGAAAAGGGAACACGGTAGCTATTTGAGAAATTGTATGAATTGGCAAATAAGAACTGTACATGGATACATAGAAAAAAAGCATGTTGTAGTTAAAAGGTTACATACTGGTCTTGTCTTTAGCACAGGTCAGGACTCTTGGTACATTCTCCCTGACAAAAGAGTGGGCTTTCATCATTAGACGCACCTGGAATTAGACAAATAATTTAAAAAAAAGACAGAGCAGCTATTACAACTTTTTCCATAGAGTAAATTTGAGAGGGGACGGCAAGTTTATATAGCACATTTCAAAAGGCATTTGACAGTGCTTTACATGAGGCGAGAAATATGGCATAATACAACACACTAACTGTGGATGTAGTCCCACTGATCAAACTAGAAGCAGCCACAATGGTCATCTACCTGTTCCAGGATGACGATGAAGCAGGATGCAGGCGGAAAACTGTTAGTCACCACCACATATGTAGGCAGGAATCCCAGACCCAGAGCTTGGTAGAGCAGGAATACAGGGCCAAACAGCAAACTGTACAACCTGGGGTGACTATAAGACCCAGACTGGGTCTGTGACCACAGGAGGAACAGGGTGTAGGGAACCAGCAACACAGACAGGAACATACAGATCCATGTGCACACCACCAGAGGGAACTGTCCAAACGCATAGACCAGCAGGTCAAAGTCCAGCACCAGTCTGAGGCAAAGGAGACAAAGTAGAGATGAAAAACATGAAGGATCTTACAAAGTTCAAAAGTGACAGCAATTTAAGGAATTCATTACTTCAACAAAAGCTAAACAAAACAGAGAAGATGGTGATTTGTGAAGAAGTTAATTGACTTAATCGTTAAGGTGCAAAAATCATAAGGTATTATACACAGCAGTCCTCTACATTACCTGCCTTCATCAATGAAATCTACCACCAGTGTACTGAGGATAAAGAGAATGAGCAGGGCAATAAACATGTGGTAGATAGTCCTGATGTGGTTCACCTCAAACAGCTCACTGCAGAAAACCAGACAGCAGGTGATTAGAATCTGTTCAGCTACACTGATGTCGACAAACAATCTTCAAGCAGCAGAAACTTTAATGAAGTGCACTGTAATAGACATAGAGTATGTTGCAATGCACTTCAGGTAGCAATATTTACATTTCATTTACTTACTCTAGGAGGGACCTGCGACTGACAAACTGCTTTCCCTGGCCATGAGGAGGCCGAAAATGCCTAAAGGAAAACAGAGGGACATCAGTGACCAGCAAATCTGCTTTTATTGGAGGAAAAAGCATGTGTATGGCCAAGAACGAAATGGGGAAAGTTTGTCCATGTGTGCTGAAAACCAACACCTCTGGTATTTAGTGCAACTTAAAATACAATTTGCTTTGATAGAGAAGTTGACAGGCAGCACCTGAGTTTGCTTCTCTCCTTGTCTGACAGCAGAGGTGAGAAAACAGCAGGTACAGGTGCAGGCTCCAGGCTGGCCGACTCCTCAATAAGACTGTCCATGAAGTCATTAACCTGACTGTCAAACTGACGCATCAGGTCACTCTTAAGGTGCTGAGCAACAGCAAAAGACACAGGGAGAGATGTCATTCATAGTCTGCAAAATACTTGAATAAATATGGAATATTTTGTATTTATGTGGCAATAACTGTGTTCCTTCCGAATATGCAAACAGGATTGTAGCAAAGATTCAGTGTTAGAGGTGAGAAGATTCAGTTAGATTGACATTGCTTTTCATTTTTTGACACTGCTCAAGAGAGAGGAGACATGGGTTGAACATTTTATTTTAAAGTGTCCAAGTGCCCTTGAGCAACCCACTGAAACGCCTACTCAGTCATCAGCAGTTGCTCTGGATAAGAACATTAACTAAACAGGTCAAATGTGAATTTATAAATGCTGAGCACATTTCCTCAAGGTCAATTTTTTCTGGCACATTAACCATTTAGAAGAAATATTGTGGATTGCCAACAATACACATTTTCACACCTTGCATATACACCCTTGTAATAGGGAGTACATTTGCAGCACTGTTAACTGCATAGTTATCTGTTAACAGCCAACGCCAAGCCAGAGTTCTTTTCTGCCAACAGCAGCTCTGTGTTAGCATCTCCATGCCTCTTTAACTGTGTAATTTACATTTTACTCTCATTTTAAAATATACTGTAAGTATGAGAGACAGAAGACTGCAGACATTGCTTGCAGAATGTGTAATGTACTCATTTAATCAGCAGGAAGTTTGTAGGTAGCTTTTGTAAAACTCACTGTTCTACCATTATAAAATGTATCATGAGCAAACTCTAAAAATGATCATGTTCCACGGGCAGAATTGGCAAATTTGATTTAATGATACAGCTCATAGAGGATTGAGAGTGACTGAAATCAATCTTGCAGGGATTTGGTTTTACAGAGTTTCTCAAACAGTGTCTGAGTGTAACAGAAAACCCATTAAAACATAAATAAACCCAATAATTAAAGTAAGTGCTAAAAGACTACTACCGACGGAAATAAACCCTATAAACAAAAAAAAGTACTGTAGTTTTGACAGGATGATAAAATAAAACATATCAATTGGAGGAAACCCAAGATCACTCCAATTTAAAAACATTTTTCCTCTTGGGGGATGTTCGAAGTAGCCCGTTCTAACATGCAGGTCGAGCCTTTTCTACATCCAAATGACCAACTTACTAACCTCTGCTCTCCTTTTCAGTTGTAGCTTTTTGCAGATCACATGTTCCACTTCAATTTTTCCTAAAATTGGAAAGAGAACACAGAACTCTGAGCACATGATAAAATAAAAATTGTCAACATGCTGCTTTGTAAACTTCAAATATCATTATAAAGCTAAGTGCTTTGGACACACCTAAATTAAAAACAGAGCCAACAGAGTTGCCAGGTTACCTTGTCTGAACAGAACTTCGACCTGGGAAATGTAAACATGACTTCGCATCATGTCAAATATTCCAATAAATGACCAACAGATTATCTACTAGTGGCTATGTGTGAGGCATTTGAGGAGATGGCACATAAAAGAAATTACTCTGGTTTTATTGTTCACATTGAAGTTTAATCTGTTTTTCATAAACGCAAGTAGCCCTGTCCAATACAAAAGACTTTCTATTATCAGACTAATGACAAAATGCTTGACAGAGTGAAATAGGGAAACAGAAGAAGTCAAATTACAAAAGTGCAATCCAGTGTCCGCCAAGCTAAGCAAATGTGACTGCTTGTGGTTAAGGTTACTATAGGTTATAAGTCTTGCCATCTGTCTGATGATGAACAAGTATGACAGTTATTGAGGTCAATTACACAAACAGAGACAAGCAGCAGTGGCACTCCACCCACCTAGCAAGAGGATGTCAACAAAGACTATAGCAAAGAAAAATAACTGACTGAACTTGACACTGTAACAAAGACAGGGAGCCAATAAATTACGTTCTATTAGCATAAATTCCTAATTTTTCACTTTTCCATACCTTTTGTGAGGTCAGTATTTTTATATATAAACTATATATACAGAGAGTTCAAATTGTCCAAAGACATGTCAGACCGCTGTTTTACAGTCATCATTTCTTACGATCACTTCTTGTCTGTGTCACCATATGGGGAGGATAACAGCATGGGAGTCACTTTTAGCAGTAAGCAGTTTCTACCCTGTCATTGTCTTTCTGGCTAACCACACTGACTGTACCACAGGTCACAATGCATCACACATCATTGGGACACATCATCCCATGACATGGATTCAGAGAGTAATACGTCCAGGGAAGTTTAACACATACACTGTATCTCAACTTTCACTGTAACAAGAGGTCAATGTCCTCTCCCTTGGCCCTGCTGATGAGGGAGATTAGATGACTTTCTTACCATTGCTGACAATGTGCTTGTCTCCATTTCCTTGCTGATGTTCTCCTTGGCTACATTCCCCATCCAAAGAGCTATCTAAATCAGGGGAGGTGGGTATCTCAGGAATGGCTCGGCAGCGAGACCGGAGGACACTGTCATCCCCACTCTCCATCCTAAAGAGACCGGTGACTTAAGTTTAAAAAAAACAAATCAGTGGCAGCATTACCAAACTACATCACTACTCATACCACCTCACATGGGTAAGAATGTTAAGGATCTTGGAAAAAAAAAAAAAAAAAGCAAACCCACTTGACAATCAAATCACTCTCCCATGACACGGACACGCAGCAGACAGACAGCTAACAGTTCAGTTAGCTTCCGTCAGCTGACATTTAAGAGTGTGGTCATGAGCTAACCACACAGGTTTGAGCTAAATAGCCACCTGGCTCAATCATGCTTCTTCCTGGTGATACTCGACGGCTGCTAGGCTAGCACTAGGTAACATCTAGTCAAATTAGCCAACTTGTTGACGTCTATCGTTAGCTACGGGCCAGGTTGACAGACATCGAAGGAAATGTAAAAAAAAATGCTGCCTACCGACTTCCAGGATACCTACTCGCTTCAACCGCGGGGTGCCCTCTTGTTAAGTCGACCTTGGACGTTTCCTTGTCCAAACTCGGATGTGTAACTCCTTTAATCACAACAACCTGAGCTGCTGCCCACCTTCCCCATTGTATAAACAGAGGAGACGATGAGCAGGGGAGCCGACGCTGATTGGTCGAAAGTCTCTCCTCCTTTTGACGTCATCAGCACCCACAATGTTGACTGTCGCTGTCACCAGACTCTTAACTCATTAGTATGCTTCATGACTAATGAAAAAAACTTGCTGCAACATGCACTGCAAACCTAAATAAAACATAAACATTTATTTATTATAATTGGCTTTAACAATTAAGTGAAATCCCGAACCCGAACAGTTGCAAGTCTCTAAACAGGACTACATGTCACGACTTGTAACGAGCTTGTAACAATTAACGAATATATGAAAACATAAATGTCTTCACATACACAATATTAAATAGAAGATAAGGTGCATTTACTCTCACTTACTGCAGTTCCTCCCACTTAATGTGCAATGTGTACAGGATTTCCACAAAACATGGCCATTTGATTAAACACTAATTTACGTATTTTATTTTATTGGTTTACTGGTGAACAGAAACAAAGAGTTGTATTCAGGAACTGAGTTTAGGAATAGGGACCATGCAGGCACACTTTCAAATGAAATAATGAAGGCCTAGATTTTGATCCAGGGACCCTGTTCAAGACAGGACCCACCTCAAAAATGAATTTTTGATCTAGTATATACACATCATACATGTAATTAATATGTGCATGACTATCTCATATCTAATCTTTACACCTTAGGTGATTTATACAATAAGAGCATAAATACTACAAGAGTAAAGTTATGTTAATAAAGGCATACTGAATTGACCCTGTGTGCCCTCTAAGTAAAGCATGAGGTCATAAATCATAAATTGAACGGGTCTTATGAGTTGAGTGTGGTAAATACAAGGGACACATTTATGAAAATAATGAACTACATTATCTAATATAATGACAACATTTCCAGTTGCAGGCACATATAACCAGATTTGTTTCCAGACTGTGTTCTGCGTGATTAAAGGGTGAAAAATGATCATGAGAGAATTTGTGAGGGACGGGGGATGAGGACTCTCTGTTGGACGAGACTCAGACCATTTCAGCTGCCTGGCTGCAGGCCTTTTCGAGGCCACTTTGTGATGTGTTCTGACAGTGGTGCACAATCAAAATAGCCATAAGAAATATGTTTCAAATGTTCCCATGGTTACCATATTGTAAGGGAACTGTCTCCCAACAATATTTGGACCTTCTGGACATCCCTGAACTTGCACACTTGGAAAGTGGGTACTCTGTCCAAACAAACTGCAATACAAAATTGGGAATCTACAGTTCAGCAGAGTAGAAAGTCACAGTAGGGTTCAAATCAGTGGTACTGTACTAGTAGTGCAACTAGTACAAACAACAAATGAAACAAACATGGAAACATTCGACTATTGCTGGATGATTGTGTTTTCCATCATGACATGGGCATATTATGAGGGCAGCATGTCCAAGATCTCAACCTACACATTCTTTATTTACATTCAAAATCTTGTTACCGCTTAATGATCAGAAATCTACATGATAACCTAAATTATAAATTAAACTATTTTAAGTTCAGCATCTACTGTATGGTGCAGACAGGCCGCGTAAAAATACAACAGATGCACAAGGCTGGATTTCATTCATCATTTCATTCATGTTCAAAGTCATCATTTTATTTTGATAGTACTGCACATCATTCCCCTGTGAGGATGATGAGACACTGAATACACCGAGTTGTAATATAAACACTTTAAGTTCCAAGTCAATTTCACTTAAACATTTGGTGCTACATAAACATTTAACAATTCATAAAATGCTTCATATGATAAAATCTAACAATTCATTCAGTTGGTGACAATTCAATAAATATACACAAAATACAGTACTAAGCAAATCAATCCTAACAAAATGGTTAATGTAAAATATCTATATACCACATATCCCTGCTATCTATATAAAAGATATTTACAGAATTTTATCATGCACAGGCACACACACAAAAACACACACACACACACACACACACACACACACACACACACACACACACACTAACTCGTAGGTCACAAGAAGCAGAGGGGTCCCAAAACAACAACGATCTCAGGGACAAGGGGAGATAGCGATCTCATCTCTACACCCAGATCTCTGACAGGAAGTAACTCCATATCACCTCGATGTAGATCTGTGCTCCCCCGAACCATCACAACCACCTCCACCTGCACAATGATCAGACAGAAGACACGTGAAGAAAACATGTGTACTTCACATGTGTACTGTTCTTCCTGGATTTATAACTTATTCCTGTGACCGAACAGCAGCTGTTATGGCAGCTTGTGGCACAGTGGGAAATTATTTTTTCGTAGCCTAAAATGTCTAAAAACAATATAAAATCTCCTATTGATTAATTAAATCTCCTTTGTTCCCATATCTACATTACATTGGTGATTTACTTGGGAACATTCATTGCCAATGCCGGAAGAAAGTACAATGTTCAGACAGTGTTTGATTTATTCATACTTATACTACTTGACTGATTTATACTAATTTGCAAACTGGTATTTTCTTTCATCCAAAAAAAAAGGGCTTTGATGTGACACACATGCAACATCAGTGTGGTCTAAGATGCCTGCCAATCATTGGTTTTTTTTCTTGAGATGCCCTCTGCACATCACTGTAATACTAAGATGTTATTTGTATTAAAGTTATTTAAAGTTAGAGAAAGCTACTAAAGTGACAAAAATTCTTACCTCACAGCCTTTCCTGGTGACTGTGGTAAGGTGTGAACTAATTTCTTTGGCGGAATTTCCCAGGAAGTGAATAATCCTATTGGCTGAATTTGTTGTACCAACAGTACTGGAGTGGTTTGCTGTACAGCTGACAGTCATGTGCTGGAAAGATGTGTGGCTGTGTAACCGCAGAAACCTCAGCTGGACAACATCCACACCGGCGTACTCAAACTATCAGAGATAGAAACCATTCATTTTAAGTCTGAGGAAAAGGCTCACTGGTGTTAGATGTACTAAATGTTCCTCAATCAAGCACCAAATGTGTTACAGTCTTACCTTGTTTCCACCATGCTGCTGACTAAACCACTGGACAGACGTTTTGGATTTCTTCTTTTCTGGTTCCAGACTTAATTTAATCTAAAGAATAGAATATTACTGCTATTTTTAAAGACATTCTTGGTAGGATCTTATTTGTGTATTTACATCAATTTATGTATGAATAGTAGTGCCCTTCTTTCCAGGAGTTATTTTTTATTAATAGGCCCACACTGCCTTGGGTAAAATAGCTTTATCTATGCTCCTTCCTACACTTGAAATCTGCTGAAAAATCAATTACACTTGCAAACATTGGTCTCTTTGGGACATTTCAAATCATTGCTGTGGGAAATTGGGGAAATCTAAACTAACCAGCAATGTCATTGGTTATATAAGTACTGTGTATTGTAAAGTAAAACCACGGGATCATATCATGTTGTTGTTGCAGTTGAAAACAAGAGATTGAATGTTTTTTATATTCATGTAACTGTGCTATGACCTACCACAAGAAAGTTAACCCATTCCTCGCACAGCGCTTAGCCTGCTAATTTTAACTCTTGTAGGGGAAAATGAGTGTACCTGTGATTGTAAAGGGTCAATGCAGGTTGTTCCTCCTGCTGTGAAGTTACAAAATACCTTCACAGCGTCATAGGGACAGCCTTGGTTGGGGTCCATGTAAAAATAACCTGAAAGATAATTAACTTGAGTGCCTGATCATTCAGACTAATTTGGTATACAGTGTATCGTCAGAAAGAGATTTATATCACGTCATGGTTACGAGCCTATTCAGACCCTCACCATCATTCAGATGTGGGTGTATGAGTCCCAGCTCATAGCAGGTGGTGGCGGGGTCGTCTTTGGTTCCCTGGGGCCAGCTGAAGGATTCCTCGGCCCCATCTCCCTCAGACCATCTCCTGGACACTGGCCTGGGCCGCTACAGAGGAATCCATCATTCAACCGAACAGTCAATCAGTCAGCCAACTATCAATCATAATACAGCTCCTTGAATATAAAACATAAATGAACACACAACAAAACGAGGACACTGTCTAAATAACGTGTATATGAGAAGAAAGCTTGTACCAACTTTTTGGTGTCCTTCCCTTCGCTTTAGGAGACTGGGTGTTTGTCTGGACCTTTGCACGTTTTTCAGTTTCGATCTTGTACTGGGTCTTGTTTTAGGCCTTCTCTCATTTCTTTGACCTAGTTTTGGCTCAGGCTTTGATCCCCGTCTTTGTGTAGGCCTGCGCTTGCCTGGAGCACCTGGCTTTCCCTGTGAAACAAATGGCTTCACTTTAAGAGCATGGTACAAACCTCTCAGCAATTAAGCAGTATTCACTGCCATCAAGCTTCAAATGCATCTTCAAACTTTCATTTCACATGTATTGTGTGAGCAAAATGTCTTACTGGAGGTCCACGCTTGCCCTTCACTCCCTTTGGTCCTCTCCTGCCTTGGACACCTTTCACTCCCTGTAAAAGGCCCAATCATAGTCAGGTTCTGTCTGGGGACAACTAATGCATAAAAGACAGATCTCACTATTCGCAATCAAGGTGATGATGGAGCCAACTAAAAGTAATGAAAGACTGAAATTATTTCAAGTTGGTTACATCATTTGTGCACCAAAATGCTTTCTTAACAAACTGTAACTGTGATTTCAGGATAAAACAGAAATAAAAAACCACTCTAATTCTGTGACCAGATCAGGTCCAGGCAGACCCACAAACCTGCAAAGTCATAAACAGAAATAAAATTTAATAAGTAATAATAAACAGTCTCTTACCTTCTTTCCAAGCTGGCCCTGTAACAAAGACAGAACAGAAATAACTTCAGTAAAATGTTTCAGTAAACTATTTTATATAGCAGAATATCAAAGAAACGTACAGGAAGACCAAGGAAGCCTTTTCGCCCATGTGGACCACGAGGACCGCTATCCCCCTGTGAAAATTAGTGGATTGATTAATGACTTGTTACCTGTTAAAAACAATGTGAAAAGAAAAGTAAAACACAACTTACCAGCTTTCCTTTATGACCTCTTTGACCTTTAAGCCCCTGCAAACCAGGATTCCCCTAAGATAAAAGTTAAAAAGGTGGTAGACCAACTGACATTATGCCTTTTTTTGCATTTTAAAATTATTTCATATTTTAAATCTTTTCAACCAACCTTTATCCCAGGTGGCCCGATTGGTCCCAGTATTCCTGTGTCACCTGGGAGACCCTGTAGGTGAAGAAAAGAAGAATGACAATGGGTTAAAAACTATTCAATTACATGAATCTCAGACAATGCAAATGTAATTTTTGTCTGATTTCTGCACGTTTGTCAGGGCTTCTTGTAAAATCCTTTTTTAAAGGACTAAATAATATTTAATGTCTTCTATAGTCCATTCAACTGACAGTTTCAGCATCAGCAGATGGGTAGAACGTATATAATACAGAAACACGATAGGACAAAGCATCGATTAAAGCAATATGAGAAACTGCAAAATAGCAGAAGCACTTCTTGCAGAAAGTATTGTATGAAATAAGTATATACTTACAATATAGGAGTAAGGAACACCGGTAAATATGAAAAAACATATTCTAAACGCTGAAAAATGTATTTTGGCCGAGAAAACCTGTCTCATCCAGGTGGGGTGAGGTGGTGAACTGCTGTGTGTCAGACTTTTACCTTCGGACCAGTAATTCCAGACTCGCCCTTCTCTCCTCTCAGTCCTGGAATACCCTGCATAAAGGACCAGTGATGATACAGACACTTACCGGAAAATGTATTATGTTAAGTTTATTAGTGATCTTTATTTACTTGTATACCTTTGGCCCCATTGGTCCAGGGGGCTCTTGTTTTCCTTTTGGTCCAGCTTGACCCTGAGAGGCACAACAGGACATCATGTTAACAGTGAACTACATAAATGAAAAGTGATACTTTTATACACATGTTCACGCTAAACCTACTGTGTGTATAATTATGAGTACTATCTTACATTTTAATAAATTACATGATATTGTACCTTGAAGCCTGGTGCTCCAGTGTTTCCCATAATCCCAGGAGGTCCAGGTTTTCCCTAGAGCATTACATGTTTTAAATGTAATATCACAAAATGCATCTGTAGGCCAAACTAGAACAGATATTTATGAATAAGAGAAGATTCCCATGGTTTTATAGTGCAGGGTTGCATATTATCCATGTCTGTTTTTGAGCTTACCATTTTTCCAGGCCTGCCAGGTGTTCCAGGAGCTCCTCTGAAACCTATATCACCCTTTGGGATAAGCAGGGGAGCAACTGAATTTTAGTAAAAAGGTTGAACAACAGACTAAATTACAGTATGGTGCATTTTTCTTACCGGATCTCCTTCATTACCCTCAACCCCTAGTAACCCATCCAAACCGCTTAGGCCCTGAGAACATCATCACAAAACAAGAAACCAATCGTCAACGCATTCCTCGCATTAATTGTTTTGTGTGCTAAAATACAACTACATCATACCATTTTATGTTACAATGTAAACTAAACTTTTTGGTTTGCATGATTTGGTGATATATGTATGTATTTTATCTGTCAAAAGGGATACTTGCAGGTTTTCCAGGTCGTCCAGCAGGTCCTGGTCTACCCAGCGGACCTTCGGCTCCCTACAAGACAGATGTCATTAGATGAGCTCAATGCCCAGACTAATACTGTGAGACCCAGAGTAAAATTTGGATTGGTTGATTTAATCCTACCTTTAATTAAAATTAAATATCATCAGAAATCAAAGGACAGCAATCAGGAGTGTTTGCATTAAGTGACATGAAGTGCATCACTTAAGTAAAGTGTGATAAACTATGTGTATGGGGGATTTTAGACCTATCCAGATATGTTAGTATAAAGTACTGTACAAGCTGTCTTTTATAGTTTTCCAGTTCTGCCATGTCTGTTGTCTGGTTTTCCATTTGAGAGATAAATAACAGATGATAATGTTTGTTTTTTAAATTTCAGATTAAAATAAAACTCACAGTTTTTCCAGGAGCTCCTTTGTTTCCTTTCCTCCCAGGCTGGGCTCTTTCCCCCTTTATAAAAGACATTATCTCCATTATGACAGCTTTGTTTTATTTTTATTTACTGTTTTAGATTTTGATCTGAGCTGAGCAATGGCTTCCTCTTACCTTTGGGCCCCGAATTCCTTTAGTTCCTGGAAGACCGAGAGGACCAGCAGGTCCAGGTCGTCCTTTAGCACCTGGAATGCCAATGAACCCCATCTTCCCCACTGTCCCCTAAAAAAATACAGTCACACACATAAATTATACTATTATATGGCAAATAGATTTTTGGAACGGATAAAATATAACTTTCAGTAATGCTGAATGGTCTAATTACAAAGGCTGACAATTGCAAATCCAGTCGTTACAAGGTCAAATATACTATCTTACCATTGTGCCTCTTGTCCCAGGCTCTCCTTTTGCACCCATTTGACCTCTAATGCCCTGGGGATTACACAAGGTTACAATACACACAGCCTTGTGTCACATCTTCATACACACCATTAATTGTGCTTGACCACAGATTAATGATGACCACAGTTTGCAACACATAACGAAATCCCACCATGTCTCCTTTGATGCCTGAAAGACCGAGCTTGCCCTTCTCACCATGACGGCCCTGAGTTGCACAAACACACAGCAGAGGCAGCATTACATTCATTAAGTGAACCACTACAGCTGGACAGATCACGCTTGCAGCACTGAAGCATTTCACAGCATCAGAATGAATAAATGGTACATTACACCTTTGGTCCAGGGATTCCAGTTTTTCCCTCAACACCTCTCTTGCCTGGCAAACCCTAAAGAAACACATTGATTTGTATTTTATGTCCAATTTTGTGAAGTAAATGTTACAAATATAAAGCAATAAAACAAGATCAGGCCTTGAGTTAAGTCATATTTGTTTTGTATGGCAACCTCGATGGACTTCACCCACCAATCAATGAAGAACAGTTTTATGCACAGTATTTGCAATCTTAATCTACACCATGTATTCATGTATTTGAGTAGAAGTGTAATTACACACAAGCTGAGAAACTGCTTTTGCTGCCATCTAGTGGTTTAAATTGCCAACATGATGCATGCCGCCACTTGTAATAAAATGTTACATTACAGATCCGAGTGGCCTGGATGTAACTCATAAAAGTCAACACACCTATTTTATAGTGCCATGAAAATTAAGTGTGGCATTTCTCTTGAACGTTACGTGGTACATATGTTAACGCCACATTAAGTCTAATAACACATACTGGTGTTGATGGTCCAATTTTTCCGGGGGGGCCTATACTGCCCGGGGGGCCCTGGAATGAGAAGTCATAAAACTTAGTTTTTATTTCCATATGTGTCATATTGAAACAATAATATATACAGCATCTCTTAAAAGAAATTCTCTGAATCACAACTAAATATAGAATAAAAATGTACGTTTTAGTAACCAAATGACACTTGACACAAAAAAGGTAAGCTTACTCCAAGCATATGATACAGATATATAATATGAAGCTCATCCTGATTGGTATTAGTCGTCATCATACAGAATTTTGGACATCACTGACTATCAAAGAATCCAACTGTGTTACTAACAGTGTGTCCCCGGAGCCCCTTTTGGCCTTTGGCCCCTGCTGCCCCAGTGTTGCCCCCTGGTCCGAACTGTCCAGGCTTGCCTGATGAACCTCTGGTACCTGGCTCACCCTGTGAAAGCATCATCATAAATTGCGGACTCTAAACCAAACTTTCAACATTAACTTGGCATTGATCGGCATTGATATATATTTTTTCCTCCTCCTATTATTTTGTTTTTGTAGATAAAAACTTATTGCACAAATCCTTTACCAAATGTTTTTTTATGTCATAACTGAACTTTGTTTCCTCTTTTTGTTCTTTAAACTTGTTTATATGTTACTGTTTGAATTTGTTATCAATAAAGTTGGAAAAAAAACATTAACTTGGCAGACTTTGACCACATAACATAATTTCTCAGGTCAAGTCCAACGTTGCTTCTGACCGACCAAAATGACTCGCCTTGAGCCCTGGAACCCCTTGGTTTCCTCTGTCCCCTGGTGCACCCCTGTATCCCTGCAGGAGAGGGTTGACGGTGAAGACAGAGCAGAGGGGACACATCGTCCTGTTTTAACTCACACTTCAAAAATATTCAACACACTCAATATTTTAGACATCAGCGGCTGCCTGCCTGTTGGATTCTAAGGATTTTAAGATGCGTTTTTGGAGCAGAAACAGACTGGAAGTTTTAAGGATGCAGATGCCATTGCCTTGAGTCATTCAGCTCACACTGTATGAAAGTACTTTAGAAACAACTCCTACCCACCTGTTTCCCTGGTGCCCCCCTTGCTGCCTGTGGCCCTTGGTTGCCTCTGTTGCCTTCAGCTCCCTTTGGCCCTTTCTGTCCAGGAGGCCCAGTGCTCCCCTTGTCACCCTGAAATGTAAGTAAAAAGAATGGTTTTCAAGTTTGATTGATACATTTTATGTTCCATCTACATGCAGGGCCATGAAGAATGTGTAATAGAAAAATACAGCTTTTATCCACCATTTGAAAATAAAACGACACATTTACAAATTAACATTTACTCACAGATATGCCTTTTTGTCCAGCTGGCCCCTCAGGTCCCCTCAGTCCAATTGGACCCTAAACACAAAAGCACTGGGTTACTCTTACACATTATCAAGCTTCCCACAATGGCTGTATTTTTCTACAGTCAAACCTACAGACTGCATAGGCCTCTAGTCCTGTCTTTTTAGAAAATCTGAAATGTGTGTGCCTTTGCATTCAGTTAAATGACAAAAAGATAGAAATCAAATCTGTGACAAACAGTCTAATCAATCTACCTCCTCACCATCGAGACCAGCAACTCCCTCTTGGCCCAAAGCTCCTCTGGATCCCTGAAAAGACGACATGTAGCGATATGTCTTGTTTCTGAAATGCTTGCACAGACCACTCCATCACTACACTACTCATTAAAAGAAAAGCTTTACCTTATTTCCTTTGACACCAGCTGATCCTGTTGGTCCTTGAGGTCCATCTTTACCCTAAATGTAGAGAGAATAAAGCAACAACTGCACAAAAAAGACTGATACACTTCATATTCCTGCCCTACATGTTTGACCATTTTCATGGCTAACATTTTGACTTTGAATAAGAATGACAAAGATCAGTGCTACAGGACGCCGATTCACTGGCATGGTTTACTGACGTGAGCAGGTGCAGTTAGCCTCTAAAAGAAAGTGGCAGCAAGGCAGTGCCTAATCATTTTGACCAGTTATATATTTTTGCTTGATCTCATCTTTGATCAGCAGTTTAGCCGACTGTACATCCTGACTTGGGTTTGATACCCTTACTTGTTATGTTGGTCAACTTCACAGAACATTGCACTGAGCTAGTTTTCATTTCTCTCCAGTGATTTCATGTATGAATTCACAAATTTAGGCTACCGTGCAGCACTACTGACTTACAGCAACATGTAAATGGTCAAAAACAAAATTTACCCCCAGCGTTCAGGACCTGAAGTTTATACTTGACAACAAAAGCATAAAAATAAACTTACTGGGTAACCTGTAACTCCAAGGGGGCCAATTGGACCTTGCGACCCCTGGTCACCCGGAAGGCCACGGGGCCCAACCTCACCCCATGGCCCAATGTTACCCTGGACACCCTGGAGGAAAAAAAACAAGATAAAATCTTTTGCGTATCAAGACAAATTTCAGTTCATTTGTATATCATTCACAATTGGCATGAATGAGGACGTAAAGGACTGAATCAATGGATGGTGTTTGGAAGAAATTAATAAAATCATCTTACAGGAGATCCTCTGTATCCCTGTGGTCCAGGCATGCCCATCTCACCCTGAAGGACAGCAAGGTAGAACTGGTACTATATAAACTGGAGAAGTGAAACTAATAACAGAAAATGATTCACTTACTGAGCGGCCTTGTTTCCCCCTTGGTCCCTCCTCACCTCTCTTCCCCTTCACAACAAATATAACAAGGTGAACACCACATTCAACTGCAAACTGTACTATACCATGATAGAGTAACCAAGTGAACATATTTGTCAGAATATGACAGAATGATGCAGTTTATGATACTGACTGACATATATTCTGATTAAAATGCAAGTATTAACAAACATGAAGCTTTGAATTAACAGATACCTTTAAGCCTTCATTTCCTGGAAGCCCTCCTGAGCCTTCTTTTCCTTTAACTCCCTAAAGGAAACCAACAGCCCTTTAATCTCAACATCATCCTGGCTATATTCAAAATATCAAAAACGCTCGTCTTTGCAATTCATCCTCATCTAGTGGCACATCTTTTCTCAGCAATCTCAACAAATGAAGTTATATGATCAAAGCTTTATTGCGTTGTGGCACCACAAGACTTCCAAGAGTTTGCACTGCAACATCCTAAAAAGCCAGATGGTGATGTTGGAACTTACTCTCTCCCCCGGCTTTCCTGACATCCCCTTTATTCCTCTGCTGCCAGCTTCTCCCTGTCGATTGACACAAATGTACAGCTACATAAATTAACATATTCCATCAGCACCACATACACATATCATTTGGAGTAACCTACAGTAATGTGGTATGGCCACATAACTACATGTGAATGCATAAATAACTGTTAGCTTCTTGCCCCCCCTTCCACTCCTAACAGAAATGTGATCTTCTGTTTCACTAAATAAGAGTTTTAAAAAATATATAAATCACATTTCCTTCCATGAAACAAAGGTGATTAAAACTCACATTCTTCCCAACAGGTCCTTGGAGGCCAGGAGCACCTGTCTTCCCAGGCAATCCCTGTGGAAAATATTTAGTAGAGCATCAGTTATTCATTTCTGACACTGCAAGGCAAGCAAATGTACTGTTCAAAGTTTATTATAGCAGGGAAACCTCACTTTTGGTCCCAGAGGTCCAGTGTCCCCATTCATTCCATTTGCACCAATGGGTCCCTGATAGAAAGTTGATATAAGTTTAATCACATATCGTTCCCTGTCCTGGTTACTCCTTTAATAATCCCACTGGGAAGAAATTTCTGAGAAATATAGACCATTAAATAAATAATAAAGAGAACACCACATTTGGATAAGTATTTCAGCTGGCTTCCTAATTTTGGTATACTCAATAGTTTTCTAGTTTTTATACCGTTTGTGCTGTGTATCTCCATGAATACCAATCCCATGGCAAAACAAAAACTTTATTTACACGCTCTCTTCATGGATTTGGAAAATCAGTCCAGCGTACGCAACATTTTGTAAAGAGGCCTTTCTCGTCTGGAGGCCAAAGCTACATTTACATAAACATGGAGTTTATGAACTCTATGAGGTGATATGTGATTGGACAAAGTTAGAAATATGAATGTTTATATTGGTGGTAGGTCTTACCAGAGCTCCGAGAGGTCCATCCTGTCCCCTGTTACCTAAATGACCTTGAAATCCCTAAGATCGGACAAAGATAATGTGAGATATTTTGGCAGTTTTTTTTTAGTTAGTTTTTTCTGTGAGTGTTGCTCTCGTGGATGGAGTGGATGAAACATGATTGATTCAATTCTAAAATTCTCTACTGGAGTAAAAGGCATGACATTCATTAACCAATACTTTAAATTACCAAAATAGTATCAATAATGTCAATATGTTTTTTTGACAATATTTATATAATTCTGATCACCTTCAGGCCTTTAGGTCCAGTCACTCCTGGGACTCCAGGCATTCCCTACACACAGGGTTTACACGCATAAAACACATGGCCTCAATAACATCCATATTAGCAGCAGTTTGAGAGATACAATCCTAAACTGGATGAAGATATTCATTTTGGATAGACTAAACTGATAGACTTAATCGGAAATGAACATTTGAAATGAGTTTGTCAGGTCATCATGAACTGACATGAAGACTTTCCATAGTCTACAATCTACAGATATAAATGTAAAGATATATTTAACAGCATCAAATCTATGTTCAACTGTTAATTAAAGCCATTAAGTCAGTATTTAAAAAAAATAGTAGTTAATAGTAAAAGTGATTATATGTTTGGTCACATAAGGACAGAATAAGAAGTGTAGCCACATAGGAACCTTAATACCAGGTTCTCCTTCACGTCCCCTCTCTCCAGATTTTCCCATCTCTCCCTGCAAGCAGAAAACACAACCGCATCAGTAGTATGGATTCAGCACAATGATCAGCATCTAGAATTAACTTAATCTCCACTCACTCATACTCACAATTGGACCTGGCACTCCAGAAAATCCAGCTCGACCTCTTCGACCCTTTTGACAGGAAAAATGACCATAACTGATCAGGAAACAATATCCACTCCAGGAGTTCCCACTGTAGGTGTAATGCTGCTTTCACTGGTAATATCCCCAAAAGTAAATAATAAAAGTGACACACAGCGTCAGTTCAGACGCTGTCACTTGAAAAAAGGATATACTGAGTGTCAGTATTTTGCATATTGGTGTATATTTGTATCAGCACTGGACTACGTTTCTACAAAATGTTGCATATATACGGAATATGACCATGTTTCTTATATTTTATTTTTTGGTGCCTAGTTGTAGCTATCTGACATATTTAACAATAATTCTCTCTCTCATGATCAATCAATGTGAAGCTAGTACTCTACTACTATATATCTGATGCAAATATTAAAATAAAGGAAAATATTGGTCTTTTATCAATTTTCTACATGAATAAAATTATTCACCATCCATCGTTGTCTTACCTTGTTGCCTCGAGGCCCAGGAACTCCTTGAATACCGTTTGGCCCTCGATCTCCCTACAAAAGCACACATGTACATGGATGCACGCAGATCCATTCACACACATGCACAATTTTACAAACATTTATTTTTCAAAATGAAAAACAACAACATACAAGTCATGATTCTTCCAAATTTCTCAAAACCCACCTTCAGTCCATCTTTTCCCTGCTTCCCTTGCTCCCCCAAGATGCCATCAAACCCCTACAATGATGAAGGCAGGTATGAAACAAAACTTGATTATTACAGTCGCTATAGCCTCGTTAGTGAACATGTCTTGATTCATTAAGTTTATTTCACTCACACTGGGTCCAGGAGGTCCTGGTGGCCCTGTTGGTCCTGCAAGTCCCTCAAGTCCTAGAGGGCCTTGACGCCCTTTAAATCCTTGTTTACCTGGAGGCCCTGGAAATCCCTGTACACAAATGCATCGTTGAACTGATTTGGTCAACAAACTGATCAACGATCAATTGAACAGACAGACAGGAAAGATCAAACTCACCAGGTCTCCCTTAAACCCTGGATCACCCTTCTCCCCTCGCTTGGCTTTAGCCCCCTGTAGACAAAAGTGCACACACACACACACACACACACACACACACACACACACACACACACACACACACACACACACACCCCTTGACATTTAGCTGCGTATTTAAGAACCAAAACGGCTATTACAGGCTTCATGTGGTTAAGATAATTAAATATTGCCACATATTATAATTAATGTAAACATTTTAGCTGCAGTCAATATTGAAATTGCTTTAAGTAATCTTACGGGATCACCTGAGGGTCCAGGCTTTCCTGGATTCCCATTGGCTCCCTGAAATGAGAAGAATAAAACTATACACTCAAGCTCCAAGACATGACAAACTCACTACAGCACATTGTGTTGGTATCTTCTCTGGTAATTAATGTTGCTTGTGCAGTGCAGAGGGTTTGTCCTTGTTGTCTTACATTAAGTCCAGGTGGTCCAGGTTCCCCTATTTCACCTTCATCTCCTGGATCACCCTGTTGAAACACACAAAGAGGGGCAGATGACAGACTGAGTGACCCTAAAATGATGGCTACAATCTACTGCTGCATTTAGAACTCTTGCTTTCGGTTGTTTTTCCTTAAGGTGTACTCACAGTGTCACCTTTAGGACCCGCAGGTCCATCTGGTCCTGGGTTTCCCTGTGAGGACAAAAAAAATTCAACTTGTTTTCTTTATTCATAATCTTTTGTCTTCATGTGATTAAACTGAGAAGTATGACAGCTGTATGTGGAGAACTTTTCACAAAAAGACAGCCACTACTTTTCCAACCATCTCCTTTGTCAAAAAAAAAAAAGTATGATGTAAAGCAAGTTATTGAATTAAAAGGAAGATAGGAATGCAAACCAACTTACAACAACACACTGATTCTGTTTCTGACTCTGACCAAACTGCTTCTTTAGTACTTTGAAATGAAATGCTTCAAAAGGTTTTGTTATACCTGAGGGCCACGGACTCCGGGTAACCCAGCTGCTCCATCAGGACCAGGCTCTGCCTGAAGCAATACATGTATATACAGGTTAGACATGAATTAGGGTAAGTAAAAGTCATTAGCTGATCATTATTTGGTCTCTATGAGAAAGAGGACATCTGTCTTGTCACCTGTGGTCCTGCTGCTCCTCTGGCACCCAGTTCACCTTGATGACCCTGAAAGCATAAAATATTGTTTCACAAATATCTTTTTATTAGTCAGTTTGGATGACAACTTGATTGACATTTACTTACCGGAGGTCCTTTGACTCCTAAGACACCATTTACTCCTCTGGGGCCCATTTTGCCCTGAGCAGAAGTCAGATTAATGAATGTACTTCTTACTTCGATGGCATCTCATTATTTAATCCAACATCATCATTTTATCCATGTTCTGAAGACTTTGTAGTAGTATATTGTGTTAGAAAACTTACAGGTGGGCCTGGTGGTCCACTGAAGCCTGGAGCTCCAATCTCTCCCTGAAAGTAATCAGCAGTGTATCAAACAAGAAGATCTGTGTCATTAAATGCAACGAGAGAGCGCTGTGGGCCTGATGATCAAGATGGTGTATATTTATATAATTATTGTTATTTATGGATAATTGTCACTCAGTGAGCCGTCTGACACTGACCGGAGGTCCTGATGGTCCTGGAAACCCAGGAGGACCCCTGGCTCCAGGCAGTCCCTGTAAACATAGGGGGGTTCAGATGTTGCAATGAAATTCACTTTACATAAATCTGGTGATTAATGAGTCATGAACACATTTCAGTAAATATAAATAAAAAGTTGTCATTTTCAGCACAGTAAAAAGTTTTTTGTGCATTTCAAATTGCACTTTATAATTATGGGACAATGACAGAGTTTGTTATTAAAGAGTAAAGTCATCTATACTTACTATGTAGCCCGGGACACCAACAACGCCTCTGACTCCTTTATTTCCCTGGTTACAGCAAAGACAGGAAAATTAGAATCACATGTAAGAGCCATCTCCTGAACAAGATGTGTGTGTGTGTGGTGGATGCTGAATCTGACCTTGCCTCCTTTTTGCCCTCTGTTTCCCTGAGGCCCAGCCTCCCCTTGATAACCCTAAAGACAGAGAAAAGGTGGTTTAACAAATAACTATAAATAAAACCCTCCAGTCTGACAATATAGTGACAACTTTACAAAATAAACTTTAAATCTTTACTTCTGTTATACCCAGTGCTAACAATATGACACGTGAATATGAGCAACTAAAATAGTGTGAGGTAGCTGCAAAAAATAAAAAGCTAAATGCAACAATAATTAGACATTTAGACAGTCAGATAGATCCATATATACACATTTATACTCCATAATTTAAATCTCCATAACATTAGAAGTCCAGGCCACTCTTACCCACTCACCCAGCTCCCCTTTGCTGCCCTTCTCTCCTCTGTAGCCTTGAGGACCCTATGGGGACAAGCAGGAAGTGAATTTATCCAGCTGTAACAGGATTGCACTTAAATGTATGGGTGGAAATACATATACATATCACAAAGTATTAAGGACAAGCATTAAAACTATGAAAATACCTACACATGTCTCTCAGCAGATTTACCTGTTCTCCAGGTAAGCCTGGAGGGCCTGGATTGGGGTTCTCTCCTGGGGTCCCGTCTCTTCCAGGTCGGCCCTGGGGACCCGGTATACCTTGTGGTCCAGGACTGCCCTGAAGTACAACACAACATGTAATGCAGCTTGCCTGGTCTGTTGAAAAACATACTGAGTAGTAGTGTGTGAGGGACATTGGTGCAGATGTGGTAGTGAAAATGGCTGTTCGCTTTGCGTCATGGCATTCTTTTCCTCCACTTCATTTAGTATTTTCTACCTACGATTTTTCCTTGAACTCCTTTTCGTCCTTGCTTCCCAGTAATTCCAGGTGGCCCCTAAAATACCAAATTACAGAACAGGAGTCCTTTTACAATCTCTCTATGTTTGGTATTATAAAGTTTAAACCTAGATTATGGTTCAAGTAATACATAAGACTGTTGTCTACTTACAATTGGTCCGTCATCTCCAGGAAGTCCAGGAGGCCCCGGGGGCCCCTTAACTTCCTGGAAAAACCCCCACAATGTCTTATGACTCAGTCACAATGTCCTCCGTCCTCATGGTATAACATGTGTAAATCAATAATACAGTATGTAGTATTTCAATGGAAAAAAAAGGATTTTATGTGCATTCGTTGTCTTTAAAAAACACCTACCGGCCAGGTAAAAATCAGCTTTTTATAGATCTTCTTTTTCTGTGGGGAAATGACAGAAAATATTCCTTTTATGTTATAAACCTATTTCTCTCACAAATGATCCTCAAACAGACTTGCATTGAATATAATACACTTTCAGAACAATAACCCATGCATGAGATATGTCTTGTATAACATATGTATCTAATTTGCTATAATAATATTGTAGCAGTTTTATTTGGTTTGTGGAATATTTGGTGACAATAGTCCAACATGCAAAACATTAATACTGAAATACATATGAATACATGTGTAACAATGTAACTGATATTTATGTGATAGTATAATAGTCTCTACTGTTTCAGCATCAAAATAAGTGTTATTTTTTATTTTTTTTGTACTGTATATGTTTACAGTCATCTGGAATAGCTATTGGCATAATATTACTCACACAGATCCATATCCATAGTTTTCAATTTAAACAAAAGTGTGTAGCACCGAGGCTGAGTGGTTCCTGGTGCAGAGCTACAGCAACAGCAGTTTACCTTGAAAGCCTCCCACTCTTCTTCAGAGGTTTTAAATACAACAATGGCAGGCATCCCAGGAGGACCAATGGGGCCTCTATATCCTGTCCGCCCAGTCCTGCCCATAACACCTTGATAACCCTGAGAGGACAGAAAACAACATGTGTCTTTGATGTGGAAAACAGGATAAGTTTAGATTACATTGTCTACATTTTGAACAACACTGACAGAGATAAGAATCTGGCCTTTTCATTCAAAATTTATAATTCAAGGCTGCATTAAGCCATTTTTGACCACTAGGGTTCAGAAGAACTCCACAAAAAGCTGACAAAAAACATCCCTGAGCAATAAACTGCCTATTTACAGAAATCACTTCACATGACACCAAAAGTTGCTGTATCTGAGGTTTAATGAGGACTGGAGGTGTTGTTGAACTGTTAACTGACAAAGTGAAGAGACCAATTTACATCAAACATAAATTAACTGATGACAAGTCACATATATAAAAACCTAACCCATTCAAGAGTTTTTAAAAATGTTTTGTTTTTTATTATTATTTTTTCCAGCATTTTGCCTTTGTTTGATAGTGTCAGCTGAAGAGAGAGACAGGAAAGGTGTGAGGCAGAGGGGGATGACATGCAGCAAAGGGCCCGGCCTGGCATCAAACCTGTGTTGCTGCGATAAGGACTCAGTCTTTAATTGTATGCGCTCTAGCAGGTGAGCTACTGGGCAACAAACAAAACAGGCTACACCTGTGGTTCACAACCTTTCTTGTCAGGACATACCTCTCCATCAATACCACCATTTATTTCAACCATTTATCCAATGCGTTAAGCTAACTATTTGAACTGTTAATCCATTCATTTTAGCTAACCGTTTCAACTTATCTGCTTGCTTGCTAGTGTTACACACTCTTAAAACATGGCGTTCAGGTGTTGTAATTAACTCTGTATGAGGATATATTTCTAAAATCAAATTGTAATTTGATGAGCTACTCCACATTTTTACCATGTCCCCCTGAGAAACTGCAGAAGTACCCCTGGTTGACCATCGCTGGCCTACACTGTTGGGGGGCTGACAGGTGTCTGTAAACCAAATCAATAACCTAAACCATATAAAAAGCAGTTTTAAGCTGAATAATAGGGATGCTTAGTTTGGTAGTATGTTGGATCTGTTTAGCACTATGAGAAATCCTTTCAAATTACACTCAGTCATTTGATTCAATGTTAATACAAAAAAACAGTCAGGTTTAATTGAATACATACTTTGTCTCCTTTAGGTCCTGGTGGTCCTGGTAGTCCAGGTGGGCCCTGCAATCCCTGTTGAAAGAGTGAGGTGGAACAGTTAGATCTGGATAATCATCACAACCAAAAATATGTACTGTAATCCATTAAGACTTACTGATAAAAGCGGTGTGGGACAAAAAACTAAGTTAAACTTTAACAGGGCTTCTTAAACATTATCCCCTGTACAGAAGTCAGTGAAAGTATAGAAATGCAGATATACCAGATTATTACGTCTGAATTCTGATTAATCTAATGTTTATTTTTTGTGATAATGGGTAAGAGTAATGCTTAGGAGATTCTGTGAACTTCCAGTATTAAAAAAAACAAAAAAAACCTTTAGTCAGTCTTTAGTTTGAGATACCAGAAGCTGGATTTCACAGTACCACAGTTTAGCCAGAGGAGGGAGACGATGGCTTTCACTGAAGAGACTGACCCCTCCCTTCTACCACACACACACACACACACACACACACACACACACACACACACACACACACACACACACACACGGCTTTCTAGGTGTTAGAATTGACACAGATATATGTTGCCATCTCAGTCATCAAATCAGCTCCACGCAAACTCAGTTTCATTCAAAGTTCATGACGGAAAATGAGATGAGAATATCGCACGAATGTGATTAAAATTTCCTGTGCATTTATAATGTCATTAACACTCTGATTTCAATGTCACTGTGAATAAATCGGACGTTTAAAGTATACCAAGACCTATAATGACAAAAATAACTACAAATGTGAAATCCAGCTTTGATTATTGATTATGAACATTTAGGTAGTGCTAAACGTAAGCATTGTCTTACCCTTTGGTCTCTGATCCCAGGTCTTAATGCTGGCCCGTTACGTCTGTATGTGGACGGCTGATTGGATGCTTTAACAGTCTGCTGTGCAGATTCAGTCTCTGATTGGATGAAGGAGTATTCAGTGCTGCTCAAATCAGGTGAGGACTGATTATAATCCTCAGAAATGTCAGTGTTATTATCATAACTTTCTTTTTCCATCTCTGCATGTCTTTGCACTTCCTCCTCCACCCCTAAATCTATCTCATCTTCATGTGTCTCTGTCCCACTCCCTTGCTCCCCACCTGGAAGTCGTTGTTGTGGTGATGTTTCTGTTTTGGGTGAAACTGTTTCCAGCCTGTCTTCCATTTCCTCTCTTTCTTTTATCTCACCGGCTGAAACATTGCCCATCTCACCCTCCACGTTCCTGGTACTTAGTGCTTCTCCGCTTTGCAGTGTGGGAGTTAAAACAGTCAGGTTCGGATCTGTCCGAGGTGCAGCAAAGTCCTCAGTTGCTGCTCTGTCGAGTGATTCATTTTCTTCCGTCTGTCTTAAGAGTTTAACCGGTGGGTCTACTGAAACTGGAAGTATAACGACTAGTGGTGATGCCTCCTGTCTCACCTCCCTTACTCCTTCAGATGAAGGGTACACGCCGGAAGTGACAAACCCTGATTGTGTGATGGGGCCTGAGATAAGAGTAGATCTAGTAGCAAACTCAAAGTCCTGTGGCCCATTAGAGAAAGATCTATCTGTACTTGCAGTTT
This sequence comes from Maccullochella peelii, assembly GCA_002120245.1. Taxonomy (NCBI): domain Eukaryota; kingdom Metazoa; phylum Chordata; class Actinopteri; order Centrarchiformes; family Percichthyidae; genus Maccullochella; species Maccullochella peelii. The sequence continues at coordinate 111,827 of LKNJ01000295.1, forward strand.
CTGCCCATGCCCCTCCTGATAAGACAGCTGGAGCTGTGGGGCTCTCAGGTTGAACATTAGGACTTGAAAGGGCCGTCTCAACACTTTCCAAGTCAGATGTGTCACTTGTTCTGGAGCCCTCCTTTGCTGCAACCAACGGTTGATGAACTAATCTCGGGTACTGAGCAGTTTGAAGTGCGTGGACAGAAGGAGTCCTGGTTATTATACTTCCTTCTGTACTCCATGGTTCCTTCATTGTCCCTAATATGTCAGGGTGCAAATAACAAAGCTGCTCATTTCCAGTCAGAGAGAGAGGCTGTGGTTCAGTATCTCCACCTTGATTTACATCCTTACTCACAGTTGTTGGTTTGTCCTTTTCTCTGCTGGCTGAGCCTAGAGTCTGAGTGTCTGTGTCCGCCTGGGGTGTCACTACAGCTTTGGTGTCTACATCCTCTGGAGCAGGATGTGACTTCAGAGGGGAGGTACTGCTCACTGGATCCAGTCTTGGTGTCAGCTCAGTGGGGCCAGTGTGTAGAGTCGTGATCTCGGGCTGAGTGGGCACCTCATCTATAGCTCCAACCTCCTGGGAAAGGTTTACATAAGGAGAACCATTACCAGGTGTCCCCAACAAGTCAAGAGACCTGAGAGCAGGAAATTCTTTCAAGATGTATCAGTAAATTGTGTACTGTTTTGAAATTACCATTCTCCTCAGTCCCTTATTAAATATCTCTAAAGCAAGAATGGGTGAGTTCATTCTAGGACATAACGTAAATTAATAAATAGATAAAGCCCAAAGGATACAATTCAAACAAACTGCATACAAGAATAAAGACCATACCTCTAAATTGTAAAGCAGAAATTACAGTTCAGTATTGAACTGTAAACACTCCCATAGAAAGAAATTTATTGTGGGATCACACACAAATCCAAAACAAATCAAACGTTTATTATGTCAAACCTCTGTGAGACAAACACTCCCTGTGTGGCTTCCACAGACAGACAGGAATGGTGCTACCACAGATGCTTTAACCAGCAGAGCACTGTGGGTAAATATTATGAAGCACCATACATTCACACTAACATGTCATCAATAAATAAAAACCACTGCTACCATCTCAGGTAGAGCCTAGGATGGATGTAGTGGGGCTGGGAGAAATTATTAAAGGCCCCACACACCCTCAGTTCACCAACACAGTTGTTTTCACTTATTTTGCCCTATTAGACCTCATCTAATTAGAGTGTGTGTGCGTATACAAACTTTAGCTTAATTAATATGTCCCTGAACTGCATATTAGCTTTGTTGCATGGAGTTTGGTGAGCTCACATAATTCCCAGCACAGCTCCACCTGACTTCAACCTGTTAAGGTCTCATCAGCCAGCATAAATGAAAACACCTGTGTGGGTGTGCCGGGCCTGTAAAGTGGAATCTATAATATGGTAGGGTTAGAGATGAAATATTACACATAAAAAGCAATTAAAAAATAATTTATTTTTGGATGAGCACAACAGCAATAACAACCAATCCATTCCTAATTAAATAGTCTTTATTTATTGTATGTTGCTGCTTGATGGAACACTTTGCCTGGCTGTAAAGTTTATTATATAATATAAAAAAAGAGCAAAAAACAGATGTTATCAGGACGTAAACCTTGTGAGTGTCTGGTAGCCGACAGCAGTGTGTTGTTTGTACCTGTGCCTCTGTCAGAGCTGAGCAGGTGCTGCTGTGATCTCGACAGTGCTGCTCTGCTGCTGTGGGATCTCCTAAGACAAAGATCATCTGCTGGAAGGTGCCCTGAACACACCACAAACACACAGGAGACAGAAGGGGACTGGTTTAAAGAGTTTCATTCCAACGTCTGGCTTGTAGCTTCAGTGAAGTGAATTTTATTTTTATGATAGCTGTCAGTGTGTATTGCTGTCTGCTACAGTGTCTTTTTTGATACTTGCACTAGGGGGCGCCAAGGTCAGAAACATTCAAATCTTACACATAGGGCTTTAAATGCTGCATATCATTTCTAAAATATTATACTGAACTTTTATAACTATACAGCTGTGGTGCAGCAGATAGGCAGTGCAGATACAAATAAGGCATTTTCTTTTGAAAAATAATAATATAATTGGACTCCTCCATGCATTTTCCATGTCCTCCTCTGCCATTGGTCCGACTGTGCTGAGGATCACATACTACTGCTATTTTTTTTAGCCCTTTTCATTCAGAGAAAGTGGAGAAAAAAAAGAGAAATGGAGGTCTGGCTCAATTGTACAGTACATTCAATTTTTGTCTTTTTTATATTGACTCATTGTTGATGTATGAAGGGAATACTCCTGATTGACTAATAAATAACTAAATACTTTTGCTAGTAACTAAATTGTGAAAAAAATATTAAATGACCAGGCCTCAATTGAATAAAGGATAAATGCAGATATTAAGGGGATTCAGTCGAAACAAAAGGCTTTCAGCAGTCAACATGTAGCACTGAGTAAGCTAGGTAAGTTTATCCACCCGGTTGTAAATACATGAATCACTCCTTTAAGTGATGTTTGTTTCACTGTCACTGCATCCTCATTTGACTATGACTAATGTGAAGACCAAACCCAGGAGTTTCTGAGGTTAAATACTACTTTCTGCAGGTCCATCATTTTGATTCAACACTTAAAATTTCCCACGGTGACAAAGGGGGTGACATTTTCCACTCAGCATTTTATGAGATTTGCTCGTTGATGTGAAAACCTTCCCCTGCCTCTCATCCTGTCACATGCACATGCAAGAAACCCGCAAACTTGATGCCGAAATATTTGAGCTACAGGTGATACACCATGTAGAAAAACACACACAAAGAGACTGGTGCACAGCCAATAGTAATTACATTACATATACAGAAAACCACTTAAACCCCATTAAATGCAAGAGAAAAGCAAGCTGAAGACAAAGGTTATAAGATGTTCTGTATCTAAATTGTACTCAGCCGTTTTACATTATATTTCCACATGACATAAGAAAAATAAAACTCAAAAGATAATACTTCCAAATCATCTCTGAATAAATAACATTTTTCGAAATGAAGCAAAGCTTGAACTGCCTGAATCTTCAGGAAACTTTGTTTGATAATTCAAAAGTTTTTCAGAGCCCTTTTTATCCATAATTTTTTTGCAGCCATTGAAAATCTAAACAGACACAGTTAATCATTCTGTTTCTAAGTTTTACCACAAGTTTTAGAAATTTCGAGAAATATAACAGAGACCAATAATACAGAAAATTGGACTTACGCAGCTCAGTAGCAGTAGCACCCCCACAGCACCCTGCATGGCTTCTGATAAAGGTAACTCCTGCACTCGTCTGACTGTAGCTGACTTACACACTCTTCCAGGGGCTGCACTTTAAAAACACACCCCTCCCTGGGGGACTGAGCTCAGCGCTGACCTGACGGACCACACATTTACAGCCCAGAGAGATGATAAAATCAACAACAGACCAAGCCAAAGTCTCATACAAACACCCGGCACAAAAACACACATCCACACACATACTGTGTACATATTCCTTCTGCTTCCTGTGGCAACACGGTGTCCACAGCTTAATACAAAGTATTAAAGTTAGCAATTGGCGAGTGTGAACAACAACAGACACTTAAAAGGTGTTGTCTACTGGGTCTGTTGCTGCACAGTAGGTGTTATCTCTCTGTTTCCCTGGTGGTTCAGACTGTTAGATCAGGGCAGACTGATGGCGAAGTTGAGACCACAGCTGCCACTGATGTGGGATGAGCTTCCTGTCCTGAGAGGCTCATCTCATCAGCCTCCTTTCATCTCCATTCTAGTCTTATTCCTACACCAACTTCATCAGTTCACACAAAAGACCTACATTTACAGATCTGCCAGCTCAGAGGTTACTGCAAGACAAGTAAGAACCATCTAATAGGTTTACAAGTGCTGTATTTCCTCTTTTCACATCACGTTTTCATAAGTGCAAAGATCCTGAGACTCCAGTTATTTTAAGAGATTAAACCCCTACAACAGAAGACTTCGCTCTTAATTCATAACAAATGAATCAACTCATGACTGCGTTATGCTTAATTTGCCATTGAACTTCACATTGAGCCCTCCCTCCTCCATCCTTTTTAGTCCAGGGTCAGGAGGGGAGGACTGTGGCCCAGGTGAGGAATGTGACACGAAGATCAGAAGAGTGAGGGGCTGCTGCCTGAGGAGGGTTATGTCGGGTCAGGTTGGGGCTTACGGTAAAGGGTGTGTGGTGAGGACGTGAAGCTCCTCCCAACAGCGTCAGGCCTAAAGTGTTGATCTGCAGTCCCAGGCCGCGACGCCAGGGGGTGCTCTCCTGTAGGCAACAGTCCAGATACAACTCCAGTCTGGACAGAGAGACGGACAGGGAGATGCTGTGCCACCGTCCATCCCACAGAGGAGCAGCAGGAAACCTGTCAGACAGACCTGTGAGAATTTTACTGTCACATACGGCTAAAGCAGTGTTTTACTGTCCTCTCTGATTGAAAGTTTCAAGTTTGACCACACCCAGCAGTGATATCACGGTGTACTGACACACACCAGAGTACGCTTCTACATCACTGCTGCAAGGTGAGAACCACTGAAGGTCAGAGTCACAAGATTTACAGGAGGTATTAAGTTTTATTCATTCATTATTTGTAAAAAAATTGAAAATCCCCTACTCTGGCGTCCCTCAGCGGGAGTATCAAAAGATGAAAGGGTTGAAATATTGAAAGCAACAACCAGACCGCACACATTTGGGAATGTCCTATTTTTCCACAAACTAAAACTTATGCCATCAGAATCATTTAAAAGATGCTAATAATCACATTCAAATTCTACACATAGTAACTTTAAAACTAGCTATAGTTTCACTTTCAGGCTTCAGGGAATAAGTTTGGGGTGGTTGGTTGAAACAAACAAGAGAGCTGACTCTTGCATTCTTCCATCTTCAGAAAAACTTAACTATCTTAAATACTTAAATATCAATTAAAGCAAAATTCACCTTTGTTTGGGAACTAAACCAGTTTTAGTGCTTATGTTTTGTGATCTGCAAAGATTATGAGTTTTGTCTCCTCACTTGGACATTTGGTTTCATCACTGAAGTCATTGGTAATTCCTACTGTTCGCCTACAGGGGGTTAATAACGTTAAAGACAACAGAGTACACGGAAAAAATGAATGAAAAGATAAACATTTTTCCTATTATACTCCCTATTACACATTAAGTAGTGGATGTTTGTGGATTATTTATTCATTTGTCTGTGGTATACGTGCGTGCGTGTGTGTTTTCTCACTCATAGTGTTGCTCCCAGGCACTGACGACAGTGAAGAGTCTCGGCCCCACCTTCAGCTGAAAAAGCTCCTCCCCTTCCTGCCCTAAAATAGCCAATAGCGTCATCTCCTCTGACCACCGTTGACCCAGACGCAGACGCATCAGCACACTCAGCTCATCTGGAAAACTGTCATGTAAACGTTAGCACATTCGCAAATAAATGTACACACACAGAAGAGTCTCCCACACACACTCATATATGCTCACATGCACATTTTGACTCAGTCATTCATAGTAGACAGGACGGTATAGATTTTAAACCCACGGTTGTGGCGTCACAGAGAGACTAAAGAGAGCCGCTTCACGAGTGAATGTAAACTGTATCACAAAGCTGACAGATTCAGACGGCATTAGTACTCTGTGTGTAAACAGTCAAGGTCAAGTTTAACACCAAAGCCCTGAGCTAAATCCTTTCAACCTACACATCATGGAAAGAAAAACCATCCTAGATAAACAGGTTCACTGCAGTCACGTGTGACCTTGTCAACTCTCTGAAAATGAAAAATCATCTCTTGTAGTAAAAGAAGCATTAATCTGTTTAATGTGTTTATTGTGTATCCTCATTTGTGTTCAGGTTTTTTTTCAATAAATGTGTTATTGGTTAAATAAAAACACGCCCACTCATTTAGCTTGTTTTACAGAACAAACTAGTGTTTCATTTGGAAATATTTTACAAATGCAGTGTTACGATATCCAACCTAGTAGCCATAATGCCATTTGGAGCAATACATACTGTAGTGAACAGGTCTGGGATTTCTAAAGTATTTTCTTGTCTGAACTCACTGTTGTTAGCCGGTTCATCTTGGTTAGTTCATCAACTGTTTGAGTTATAGGCTAGTAAACAGTCGATGTGTTTGATTTGATCATTTGTACATTAATTAGACAATGCACAATGAAAAACAGTATTGTCTCTTTTAGAAATACTTGTTGATAGAAACTTCTTATAAACTGGTGAGGTAAGAAATGATTAGTATAGTATAGCAGATGATCATAGTTTGGGTCTGTGTGAAGTGAGAGCTCTGGTTGTGTTGTGGACGTGACTCAATGAAACATCCTTGTTGGAACATGTTCGCTGAATAAGCGCAGTGACTTTCATTTTGATATTTTTAGCAAACCCTATTTACTAACTGAATTATTCACCTGAGATGTAACGCAGTAGGTGGTTACATTAGATCCTGTGTTGAGCCTAATTGGTAATACTTACAGAGGGCCGAATACTGTAGCTGATGGTAGGACCAGTGTGGCATATTGTCCAATCTGATATGCTGGACATCCTCGGTCATCTTCTGTTGTTGAGACATTGTAATGAGTGGCTGACTGCATGTCCAAGAGCTGCAACAGATCCACTTCTGCAAACAAAAGACAAGGAATATTAATAATAATTAATAACTGGCATAATAATGTTTGGTGACCAATAAACACTAGTTAATTAGTAGTAAATAACTTAAAAATAGTACTTCCCAAACTGAGGATGAGCAGATGACCATATAATCTTATCAGACCATGTATGATCAGTGTTACTCCTAAAACAAACCAATAAGCTTTGGAGTAGCTGAGGTCTGTTGCTAGACAGCTTGATGCTCCACGTGTGACAAGATTGTTTTCAGCTGAAGAAAATCAAAGACTTTGGGCTTTTGCCACTAAAACTGTGGAGAGTCATACGGACAAACCACAATAAGATCTCTTGATATCAACCTGACACACGTGAAAATAATAACAATGAGGCACAGTTTCGTGTCAGAGTCGCCCAAAATGTTCCTTTGTGGATTACTGCTTTAAGGCTGCAGTGGAAACACCGAATTCACATAAAAAACAAAAAACAAATCCAATCTCAGCAACATTTCTTAGCCACACACAGCCATCAGAAATGTACCTCTTCCCAAGGTTGCTTACCTTTCATGCCTGCAAGTGTCACATGTCCTCTGGCCCTCCCATGATCCTTTGCTTTAGGACGGAGATAACACTGCTGTGGTGTGCCCACTTCCTGAGACAGGCTGTCTGGTTTCACCATGAACAAACAGGCTTGAACCCAGAGCACTGAGAGCAAAGATGAGCTCGGCATCATGTCCTCAGAAGACGGCAGAGAAAGAACTGATGCTGGATGAACATCTCAGCTGCTGTTACACATGGACCGGAGGGCTGGGCCTAACTGGCATCTCTGTCCTCTCACAAACACACTCAGCTTATGTTCTGATCTCTCAACAACAAACTAGATATCTCACCTACGTCTCTGCTCTGTTTCCACTGCACCGGCACCTTCGCACCTGGTTATTTAGGGATGATGTGAACATATGCACAGAAACACGCAAAAACACACGTTCCCGGAGGAGTCAGTGAGTTCAGAGAAAACCATAAAATGTCACAATATCATAAAATTCTGTGCACATGAGGCATCAACCTGTCTTATTTATCCAATCGTGGACTAATGGTTTCCCAACTGCTTTGGTGGATAAGATTATAAACATATTTCAAGGTACGTAACCTGTCTGATCAAAGACATTTTAAACAGTACATTGAAAAACACTTTTGTCTAAGGTGTGTAAGTGCATTCAAGCGCTAGGTGTAATTGATGCAGATGAATTTGGATGTTTGCACACAGTACAAATGTGTTGGTATCCACTTTCTAAAGGCCATTATGATGTCATTTAGCATCAAGATAACACACTTAAAAAAGCTTTAAAGACTGCTATTGCTAAGTATAGAGTAGTTAAAATTCTAGTGGCTTAGGAGTTTAAGGCACTGACTACAAACTTCCCCGGTAGATTTTGTGGTATGTCATTCCCCAAGGCAAAAAAAATATTATAAAAATTAAAATAAATATACAAATATAGTTCAGTTCTTAAGTATTTAAAAGTAGTAATATCAGCCAGTACAGAAAAGACAAGTGATCTCTCTTTAATGGTCCTTTGCACAGATATGTAAACACTTCTTTTGTTAAAGTCATAGACAGGCATCATGATTCAAATAAAATATAAACGGTGCAATAAATTAAACATGGATTTATTTTGTACAGTTTATACTACATATTTACCAGAAAGCTTTTCTATCTATGAAATCCAGGCTTGATGGGGAACTCTTTGGGCCAGTTTCCCCAGGCACAGATTAGGCTGTTCTGTACAGAGACGGACATCAAGGTTAAGTCCTAGGCTGCACTGTACATGTTAAGCACGGTCCTATAAACTACAGGCTGGAGCCTTAACCTAACCTGCGTACTGTATAAATTGAGCCTTGCAGTCAACACACTTCAAAGGAGGTTTCTCTGCTAAAATACATCTTTTTTTCAGTCCAGGACTTTCTGTTTGGGACTCCAGCAGGTGAATGTGACCTCTTCTGGCCTGTGGATCCTCTGTCCAGATATGTCCTGTGTTCACATTTCAGAAACATGTCAAACTTAACATATTACATTAACACAACAGCACATGATATAAATATACATCTTATTTAGGGGGAACAACAAATGGAGGAAAGTTGGAATGTTCAAAGATATAGACTGTGAATGCTGGGACTGAAAAAGCATCAACATTTCTCTGCCTGCTGTTTCAGAATTACTCTGTTGGTGAAGTGGTTTTAAATCCCATTTAATATCATGGATACATTAAAATAAGAACAATCAGGCAGCTCTCTCACACATCTGTCATTATCATTGTCACCATGATCATGCATGTTACTATAACTCTGGAGCACAGAAAATACCGTAGTGCTTGTTTCTTCTGACCAAAATATAGGCTTCAATGTGACGAAAACAAATGTGGCAGTTAACATATAGACAAGCCATACTGTGCCTGTGATTCCTCTTTTGTAAAATTGTACATCCATGTTGCATCACATGTAAAAAGGACATTAATTTCTCATCGTTTTCGTCACCACGTGAAAGAAGGCAACACATCCTGAAGAAGACATGTCCTCCGGCTCTATGTACCGGAAGAAAATGGCTTTAGTCACCTCTCTGACACAACATCGACAGTGGTTATCCAGCACAGAAATGTGAAGAATGAACATCCATTTGTCATTTGACCCCAGGGCCTGTGTATGAAACCTCCACTGGCCCAGTCCTTGTGACGGTCTCGTCATGTTGATATCATGCTGACTGACCTGTCGGACTAAGAGACAGTCTTCATTCTGGGTCCCAGATGAATATAGAACATCAGAAGATTTCAGAAGATAATATATTACAAATTCAATGGTCCAGTATCCTGAGACAAAACATCTCTTGTTCTGTAATCTGTTCAAGATCTTTTTCACACCACAGAGCCAAAATAAACCTGCACTGTGCTGCTCCAGTTGAATGTACACTGTCATAGTTTTCACATAAGGACAGAAAAATCATCAAAAATCATCACTAAAGGTTTTGCTCACTTTAAAGTCTGGAACTTGATTTCCTGTATTGACTATTTATTGATTAGTGACTGTATAATGCCCATGAACCATGTGGATACTCTTGTGTGGCTGGTTGCCAGTTATGAACTGGCAAAATCCAGCTGAACCAACCCGTTTCATTGCTACTCTTATAACTATGCACAGTAAAGACAAACAGCAACCCTCTCAAATGACCTGAACAGAAGAACCAAAAGCTAAAATACATTCATCGTATTACATTTTTACATGCTACCTCTATGTTCACCGACACAAAACGCACTTAGAATCAGTTTCTTGGATTCAACGAGAGGTTTGGACACCTTGGATCGATGTCTCACCATATTTTGTTCAAATAACAATCAAAACACTAACATGTGTGGGAAGGCTTGGCAACACTTGGGTTTGCCTGCAGTGATCTTCTTATAGTACAGCCAGTCTCTGATGTTCACTTGATTAAGCAAATTTTCTCTGTTGAGAGCACACACACACACACACACACACACACACACACACACACACACACACCCATGTCCACACACGTAGCCTCCCTCCAGCTACAACAAAGACACAAGAACACATCGCAGACAGACACAAGTATCCAGATAAATAGCAGTGGAGTTCCGTCCTGCTTGTTATGCTACTGGTACTGAGAATTCGAGTTCTCAGAGCCACAGAGGAGCTAATGCCTTGTGGTGCCACGTGGAGCTTCTCTGAGGTGCCCAGTTGCTCTGTGCATCCTCTTCATCTCTGGCTTTTAGCAGCGGTCATCCTCGTCTGTGTCACTTAGCAGCTCGCTGGCTCCGGCCGGACTCGCCTGGCCCAAGTGCTTCCGGAAATGCCCGTTAGGAACCTGCCAGGAGTGTCTGAGCTGAGGGGCGGAGCTTATGGCGTTGGCCCGTCCCAAGCTGGTTGCAATGGCAGTCTCAAAAGTAAGGGTGTCCTGCCTCTCGCCCGCCTCTCCACTGCTGACGTCCTCATGGAATGGGAGGTAGGGCTCTGAGATGTAACGGTGAGGAGATGGGTTGCTCGGTCCTGAAATCTGACCTCCAGATGACCCTTGACCTGCAGTCAAGGGGCTGCCTTCCTTGTCAGCCCTCCATGAGGTCTCCGTGGAGCCACCAGGGCCGTCCTGAAGCTGGGTCTGTCCCTCAGAGGAGCTTGCTGGTGTGGGAGAGGTGTGGGCTCGGCAGACCAAAGGGGAGTAGGAGATGTACGGCCGAGGGCGAGAGGGTGTCTGTGGCAGCTGCCGCCGATTACGAGGAGTACTGGACTCTGAGACTGAATGGGCAGGGCTTCCTGATGTGTTCACCTGCAAATAACACACACAATAGTGAGGAGAGGACTGTTAGACTCCTTCTACTACACTTTAAGCTGTTATCCTCCTATTGCAGGAGAGACAGAGTACTGCTGGTTTTCTGGTCCCTTATTCAATCTGTGCGATACAAACCAGCACGACTTTGTTTCACAAAGACTGAAAGTGGTGCTTTAGTGTGTAATTTACCTTGCTGTAGTCCTACCTGTCTCGGTGAGGTGTGTGTGCGTCCCTCACTAGGCGAACGGGACCGTCTCCTTTCACACGATGGATCCCGGCTGCGCTCCTCAGAGTTGCAGCGGGACACGTCGGGAGACAGTAGGTGGCGCCGTTCCTTAGATCGCCCTCTCTCATGACTGCTTGTTTCTCTGTGGTTGATTCTAGGACCTAAGAGGTGTGTAGATTTCAGTTAAAGGAAATCCACCTCACATTCAGGTCAGAGTAAAGAAAAACATCCATATGGATATCCCAGTGTAAAAATATCCAACTACATACAAATGATTCAGTTTAAAGGGCCAATCAGTATTTTGTCACCATATAAATTACAGGAAATTGCAGAAATCTAAATTCTTATTCTGGCATCAGTTCAAACTGACGTTCAAATACTTAGAAATGTATAATTAGTCAAAGATTTATTTCAACATACTAGTACACTGCTCTGCTATTGGTCCATCCCAATGCCCAACTTAAACACATGACTTGACATCGCTGACCCATTCCTGTTTCATTTAGTGAATGATTTCAGTGTCCATAACCAACTGTCCACATCCAATCAAAACAGGTACTTCAGGAGCCATGAAAAAGCTCATTTCAGTTAATAATACCGTTTCATTTTGGCTGTTAATTCAATATAAATAAAACTCAACATTCAGTATGTAATGAGGACTTTTCACTCAATCCTTACGGTTACTGCAGTTATAATGTGTTATTTTTGATATTAAAGTCAATTGTGATTCAAAAGCAGCTAAATCTATGCACAACAGCTTAAGGGTTGCAGCAGATACTGTATATGTCTGTACTACTTAATTTTTCAGGATAAAACATTGCTATGAATATGTATCAGACTATAGGAGGAGTTTAAGTAATGCAATATGTTTTAACTGACCTCTGTAGCTCCTCTGACGAGGCCTGTATGTGCCGTCAGGACTGATTCTCTCCAGAGAGTGTTGTTCCTCCCAGAGGCCGTTCACACACTGGTCTCCGATGGTGGAGAAGGAGCGCTTCATCAGCTTACTGTCTGCTGACATCCCAGGCTACACACACATCGAACAACCAGAGGAGGAATCACTTAAGCAACCATGAATGACACCTAATCAGCTAACACATGCTCTCTCTCTCTGTCATAACCAAACACACACATAAATGCAAACATATATACTGTAGATGACATTATGTGCCGAACAAACTCTACAAACGATGACTCTAATGGCTGTTTTAACACATGTGGACAAAGGGTTTCAATCCAATGCAGTCAGGCAGCAAATATATATATATATGACTGAATATAGGTTTGAATAAAGCGTATTAGTCTTGATTACCTGTGGGTCAACTGCCAGTCTGGGCATGGAGGACGCTCTGATAGATGCTGTCCGCTGAGGTGATTTAATAACTGTTGGGTCCTGCCTGGCCTGCTGCATCACTTGGTTATACTCCACTACGTCTGGCACCTACACAAACACCACAGAAAAAAAAGAGGGCTGATTGTTTCTCTTTTATTTCTCCTTCCAAGTCTCAAGAATCAAACTGAGGACCTTTTACCTTTTTAATGATGCTCTGACAACAACTAAGTTAAGGTATAAACAGTGTGTTCCCATACAGATGTTGCATGTAGTTCTTGTGTTCACTTAAATGATAATATTTTATTATTCTCTTGCAGTAGTAAACCTAGCAAATAACAATACAGCTATGGCCATTAATGGACTTCTGGTTGACCAGATTAACTAGTTGCTAACAATGATTATGCAGATTAAATGTGGAGATATTTTAGTTTTCCCAACACTACATGTAGGTGGTTACCAGTGTGTGTAAATGATGGTGGTGGTGACGTGGCTGGTGGTAGGGGTGGTAGGGTGAACGGTAGTCGTCGTCTTCATCCTCCTCCTCCTTCTCCTCCCTGGAGCGACACAGCGGCTGCAGGAACATCTCTTGTGGAGAGATGGGGCTGAGAGCCACAAAACCTCCTCTGGTGCTGAAGGAGCACACGGAGACACACACAGGGCAACTGCATTACAAACCCACAATACATTTGTATTGTATACAATGTATTGTGGGTATAATATAAATAAGTAAAGTTGAATATTTACAGAGCAGATCCGGCACTATGCCTGAGGAATGAAAGGGATTTGGCATTGCATAGGATTTCTTGAGGCAGAGAGGAGGCATCCATACGCTGGAACATAGGAGCGTGTTTCTATGGGGAGAGAAACACACAGGGGGAGATGGGAAATTAAAACAGGCTACATATACACTCCTGTAATTACAACATGGACATTTCCAGCAAAATGTCACTGAAAGAATCCTGAAATGATGACTTATTGTAGATGGCCAGTTGGTTATACAGTTCACATCTAATTTTGGATGAATAAGTGTGGTCTCTTCAGTTTGTTAATACAATAAACACTTAATACTTAAAAAAAACCTTAAAAACAGATAAGCTATGCAACATTTAAATTGCTGAACGATGAAAAGAGATTTATGTAATAAATCAGCGGCTGCTGGGTGCTTCATGGGAATACATTTTATTCAAAATGTGTATAATAATATCACAATACACCTAAAAAAGTCTAAAAATTAATAATGAAAAGTACCTGTTCCTCCAGTTGCTGTCGGAGCTTCTTGGCCTTGCTCTGCTTGTAGTAGTCCATGATCATCATGGCGGCATAGATCTTCCCAATGGTCATGTCGCTGGCTGAAAAAGGGGAAAGCAGAAACCATCACACCATAGACTCGAACCTTCAAGAGCACACTATCAAATGAAATACCATTTATTATACTATGATAGCAAATCTTTCTTTTATTTGATGCTGACGTCACCTTTGTGAATGGGAACCAGCACGTCCAGTGTCTTCTGAGAGAGATGAGGCCAGATGACACTGATCTCCTTCTGCAGGTCCAGGTCCATCTGATTTCTATCCTCCCCTCCTGGAGATATAAAAAAAAAAGCCAAAAAAAGACACAGGGAGACACACACACACACACACACACACACACACACATACACACAAATTAAGTGTGATTTTAGTTAATTTAATGAGCTTTACGTCACAGTAAATGTGTGTCTGTAAGGTTTTGGTATTTAGTCTAACCTCTGGCTATCTTGATCTCCAGGGCGGTGCGGATGAGGGCCATGAGGGTGGAGGTGAAGTGAACGGACATGTCCTCGTCCACAGGCATGTTCATCAGGACTAGTCTCTGATGGCAGCAGAGAGAGCGTCATAGTCAGTCCCAACCCAGACAAACAATCACACAACATATCATCACAATGCTAAAGTGGAAGCCCAGAGCGGCTGTGGTGGTATTTTCAAGTCCTATTATCTTGTGGTCATAATAACTCTCATTATCTCAAGACAATTCATTTAGCCTACAGACTTGATAATGAATAGTTTAGATTTGACATTATGGACATAGGCAGGAATGCCATCGTGTTACTCTTATAAACAACATTCAAATAAGTTTCTGTTCAGAAGAAAAACACCCAGCTGGAACATTATAAGTGAGTTTGCCTACTCACCCATAAATCTGTTACGCCGATAATTAGATAATTAAATTCTGATTTCAGGGCAACTAGCTTGAAAAAAATGATGAGCAACCATGGGCTTTCTTGGCGTCAGAACAAAAGAAACTTAATTCATATAGTATAGTTTGCTTTGTTTAAATTAAATTAACTAGACTGCACTGAGGACAACAATGTAATTATTTCCCATATCTTGTTTTGAGACACAAGATGCAGTAATTAGTTTATGATCAAGATGGAGAAGTGATTTTTTGGGGGGGGATGTTGAAATAACAATTTTGCAATCTCAACAAAACAATCTGAGGCAACAAAATAAATACAGATACAATTTTAAGAAAAATCATTTTTATTCTTGCCCTCTCCTGCTCTTCTGTAAATGGAGGTCTAAACAGCATGTTTATATTTGTTTTATAAAAGAAGATAAAACTCACACTGCAGTAAGAGAATAGCGTTGCATGCTTGCAAGCTCACAAACCCACACACACATACACACAAACAACACATGCACACACAGTACATTACATAATACACACAGATATAACATGGGGCTGTGGCAGGAGGCACATGCAGACAGGTATATGTAGGAAACAGTAAGTATGTAAGTAGTAAGTATGAAAGACATTTGACAGCAGACTTCTACAAATGACAAGATTTAGCATGTAGATGTTTGACTTTCTGATTAACGTTCTCTGACTGGCTCAGAAAAATAAACTCCACCAAGACTCTTTCATCAGATAACAGCAAACAGATAATGACGTCTTATTTCTTCTGCCAAGATGCAAAGCAAAACAGGCAAATCATTACTGTAGCACTAATCAATCAATTTCAACAAGCAATACTGCATCATATAAACAGAAATTTCAATGTATCACACACAAAATAAGCTTTTACAGTGCTTTTCCTTGTTGATTAAAATATGAAGACAGTGCCTGTTTGTCTCTAGTGTTTAGTCTACCTTATATGCCACCTTGGAGGGGCATTTCTTGCCCAGGCCTAGAGGTGGCGACATGTTGGTCAACATCTCATACATGTCAGTGTAATGGATACGACCACTGGGGGCGCCAGGTAGCCATGAAGATGGGGATGAGAAAGGGGGGAAAAGAGGGAGAAGAAGAGGAGAAGGAAGGGAGAGTGAAGATGTTGGAGGAGGAGGAGGAGAAATTGAATAACAGTGGAGGAGTCGGGGAGTACGTTCCCGAGGGATGGAGGAGGATAAGAGCACAGGAGGAGGTGAAGGGGAATGGAGGAGATACAAAAGAAAGGATTATTCCATCACATCCATCACGCAGGAGGAGAGAGTAGAGTAGGAGAAATAAAACAGGTTGTATTCTTTCTATGCCGCCATCAGGGCATAGAAATCTGGGAAAGGAAAAATCCTGGGACAGGGTGAGCAAAGGAATGACAGCCTCACTGGATCTGGTACAAATATCAAATACTCACGTTGTGTAGTGTTGTATGAGTACTAAAAACATCTTTAAACCAGATCCAAAAGGTAGAAAGAGACAGTCTTCCCCCAGATTTCTCCACAACTGGATCAAAAGCAAGATTTAAGCACTTTTTTTTACAAGTGAATCATTTAAATTTAAATTACGCATGTTCACTTGTAATCCTGAACGAGGGATGTCCTGTGACTTAGTACCCTGAGACTGGAGTGTCGTCATTCTTTGACCTGAGTAACACACCCCTAAAGGTCAAGCAGGGCGGTGACAGCCAGGGGGAATGAGGGAAAGGAGGGATAGGAGGAAGTCAGAAAGAATCCCACATGAAAGAGGCAGAGGGAAGGTGGTTGTTGTTGACATGGGGGAACCAAACCTTGCATGCCACCCTGTGCGGGCAGTTCTTTCCAAAGCCCAGGGGAGGTGAGATAGTGCGTACAACTTTGTACATCTCCTTATAGTGGATCCTACCACTGGAAAGAACATACATGTCTTTAGTTGTGTGTTGTTACAGCCTTGTAGTCCACAAGAAGGGTGAATGAGGCCTAAATGGAGGCTCTGTCCTTTTCTCCTCAAAAAAGTAGTTTTAGGACATCTTAACAGCATTAAATCAAACATTTTTGAATCTGTAATGAACACATGTGTAAAAATACTTAAACAAGGCTTTTCTGTAGGCTGGTGAAATAGTTTGGGCATGGTTATCGGTAGCTGTTGTCATTTATCTCTGTTGCAGCTAGTTCAGATGCTGTTAAACATGCTTGACAAACACCACAACATTGCTTTTTACACCCAATATTAGACACAGTGTCAAGTGAAGTAGATACGGTTTAAGAAGTGTGCCTCTTGTGTATTATGGAGTTGATTTGGTCTGCTTATATTTTACAGCATGACTGTAGAACACATAATTTAACTTCAATGAAAACTGTGGTATTAGTATGTGCACAGCTGCACTATTGATGAAATGTAGGTGTAGCATAAAGACAGAGAGACACTGACCAGGCGGCACGGTCATACTCCCCCCAGATCCGGACAAACTCATCCAGGTGGTGTGGGCCCAAGATGGACGAGTCTCTCGTCAGATACTCAAAGTTATCCATGATCACAGCCACAAACAGGTTCAGCATCTGGACAGAAGACAAACAGTGGGGCAAGGAGAAGCTGTGACATTTATTTATATCAGGAGGGAAGGTGCTTGAGGGCGGAAATAAGATAACATGAGACAGTGAGTGAGCAAAATATGAAATGTCAAGTTTATCCCCCTGACAGAGTTTCTTACACCAGGTTAAAACATTAAAAGAGGTATCGTTGTTGTAATTTAGAGGAATCATTCACACTCCTGTTTCCTTGTCTTACCAGGAAGGAGCTGAAGAAGATGAACGAGACAAAGTAGAAATAGGCAAAGTCAGAGCCACAGCCCCCCTCCTGGTCAGACGTCTGTGCTGGGGAAAGAGAGGGGTCCTTCTCACACTTCTGTCCCCCGAGACACGACAACATGATCTCCTGCCATGACTCCCCTGTGGCACTCCTAGACACACACACACACACACACACACACACACACACACACACACACACACACACACACACACACACACACACACATTACACAACACCAGGAGGAGGAGGGGTTTGGTTAGGACTCGAGCAGTCCAGCTCACAGTTTATTCAGTTATAACGTCTGCCATCTGGAAGGTGCAATCAAAGCATCAAGTCTTGCACTACTTGCTTCAGATACAGCTTTTAGATGCTCCAAATGTGAGACCTATAGTTGTGTAGTCTAATGCATACATTTACAGTACATTCTGTATGCAATAGTGCTTTTAATGCCTTTAAATGTTAGTCTGCTTTCAGAAAGCCAGAGCCAAAGGGATATTCTTATTTAAATGTACAGATTAAACACAATATCAACACTCAACACTTCTAGATAGCCATTTCATTATTTGACCCACTCTGCTTTGTAAAACTTTCAAAGTGCCTGCAAAGCTATTTGCTAAGGAGGTAAGTTATCTATCACCCCTTGACACTGTGTAGCCCCTTGGGTACTTGGAAAGCAAAGCCTTACTACCGTAACCTAGCAACGTTATTCAGACTACATTAAGGAAATGTGTTATTTAGCGAACCAAATATAGCAAATCATCAATCAATACACAAAAGTGTAGTTTGGATGACTGCTGGATGAATTTAACTGAGACACAAAGATGGTAACTACTCTGGAAAAGTGTTGAGTTTCAGATTGGGTCATAGAATAGCTCCATATAGTCCAAAGCTGCCCGAAGAGCAGGACTGAAGATCTCAAGGCTTCCTACCTGAATAGCAGCATCAGAGCACCAGAGAAGGTCTTGAAGTTGTTGTGCTGGGTGATGTGAGTCTTGTCATTCAGCTTAATGTTCCCAAACACCTGATTCACACAGGTATACACACATGCGAACAGGTAGGGAATGACATAAACACTGTCATTGTTAAGGATTTTATTTCACCATGAAACTTATGGTGCTGTGGGCGTCTGTCTTCCTAACCTGCATGCCAATGATGGCGTAGATGAAGAAGAGCATGGCGATGAGCAGGCAGACGTAGGGCAAAGCTTTGAAGGACTGGACGAAGGTCCACAGAAGAATCCGGATGGTGTAACCTTGTCTCAGCAGTTTGATCAGGCGAGCTGCTCGGAACAGCTTCAAGAAACTCATGTTGAAAGTATCAACAAACTGGTGTAAGGACACAGGAGAGGGGAGAGAAACTGTTGTTTACTGGTGTTGAGTGATGTCAGCTTGTCATACGCAGGAATACATTCACATAAATACTTAAAATTGAGGGAAACTCAGAAACTGTGCAGAAGAAAAGAGGTGAGAGTTGATCAGACACTCTCTCGTTCAGTGTCTGTTGATACTTTATCATGTTTTTCTTATTACCTGTAAGTCTACCACGATCTCTGTGATGCTGCCCAAAACAGTGATAAAGTCAAAAATGTTCCAAGTGTCTCGAAAGTAGTTCTGTAGAAACAGGAAAGATGCTTTGAGTCATCTCTAAAGAGGGTCTTGAATTCACATTCAGGCTGTGTGTTGCTCTTTTTCTCTCACCAGAAAGCCGAAGGCCATGATCTTGAGGACACACTCAACAGAAAAGAGAACAGTGAAAGCTGTGTTCAGGTGCTTCAGTACAGCCTCATATGCTGGCGGAGCAGAGTAATACTGAAAATAGAAAGGAGGCAGGGGTTAAAACTGCAGTATGAGTAGGATAAAAAAAGTGGAATATTCCCTAAGCAGTTCACTGCAGCGTAACCTCATGATAACCAGTCTGATATCAGTGTGAACTTCAGCCCTGTACCCTGCAGATCTACAGGTTGATGGAAGATTCCTCCAGACCCATAAATAGTTCCTCAGTCTCTGTGCCTCTCATCTGTCGCACTATAAAAGGAGTCATTCCTCTGGGGGCGGCAGCCACAGTTAATGAGGTCATGCTAAATAGCAGCCCCTGGACATTATAGATCAATATTTAATACAGGCTGAGTCACCACACGTTGGTCTGTCTGTCTGACTGTCTGTCTGAACAACCAGCACAGCCCGAGAAAAGGCCAGTTGAGGAAATAAATTGTGGTGAGAGAGGGGTGGTAAAAAACCCAAAACATCAGCAGATTCAAATGAAAACATCACAGTGTGTTGAGGTGGTTCTGTGGTACCTAAAACGGACATATTAGTTTCTACACGTCCATGTTTCTAGAGCGGAGTGACACATCTTGGTTTATTTTAAAAGTGTTAACAGTCGCAGGTTCATGACAGAATATGTTGCTGAGAAGCAACACAAGATGTGTTTTTCCAATCAGCAAACAAGGTTATGTGGAAAAACGGTACGTCATTTTTAGGAGTGAGAAGACAGACGTAGATTATGTTAGAAGCTGTCACACCAGTTGTCCTCTCATTCTCATCCTACTAAAACTAACTGTGTACTGTTTTTTTTTCTCTTCATTTTCCTCACCTTCATCATCAGTACAATGGTGTTGAGAGCGATCATGGCCAGGACGGTGTACTCAAAAGAAGGTGACACTACAAAATGCCATAGACGGTACTGGAAAGTGTGGCGGTTCTGGGGCATGTAACGGGTCAGGGGCTTGGCACTGATGGCAAAGTCTATGCACGCCCTCTGAAATAAAGAGAATAGGAAAAAGAGAAAAAAAAGACAAATGAAACAGCAAAAAACACTGCACGCAGTCTAACTATCCACCTTGTTTTAATGACAAGATTCTTTGTTTTTGCTTCGTTTCGGTTTGCTTTAAACTCTAAAGGAAGAAATATCTTACAAGAACATTTATGGATTTACAAAGACAGAGTACATTTTATCTAAATGGGCTTCACAGACTAGACTGTAAACCTAGAGACACAGAAAGGGAGTCAGATGGGGAAGAAAAATCAAGTGTAAAAAAAACTTAAAATGAAAAAAGCTGATTAGACAGAAGTAAAAAGGACTAGAAAGGAGCTTATGAGTCATTAAAAGCAGAGCAAATACACAATGCTGTGTCACGTGTGAGGGAGTGTTGTTTAAGAGGCTTCATTTGTGTGTGACCAGTCTCTAACATCACTGACTGCCAACATCGTCCTAATGAACCTATTAAATTCCACCCAGCTAATCAGATCACAGGATTGTACCTATAATCATGCATGTCTCATTGTCACATGAACAAGGAACACTGGTGTTTCACTTCATCTGAGAGTCACACATGAGAGAAAAGACAGAGATGGAGAAAGTGTTTCTTTGCCTTTCCCTTATCAATCTTCCCTCACCTCATTCTTTTCCAGGCTGCACTCCTCCATCATCTTATCCCCCTGTTCCTGGAAGGTGATGATGATGAGCGCCACAAAGATGTTGACGAAGAAGAAAGGAAAGACGACAAAGTAGATGACATAGAAGATAGACATCTCCATCCTGTTGCCGTGGCTCGGACCTCTGTCCTCCTCTGTCACATCTACTGAGTGCTGCAGAACCCTGAAAGAACAGAGACACGATGCTAACTAATGCTAACACTAATGCTATTAAAGTGAGTGAGTAGCTACAAAGAAAAACTTGATGGCAAGAAAGAAACAGCACAAGAACAGGAATAATGTCACTGTAACACCCACTGAAAATGTCAAACTGCTTAAAAGCATTCAAAAAATATCACGACTCTTGCATACTTTGCTAAAGAAAAGTATTCTAACACATTGTGTGCAGGAAAATGTACCTTTTTGAATTGTTACATTTGGGGATCAAATGCCAATTTGCCATTTGGAAGAGGATATTGTTTTAATTTATTTCCACAGCAAAAGTCAATTAATGAGTGTTGGAACACAAACCCACAAGGTCTGTCAGTGAAATATTGGTGTAACCTTATTGTGAGATAATGAATGTCAAAATCTTTGTTAAGTTAATCACATCTATCATATTTCCTTCATCAAAGGTCAGATTTGGCCATTAGCAAAGAACAAGCAAGATGTTAAAGGGTTATAATGCTCATACAGGCTAATGAGCCCTTTAAGAATGGGAAATTATATGAATTTCCTCGTCCAACATGATAATTAGCACTCGTCCGCTGATTCCAGTCAGACACTCACTGAGGCCATCCCTCTCCAGTGGAAACAGTGAAGAGAGTGAGCAGAGCCCAGATGACGTTGTCGTAGTGAAACTCGTGCCTCTTCCAGTCTCTTCTCTTCATCTCTTTCTTGTCCTTGCCATAGTCGATGTAGTAACCCCTGGAGGAGGAAGAGGAGGAGACCAGGTGCAACAAGAAAAGTTGTAACAAAGATACATCACATCAAATTACATTAAGAAATGGTAAGAATCACATAGACTTTAAGAGGTTAGTTAGTGTCTAGATTTAAGAGGACATGGCACCAAAAAAACAATTCAAAAAAAGAGCTAATTTGCAAAAAAAAAATTTGTTTTATCTGTATACTCTTCCATTGAGCTTGAAATAAATAACGAACCAAAAAAGGAATAAATGACTGAATGTAGGAAGGAAAGAAAGATGGAGGGAAAATAAATAAGGAAAGATGAATATAAATATGAATGCAGGAATAAAGGAAGGAAAAACAGAAAAAAAGGGAATATTACTGGCAGTCCTTCTCTGTGTCCTTCGAACTGTCGGTACAGTAGAAAAACTTCCCCTTGAAGAGCTGCACAGCGATGACGGCAAAGATGAACATAAAAAGCTTGTAGACAATCAGGATGTTGAAGACGTTTTTCAGAGATGTCACCACACAGTCAAACACCGCCTGGAAGAGAGGGACACATGAGATGAAAAACATGCGGCGAGATCAGGTGCAGGTGTTTGGATACTGCAGGGACAAGCAAGCAGGATGTAAAGCAAGTGTGACATTTCATTTTCAGCATATTTCGCTGATGCACATAACTATCTATTTAGTCAAATTTATGGTATCATCACATGTAATGCAGTAATGCAAACTTTTGACATCAGAGACTCGAGTCAGCTGTTGTACAGCTACAACCTATTGCATGCATGAAAACACCAAAATGACACTATTCAATTTACAATGCCAGTATTTGCTTATTGTACCAGCACTTGAAGACGCCAACAAGAAAAAAGGTTCCAAAAACAGCAAGATTGACTTTTACTGGCATGAAGGTAATAAATTAAGCTAAAGACATGTGACAGGCTTTGGAAATGCTCAGGGGAAATATAAAGTACATGCAATTTGTAGTTTATGTTAAAACATTAATGTCCCTTAAGGTAAAGTGAATGTTTATCCCACAGATATTCACTCCCTCTCCCAGTGGACAGAATGAGATATGCATGGTATTAGTTGCAATCCCAGGATGACTACCTGTTAGCACACTCAGACAATCCTCCAGCTGCTTCTCAGGCTGGTTAATTCCCTACTTTCACTTGAAAGCATCCCCTCTCTTCTCTTATTGCCTGTGTTCCTTTATTCTCTTTAGTTCTGCTGTCTGCTAATCACCTTCTCTTTCCTCTTTCTGCCTCTTCTCCTCCTCAGTTTTACTGAGGAGCGTATTTGGTGCCTTAATTTTTTTCAAGAGTTATCCACCTGTGTATGCATGAGATTTTATACATTGGTATGTCCTCCTCTCCTCTCCTTGTTTTCTCCCTGTAGATAGACTATGTGTAAGGTTTGGGTCCCAGCCCTGACAACATGTCTTCATGCCCTGATGGTCACAGTGTGTCACCTCACTGTTTATCACCTCATCCGTCTACTCATTCTTTGTCTGATCCCAGTTCTGCAACATACAGTTATAAGAGAGGAGGAGGAAGAGGAAGAGGAAGAAGAAGCAGCTTTAAGCTGTAGAGTATGTTTTGATCTATCTCTGACCTTGAGTTTAGGAAGTCTCTTGATGGTCTTGAGTGGTCTGAGGACACGCAACACTCTCAGAGATTTGATGGTCTTAATGTCCCGTCCTTTGTTATTTCTGTACAGAAAGACAAACAGTGTGAGCATCACACCATTTCAGCAGTGTAAATATCACATTTTTAGACACTCCTTGATTTGCAGAACTGTTTTTCCCACCATATTCATCCATCATTACAGTATGTTTCATCTGACTGTTACACAATTTACACATTCAAAAAGAGGAAGACTTTTTAGTTTTTTACCCCATCACATTGCTGGTGATCAATCCCACAGGGGCATCATCCACAGACGGAGACAAACAGGGCAGAGGGACATGTATATCAACATTTATAATGTTA
Source organism: Maccullochella peelii (assembly GCA_002120245.1). Classification (NCBI taxonomy): domain Eukaryota; kingdom Metazoa; phylum Chordata; class Actinopteri; order Centrarchiformes; family Percichthyidae; genus Maccullochella; species Maccullochella peelii. The sequence continues at coordinate 135,661 of LKNJ01000295.1, forward strand.
TCAACAAAACGGAAGAGATGACTACATGAAGTGAAACAACATTTACAGCAGAAAGCGCTCATTTACAGCTGATTTAAAGATCAGAGATTACGTTTAGACATATGATTAGCGCATGTGATTAATTTAAATAAATCATGTGACTGACGAGAGGGCGAAGGCCACCAATGCTCCCACCACGACGATGAAGTCTAGGATGTTCCATAGGTCTCTGAAGTAGGAGCCATCGTGGAGGATCAGACCCTGGTCAATCATCTGAGGAAAAGACAAGGGTGTGCAATGAAAAACGTCCCTCTCCAGGATAGTTTCCAGGCACTGAGTCAACTTTGAATTCTTATCTATTTAGGTATTTCAAGTTTCAGTGTCTTTTAAAGAGAATAAAATAAATGAGAATTGGGCCTGACAAAGCTGTTTGTTACTTGCCTTGGCAATGTAAGCACTGTCTTTTCATGCCAATAAAGCTCAATGAAATTGAATACTTCAAGGGTAACATAGAGCAATGGTTCCCAACCTGATCAGGACAAGGAGTCACGAGATAATAAACAGCAGAGATAAGTAGAAAAAACATATTCCTGCTGCACAACATTAGGCTTATTTGAATCTTTGCCCTTTTTTTTGTAAAGTACGGGTTCATTTTCTTTGGGACTCCTCTTTGGGAAATTATTCAACTAAAACAAGCATGCAAACACATGTAACTGGAGATGTTTATTGTTAGGGGGTCACAAACCAAAATGATTGGAAACTACTTTCTTTACTTTCTTTACGTTTATTGTGTGTGAAACAACACAGTTTGTTTTTGATCCGTTATCGGACTAAGTCATCTAATCTTCACGGTTCTTCAGATGTGGTAGAAAAGCAAACAGAAATGCACAAAAGGTACTTTTAGTTCCTGGTTTAGTGGCCGAGTTAAGTTCCTGTGGCTCCATAGCGGAACCATCCTGGAACTCTTTGGTTTTACCACTATTTCTTGCAATCAATCACGACACGGTGACATATCATTATTATACCATCTTTACACAGTAACTCACCTTTATAATCATTTCAAATGTGAAGACTCCAGTGAACACATAATCAAAATACCGCAGAACCTGCAATGAGCGTGAGTCAGAAGGACAGTCAAAGAGAGAGATCAGAAAATCAGACACATCGCAGATCCAACACATCTTGTGGTTTAGTAGGAAACAGTCCACTCAAATAGCAGTAACAAGACACAAGATAATTAGCCTAATTCTTCCCACAATCAGGCTCAGTGTGTCTCAGAATTCAATTTCCTCACTCATCAGTGTTTTAACTGCCCCCCATCAAGTCACATTAGTGGCCTTTTGCGAAACAATTTAAGGAAATGTTTGCTTGTTTCTTTAGGGTACTTTTGCTGCTTAGATGAAGGGAGCTATTAGACCCAAGGCACAGATAAAGAGTGATTGAAACAGGAGTTAACAGACTGATTCAGGAGCTGGTAGAAACAGCAGAAATATTCTGGCTTCTATTAAGTCATTAATGTTACAGCTGTCCCTGTCAGACAGATGATATATACATAAATGTGAACACACAAACCTTATTCCAGTCAGAGGAGGTGGCTACAGGGTCCTCAGCAGCCAGTGCTATACTACTAGCAGCTATGACCAGCAGGATGGACATTTCAAAGTACCTGAGGTTCACCACGTAGTGACATGCTCGACGCACCCTGAGGGAGAGCAGATGGCAGAGTGAAGATGTGGAGCAGAGGTCAGGTACCACATCTACTAAGACTGTGCATGCTGAAGCTGGCTGAAATTCAATGGCAGCAGGGTTAAACAACATGGATGTCGTGCAACACATCTTAACTAAAAAGATTAAACTCTGTTATAAATGTCTCAGTTTATTCCAAATACATGTGATGTTTGGAGTAGCATCATTTCCTCATAGCTTCAATATTTTAAAGAAATACGCCCCTATAGGGACACGGAGTTTCCCGTGAGAGACGTGAGTGGTAGCAACTTACGGGTTGTCAGGTTTGAAGATAAACATGCTGTCTGGAGTCACAGCGTTGACAGGCTTTGTCTCCTCTGCCTCCTCCTTCTCTGATTTACAGGTTTCAGGGTCCTTACTGTTGACTGGAGAAGGTCAGGAGAAGAAGAAGAGGATGAGGTAAGGACAGGGGTGAGAAGGAGAAGAGTAGGGTGGGATGCGAAGATGGTACAAGGGATACAAACAAGGAAGGAGGCCTCACAAAGACACCTTAAAACTTGCAAACTTGGTTTTCAAAAGGGGATTTTAATCTGGAAAGTATCCACTAAGAATAGATCGAGCCCAGCAGTAGTAATCTGAATTAGAGAACTATGGGGACTATTAGACAATGACATGACTCACTGCTTCTCAAAATGTCTGAACCGTGGAGGCAACAATTTACCCTAGCTGAAATAGATATGAAATGAAGCATGACTCTGCACGGCCTATTTCTCATCTCAAATGTATTCAGAAGCTAAATTTGCTTGAGAATTCAGGAGAAATTTGACATTTCCAGAACAGCTCTGCTTCTCCAGTTTGAAAATTAGTTGTAAGAAGGGCTCACCTGAAAACCAGAAACCAACAATACCTGTGATCGTGGAGAGCTCCAGAGATGACTGTACGTTGGGCACCTCGATGATCACACTGGAGATGAGCTGAGATTTATCCTGGTCCTGCTCTGTCTCATTATCATCTTTGTTGCACTCCGGGACAGCAGGTGGAGACGGGTCTGATTGCTGAGGAGGTTCCTCCTGCTTCTGAGGACACTGGTCACCAGTGTGGCTCTGGCTCTCTGGTGGGTCAGTGTCTCCTCCTTCAGTCCTGTCACCCTGTCTGAAAATACAGTGACAAAGACTTGACTGTATGGTCGGTTGTTGTGATATGTGTGAAAGTCACAGCACCATGAATAGCACTGTAGCACAATAGCAGAGAGACTGAGAGGAAAAACTGTGAGGCCTAATGAGACAACAATGTAAGCTCCTTGTCAGAAATGTGTCTGCTATAGCAAGATCAAACTTCTTATATCCGATTTACTCTGGAGTTTTGTTTATTTGGTTGACATTAATGGGGAAACTATCTTCATAAAGGCAGATGCTCACAAATGCAGAGAGGGTAGGAAACGTAGTTTAAACATGGAGCCAAATAGGGCCCCCTGGTGGCCTAGGGGTTAAGGTGCCGACCTGGGACCGCAATCGCATCTGGTGGGTTGCATGTTGTTCCCCATCTCTCTTTCCTCATTGCTCTCTTTTGTCATTTCTCTACTGTTGACTATCCAATTAAGGCATAAAATGCCCATAATGAAGAAAAACCTACAGCCAAAATACTATAGAAGTTGGTAATTTGCGTGTTATTAATTAATAGCTTAATCTTGGTTTGTAACACAGTCCTGTGCTGAGTACATAAAAAGTAATGTGTGTATTTAGTCTCCATCTCCAACATCTCTAGGTCATTGAAAATCACTGGAATAAACATATAAATGTGACATCCTGGGATGAATCTGACTGGGGGCTATCTTATTCCCCCCCTCTTCTCCAAATCATTACCTTCTCTCTTGACTTCGAGTTCATATGTTTACCAAATCTGAAACACGCTGCCAAACAAACAGCTGTTGGCCTGTCTCACCTGTTCTCATCAGGTTTGGACACCTCTTCCTCCTTTTTGCTCTCTGCTTCCTTCTCCTCTACCTTCCCTGGATTTCTCTTCCTCTCTCTACTGACCGAGCGACTCGCCAAGTGGCTTCCATTCCTGGGTGACGACCCCTGACTTCTGGCCCCGCTCTGATGGTCACAGTCATGCAGCGCCCTCCTGCCCCGGATCCCACCATGACCTCCCATCTCAGGAGTCAGTGTGTCAACGTTATCTGGTGGTCTGAACTTCTTTACTGCCCTGTGTTGACGCTCGCCATTCAATCTGGGGCTCCGACGCTCGCTGACAGTGTTGTGACTCTGATTAACACCCAGTTTTCCGCCCTCAGTGATGGACTCCGGTATGGCCACAGACACAGAAGCATCAGGAAGGGGCACATTCGTAGGATCCAATGACTCCGGCACCAGCACTGACACTGGGGGTTCAGGTATGTCACCAGAGAGGGCGGCATCCAGAGGCACAGACATGGAGGAGCCTGCAGCCTGGTTCTTGGTTGGGGAGGCTAAGGGGTCCGTCAGACGCTTCAAACTCCCGGACGGCGTGTGCTCCATGGCCTTGCGGTGCAGTGACAGGGGATGTCCATGCTGGGCCTGGGCTGGAGCAGGAGGCCCGTCCTTCTCCTCGCTGGGGCTGCTGAACAAGATCTCTCGGCTGGACATCTGGCGGTGTCTCCGCAGTTGGCTGGTCCTCTGTTCCCACACTGACATGGTCATCCTTTTTCTTCTCTCTCTCCTGGACATGAAAGAGTTAGAGGGGTTGAGTGGTGGGGGTGGGCGGCCCTCCCTGATGCTGCCCTGGGCCTCCTTCAGGGAGCAGGAGTAGGTAGGCCGGCTGCGGTGGATGGCTCTTTTCCTGTACAGGTAGGGCCGCCTCCTCCGACTTCCCCTGAGAAGAGAAAGACAAAATGTCAGTATATAGAAGCAGACATTTAACAAACAGAAGTTTTAAATTAAGTTTAACATCCTAGGATTAGCATTTGATTTGACACATTTCATTTTAGCTTGTATTGTTATTTATTGATCCAGGTCTCAAACCATTTTTTTTGCATGCTGTGTATTCACCAAACGTCTAATTTGATTGTTTTAATGGACTAAAAATTCTACTTTCTAGGTTCCCTGTTCGTGTTATGAAATGTAAATCAGCAATCAAAACACTTGAAAAAAATGAATATCACAGTACATAGCAAGTGCTTTGGTCTGATGTTCGAGTGGTTTATCAACAACAACGAGCAATTCCATTCCAACATCAATGAAGATGTGAGGTGATAAATTAACCAAGCCAGGAATTGTTGTGTGACTTTGATAACAAAAAGAGTAAGATGCAGAATGAAATCAGTGGATTAGATATAAAAAATGTGGAATCAAACAAGGTTGGAGAGTTTGGAGGTACAGGAGAGAGCATGAACAGAATACTACACAAGATGAGTCTGGGACATTTACCCATGTAAGAAAATCAGACAGGCGTTAGTGAGAGATTCAGAGAGCTGAACAGACAGTGTTACTTACTGGAGCGTGAACTCTTGTGTGGTCCGTGTTATCAATGAGCGATTGGTTGAAAACAAGACATTAGTGCTTTTGTGAGCAGAGACAAAACAGACCAGGAGACACACAGCAAACGACCCTCAAAGATAAACAGGCCTTTCACACAAAGACCAAAGTCATCAAAAAAAAAAACAACTTTATATAGACTGCCATTTACCAGCTGTTCTGAATTTGTTATACATTGCTTCAGGGTAAAACTGCTCTTTTAGAAGACTACATGCACAGATGAATTATTCATTTCATATTTAATTCTTAATCATGTATTCTGTTTCCAAAGGAATATTTCCACTGCGCACATCCCTTCTTCAAATGTTTGTAATGAATAAAAGATCAGTCTGGAGGTCAAAAACTGACTGTACTCTCGATGCTTTGGTGTGTGTCTCCATTGGAGCCAAGCGGCACATTGACAAACAAGATGGTAGCTGTATTAGAAACAATTAAACAACATTCATAAACATCAACAGTAAGCGCAACATTGATAAGAAGACACCTTAAGTAAGACTGAGATGTTAAGACAGTCTGAGCTACAGTATGGGTACAGGTAGAAAACACAGAGATGGGCTCCATCAGCAAAAACAGGAAAGAAAGTACATATTTAGATACCCGTTGAACAAAACCACCACATTGGGATGCAGCTCTGAACAACACCGCCACCTCAGAGCACTCACACATTAGCATTCTTTTAGGACATGCTAGTACAGCTAAATGGGGAAATTCATGTGCTGAGCTTCAAAATATTCAGAATACTCAAGAGCATTTGGGAGAGGGATTAAAGACTTCACAATGGAAGAAAAACTGTACACACACTGAAAACTACATCCAAATATTCCTGTCTCAGTATCACTTGTTATACTGTATGTGAAAAGTATTCTCAGTGAGGGGGTGTGTGTGTGTAATTTCTGTTTTTCTTCCTTTTTTTCATGCTGACCAGATGCATGCGTTTATAAGGTGAAATCAACATCAGCCTCCAACATGCTGCCTCTCTTTTTTTTTTTTTTATTGAGCAAATGCTGTCATGCAAGTTTCGTCAAGGTCAGCGGGGGCAGGTACCGCCGGGGTTTCATAGCTGACATCGGAGATGAGACCAAAAACCCTTAAAGTTCAGAGTGTCCTCTCTGAATACAGATGCAGGCCCAGACGACCCCGTGGTATTCTAGTCTTCTCTAAGGGTTCTGACAAGAGCCTGACCCTCAGCTGGCTAAACTGAAACTAATCTCTAGTTTCCCTTCTGCTCTGTTCTAATTTCATGTTTTAGGAAAATGGCAAGGCCTCGAGAAAGAAAGAAAGGAAGAAAGACAGGAAGCAAGAAAGAAGGTACACAATGTCATGTTAATAAAGTATTATTTTGTAAAATCTTCCACATGCCCATGCAACAGACTGCTTGTTTCTCAATACACACCGTGCACACAGAGCCAGAGGTCCCCACTCTTGTGCATGCACATGCACTTCCACCACCTACAACAAGGCAGTAAATCCCTGAGAAAAAACAATCTATTCTGCAAACTGGAAACCTGAGCATTGAGAAAACAAAGTTACTTTATGAATCAAAATATTCCACAAGTGAGAACTCTTCAACAGATCAAAGCCTGCACACACTTTATTTTACTTCATTACTTTCTTTCCTAGCAACAATATCCACTTCGCTGAATACAGAATTACTGTAATGGACACACCATGTTAATTTGGACACTAAGTAACTCTGTCTCCATGACAACAATATAAGCACCTCCCACCCCGGAGTGGAACCAGTAACCATGGAGACATACATTAGACTTCAATTTGGAGCAAATTACAGTGCTGGGAGCAGGCAGAGGCTAGATAGTAGACATTTCAGTAAAGATGTATCAATAAGTCTCTAGTGGGACAGCACCAAATACTGATTCTCTCAACAGGCCCTAAGTGACATTTAAGTGCACAACTTGAAGCTCTGTATTGATGACCCTAGCCTCAATCTATAACTGTTCTGCATGCCGTAGTTTCAGTTGTAAGCCAAATCTACTGCACCACATGACAGACTCGCCATTGGCTAGAGGCTACAGGACTGGTGCTAAGTGTTGGCACTGTGGGTCAGTCCTATATAGACAATCCCTGGAGGAAGGAAGGAGGGAGGGAGAGGAATAGAGAGACAGAGGGAGGAGAGGAGGAGGTCAGGCAGGGGGAGCGGTTGCATACAGCACTTACTCTGAAGACATGAAGGAGGACAACGGTCCGACCTCCTTCGCTTTCTGGAGAGCGTGCTTCTGGTTGAATGCTGCCTCCGCTTCCTCTTCATCCTGATCAAAAGAGGCAAAAGAGCAAAAGGCGGATGAATAACTGTAGCTTCCGTAAGTTTAAATAATTAAACAGAATCAAAGTGACGAGAGGAGATACGAGCAGAACTGGACATGACGGACTGGAGAGATTATTAAAATTATGTCGCATTAAGTAACAGACAAACAAGAATAAAAGCAGATAAGACCAGGCTTGTTCTTTCAATTATATCCTTTTTGCTATTCACTTTTTTATTACCTTGGTAAGTTCTTGTGCATTGGCAAGGTTATCCACAGCAATGGCCAAGAAGACATTCAGCAGAGTGTCTGGTCACAGCTGAGTTAAGGACATGGTCATAGTGCAACCGGGTAACCCTGACAACATTGACGGACACAACACTGACTCCTTGTTAAGAGACAGATAGTAGTAGAACTGCGGATTCCACTGAGAATCAACTGATATTTTTCTCAGGAGTTGGGGGACGAAACCTGGGCTCAAAGACGAGTGAATATTTGGATTACAGTCGACAGGTGTCTGGCAATGTACATACAATGGGATACACATGTCGCTCTGTGTCTGCTGCATGTATAGTAAGCAGGTTTTTGCTATAGCAATTAGTACTAACAGGTTGTTGGTAGGTTCTGATTTGTATTTTTTTGAGTTTCCCCCATTTCTTATCAAGAAACATACATCAATTTTAAGATTCTTGCTTTAAAATTACAGATAAAGCTTTATTTGTTGAAATAAAAGTCAAAGTTGCACAGTCTTAAAGCTAAAAATAAATACCAATACTAACATAAGATAGCCACAATTTGAAAAAAAGATGTCTAATCCACTTTTACAAAATGATTGATGCAAAATAATAACAAATTAGGGTACCTTTACTTTAGTACGAATGGTAGTTAGTTTAGGTTACCTACTAAAAAGAAGGCATTAAATACTGTATATGGCATTTTGGAATGAAACTTTTCATATTTCATTGAAAGAAGAGTAATGAAGGATACAGTTTCCAAACAGTGTGAGCACTATAAAGTAGATAGAGGACCACATGCCTGACTTCACTCCTCCTTGAGAGCGAATACCGTTGTACATCACCTCGTTCCAGTCTTCTCCAGTCAGGATCTGAGAAAACACACACACAACAACACACAAACACACCAACAATATCATCCACAAAACTATCCTGAGCATCACTGTTGAGCTTAGCTATAAACACTCAAAATTACATTTATTGTACATTGTGCTTCACCGTAATAAACTTGTTTGAAGGAGAGAGCAATAAATTGTCAGGTTTATTTCCAGACCTGAAAGACGGTCATGATGGCTGCAGGAAAGGTGTCAAAGTTTGTCGGAGTGTAGTCTTCAAAGATGAACCTGTGAGAAAGATTTGACACATATGGTCCTTGAAAAAGCAGAGCTGGGTCTTGTTCGTATTTCATTATATTTTTTCGGTCAGAGAGAAATCAATTCTCCTCTTTTTCAGCTGGCTGGCTGATGTTTTTTTCCCCATGTGTTCTGTATTCTAGAGGCCAGTTCATACACAAGGCCAGCCTTTATTTAAGTGACAGCTTGTGGGAAACAGCCTTCGACTCGGGGGAAAACCAAACAACAATAGCTGTGTGTGTGACAAAGGTAGGAGTCTTAAATCTCGATCGAGCTCACACAGTCTCTTGGTATAATGAAAAGAACTGTGAACAGGCCAATCTATTCTCCCCTCAACTGTGTGTATTCAATAAAAATAATCTACTGAACCATGAAGTCTACTTCAGCCTTGTTTTTATGTTTGTGAAAGTGTAAAACAGTTTATATTTTCTGCCAGATTGATTAGATTTGTCTCTCTGCCTGGGTTGTTCCTCGCTTTACTCAATTTCTTTATGGGCTCTATGGATATGGAGTTATGCACAGAACCATAAGCATTTGTATTTTACTCAGAGGACTGTAGGTGACTATTATTGACAAATGTTACCTAATGTTGTGACTAATGTTACCTGCCACCGAAGAGCTGCATGCCAAGGAGTGCAAAGACAACGATGAAGAGGAATAGGAGGAAGATGAGGGAGATGATGGACTTCATTGAGTTCATCAGAGAGACAACCAGGTTTCTCAGAGACGCCCAATACCTTGACAGTCACAAAATATCACATTAGTGCAAAAATATTTTTAAAACATGAAAAATATGATACTTTACTTTAAGTTTTTTAAGAAGACTCAAAGGGGAACTCCAACAATTTTACACATCAGAATCTGTTTGCAGGTCTTGGGGAGTACAAAGCAGTAGTATAAAGCATTTTGTGGCTCCAGGGCGTGCTGGGTGAACGAAATCTGATAAACTGCCTCAAGTGATGTCACTTGAGTCAGTGTCGGTTGGGGCTGAAGACTACAAGTTTAAAAATGAAAAAACTCTGGAGGTGTGGAGTTAGAAAGAAGTGATGCTTACAGACCTCTGTAGCTCCTCATCTCTGCTTGAGGCTAGCGGCTCGAGGCTACATTAGCCGCTACTAGCATAACACACCTGAATCTCTGACCTGTTGGCGTTTGATTTTCTTTTCATTGTGGGTAATGTAGGCACCATGTTTTGACAAGGAAGTAGGATGTGTGGAATAAGAAAGACGATATCTCTGGCTATGCTGCATTGATTCTGATCTATTTTGATTGCAATGATAAACAGGTGGAGTGCTCTCTAAAACGCATGCATCTTTTTGTTAGGAATATGAATGTCATGGGAATATATTTAAATATTTTGTTTGTTTTGTCTTCTTCTTTTAGGCTGGAAGAACTTTGATGCACTTGGCTGTTTGCTTTGTAAATATATAAAAAAACGACTATATGAAAAAAAATATTACACATACATTATCTTATATTAATGTAAAATATAGAAAACTGCATATGACACACAGTCAGTCAGTCAACAGTGAAATGTTCCTCGTAAATAATTTGAAACATCAACAGATGGCAAAGAGTGAGGAAGGCTGCGGCACTAACTTGGTGATCTTGAAGATCCTCAGCAGACGGAGAGCACGCAGGACACTGATGCCAAAGGAAGTGCCAGGCCTGAAGAAACCCCACAGCACTTCAAAGATGCTGCCAACGATTACCTACAGAGACATATATTTACAAGGAATTGTGTCTTTAATAAAAATGCACAGGAATAAATGAGTGTATACTAACATCCATGACTGAGTGACAGAGAGAAGAGAGGAAAAGATGATGCAACAGAGACAGATATAGGGGAAGAGAGGGCTGATGCTGCATAATCTAAGAACACAAGCAGTTGGATTTGGGGAGAAACAAATATGTAGAGAGGGAGATGGAGTACTGACACTGCAGTCAAAGCAGTTGAAGGAGGAGTGGAAGTAGAGACGTGGTCCCAAGCTGTACATCTTCAGAAACATCTCAGTCAGGAAGAGAGCAAGGAACAGGAACTCTGCATAGTCTGGAACAACAAACATTTGCAATTATAAGATAAAGCAACAATTTCAGGAGCCCATACATGGATATTTCAAAGTGTTTCTAAAATGAAGTGTGACTCACAGAGGAAGTTGGACAGCCAGAGGGGCTGGTTGTGGTGAACGATGGCCACACACAGCGTGTTGAGAGCCACCAGGCCCAGCACTGTCCAGTAGAAAGTGTGTGTCTTCACCACACGGCGGATGGAGATGCGCAGGAGACGCTCCTTACGGCGGAAATACGCTGTTGGACCTCGCTTGGCACTCCTGATACTTGCTCTGGCCATGGGGATGCCTTGGGGGATTAGCGAGAAAAAGGTAGAAAGAAACTGTGGTCTAACTGACAGTGCTTGTACAACATGTTCCCGTTCTGAATCTTGAAATCCCAACAGTGTGACATTTAACAGTATCAAATGTGCATTTCTAAGGCTGCAGCAGAGCTCAGTGTGCCCTACTGGAGTATGCCTTACACTTTATGTGCCCATATTTATGAGCCTGTCCAGACTCCCACTCACCCACAGAGGAGATGTCACCATATTGTTCATCCCCTGGCTGCCCTCGATGCACCACATCTATCCCTCTCCTCTTAATGGTGGTGGCTCTCTTCAACACTGCGGACAGAGCAAGTATAAGAAGTCCCAGAACAAGCTGTTCAAACTGTATAACCAACACATTCTGTGAAATTAGAGGGAACATACTGTGAGAGTGACACAAAGCCGACTTTTGGGCAACATGACCACAAAACATTACTTTTTGCCTTGACCACATTGTGCTGAATCAGTGAATAGACTTTTGACTTTTTGCTGGTTTTATGTTAACATGGCCCAAAAAACTCCCTTGTGCATGCCTTCCTTTTTTAAGACATTCATAGGTAGACTCAGGCAGTTATGCAAGTGTTGAAACTTAGAATGCAATGAAAAGGTAATGATGAAGCAAATGATAAGAAGAAATCACAGTGAGGATCATCTGCACGACAAGCTAATGTCTGTGAAGTTTTAGCTGAGAGGGAAAGTTGAGCTGCAGTTGAATGAGATAAAAATGATCATTTAATGTTGGTGTATAATGATCCAAACAACTGAGTACAAACCTTCTGCTGCTATTTTATGATCTCTGTCATGGCAAACCATGCTCCGAGGCGGCTTGACGGTCCATGCATTTCTCTTATTTGAGCTAGGTTCAAGTGCTGCCATACAGTATCAGGGGACACGCCGTGCAGTGCGCACATGCCGAAGTGAGTGTTATGAGTATGTTTTGACCTCTCCACTGACTGACGTGTTTATGATTAGCTTTCATCCTACCCTACCCCCACTCACACCTTCCCGCTACCTTATGATTTCTGAATCCACTTGTGGTCAATATCTGCTTGGGGAATTTTTTTTAATAAGCCACTGATCAAACACACACACAGATACACAAAAATATTGCTGGTATTTCACACAACACACACACAACACACACACACACACAAGTGTTTGCTAAAGGCAGGACCACTGAGTCCTGTGAACACACACACACACACACACACACATATACAAGCACATGCATGCTGATGCCTTTTCAGACCAATGGTTGCTGAGGCAACCGCAGTGCACCACCTTTCTTTTTAATCAAAGCTATCAGAGCTTATTTCCATCACAACAGCTGGAACCGCTATTTGGTTTTACGACAGATTTGCATCAGTCATTTTTTTTTTTACCCTGTCAGAGTGTCTTTGTACTTCAAGTGACAGAAACATACCTGAGCAAAGATTTTCTTTCCTTTTTCTATGTTAAAGTGTTTGTATGTTTGCATTTGAGTGGCAGTGTGTGTGTGTGGCAAATGGGGTGGTGAAGTTGGTGAGGGAGAGAGCAGAACAGAGGACGGTTCTCACCATAGGCACCACCTGTACTCCACTCTGGGAGCCTCCTGAGAGCTGCCAATCAATCAACATTTAATAAAAGCCCTGCTGGTTTAGCGAGGAGGAAAGGTCAAAGTAGAGTTGAGAGGGTCAGAGCAGGCGCTTAGTTGTCTGTGGGGCACTGTGTCTAGTGACAGGTTTTGCACTATCAATGCTAATTTTCTCTATGTGGCATTGAGAGTTGTAGAGAGCGATGTAATGGTGTAAGTGATCTGAGCACCACAGCCCAAAACCTGGGCAGTACAATATATCCTGGACTGGTATACTGTACTCATTTTATTTGCAATTAAGGTCAACTTTCAGTTCTTTTCAATTTTTCTAGCTCAGCAGTAGAATTTCAACAAGACTAAGAATCTACAGCCATGCTAGCAGCTCTGTGAGGCTGTAGACAAAACAGTGCTGTGAGCCAAATGCTAACATCTGCATGCTAACATGCTCACAATGACAACAGATTTATGTCGGCACAACCTGATACCCACTGCAGGGCCAAATGATGATACTTTGCTAACCCAACTTTTGGCACATTTCACATGACAGATAATTTTGATTTTTACTTACTAATTCTTAGTTTAGCATGTTAGCATTTGCTAATTAGCACTAATCAGCTGAGTACATCTGAGGCTAGTTTTGCAGGTATTTGGTGATAAACCAAGAATATTGGACAAATTTGACCTGATGGTGGCGTTAGATGGAAAGGTCAGGGGATTAGTTATTAGGATTCATCCTGCAAGTGACCTGAATACCTGTAACAAATTTCATAGTAATCCATCCAATACTTGTCGAGACATTTTACTCAAAACCACGAGTTTCAAAATCATGTTGGCACTAGAGGAAAAGTCCGGGGATCACCAAAGTCAGTAGGATTCATCCTCTAGGAACCATGAATGTTTGAACAAAAACATGAGCCTTGATGCCGCTAGCATGCCTAAAAATAATCAACCAGATTGAAATGTAATTCAACTTCACTGTAAAGACCTTTTATTCCTATATCTGTATCTTAAAAAAATAGGGTGCCACCCTCAAGTCACAGGCAAATACATAAAACAGACTAACAGCATTTGCCTGAATAGCCTTTATAAAGCACATTTGCAAGTGTACATGCCAGCGTTAAACTGCTTCAGTTGAAGAGAGACAGAGTGCAAAGCAATGTGAGGATAGCAGAAAGACAATGTGCACAATGAATCTAGAAAAACAAAAATCTCTGCCAACTTACCATCGAGGGCAGAAGGTCCTGCATTCTTATTCTCCTCGGCAAGCATCACTTCCTCTGGAAAGCAAAAAGTCAAACCACAATCAGAAACCAGCAGATGATGGCTCAGATGGAAAGAGATATACTGGCATCAACTAATTTATATCTCAATTGTGGTGGAACAAACAGCTGAAAGAAAACATCAGATAGTCCTATGTTCCACAAGTGACAGGATTAGTCTTAAAGCTTAAAGTGAAATATCGATTTTTCTTTTCTCATCAAGAGCAAAATCCTTGGTCTCCCTGAGCTGTGATTGGGACTAAAGGCACCTGCTCTGTCGATCCAGGCCCGGTAGCCGTTGAGCTCTCTCTCAATCTGCTGTTGGCGTCTCAGTTTCATGAAGGCCCTGCGGTTTTCCACCCTCTCCCTCTCCTTGGCAAATTCCCTGCAGAACCAAACCAAACCACAGAATCATTTATTTACTCTTTTAGGAAACAGGGATTTATAGTCAAACGGATAAATAATTCCTCTTGGAGACAAACGCCGGGGGAAAAAGCTATTGCTGTCTTGAACTAAACTCTTCTCATTGTTCATTCAACCACAAGAGGAGAGGAGAGAGGAGAGGAGAGAGCAGGGGTGTTGTTTCAGCAAAAGCCAAAGTATGGTAATGTGACATGACATCAAGGACATACTATCCTATTAAAATCTGTTTTAACAGACATATAGCTCTCTCTCACATTCACAATGCCTAGGAATGTTTGCATGTAATGCACGACTTCGAGAGAGCAGTGAAAACGCCTTTCATTGTATCTATTTTGGCGCATATGTCAACACCATGGACTAGAGGGTGGATACCCAACAAACATTTTGAAATGATGTTCGGCTTTGGGTCGGGTACGGTCACGTCATTCTTGATATGGTGCTTCCTGTTCATTGCTGGGGTTTGTTATTTACGTGACAACACATGAACGCAGCACACTGGCGGTAAATAAAAAAAGGATGGTGGATTCGGTCGGGTTCGGACAGAAATATGCGTCACGAGCTGCACTCTACCTTGGACAGAGAACGGACTCTGCTCTATCATTGGTCATTTGTTTAAACTTCACAGAAAATAAAGTAGGTAACCAAGGACTGTTCAAAACACAGCAAAACATTTGTAGTGTTAGCCGCCTGGCTAGACTGAAGAGGGGACACTGGCAGCTGCTCAGGAGCAACAGCAATTTTAAGGCGATACATGTGAAAAAAAAACAAGGTATGTCCAAGATATGGCAGCTGCCATACTTTGCCATACGCAATTGACGCCTATGGGAGAGAGCAAGGCAAAGGAGGTCTCTTCTCTCTCACTGTGGAGATAATGATAATGGATCCCCATTAACCTTTCTGTAAAACTAATTAACTTGTATAGACTTTGACACCATGTAGTGAAACAGCACGGTTTGGTTTGACAGTAGCTAGTTTGCCAGCCACTCAACCAGTCAGTGAAAAAACAAGTCACACTTTGTCGTCTGTCTTCCAGCCGAGCCTGCCAGGTCCTAAATCAACAGGACAACAAAACCAGCTGACTGTATAGCTGTAGCCCATTTCAGGGGCCATCTATTTTGATGGATGTGGCCTATACTGTAAGCGTAGCCTTGGAAGGACCTGAAAACTACTGAAATCTGAACCTGTGCCCACTCTACAAAAGATTGAGTCTATCTTGACAGAGACCAAAACTAATGGTGCATTTGAGCAGCCCTTAGTTAGTTAAGTCAATCCCTTTGTCCTCTGTGGGACATAAGGCCACAATGATCTCCCTCAGTTGGCAGCAGTTTTGGTAACAGAAATTGTTTCACATGCCCAACCCCCTAACCTGGAGTGCTGTCTTTCATAAGGCCCCTCACCTGAGACCAATCTGGCTAGTTTGAACCTGCTGGGAGCTAAAACTCCCCCATGACAAAGTAACAGCACAGAGATAAGCGGTCCTTATCAAGTCATAAAGTCAAACATTTCAAGTGCATCACCAATAAGTTTCCATAAAATGGTCAATAAAGTGGTAAATGGTGATCACATCAATATACTATAACTTTCTATCATCTGTAATGCCCTTGGTAGTGATATACAACATATATGATTCAATTTAAGGCCAATTTTGATATAAAAATAACCATCAAATGTGAAAATATAGGCGTACTCTTCTGACCAAAGCACCATTAATCTCCATCTCCAAAGGGATGAAACCTTGATGAGTTTAAAATGGTTTTGGACTGAAATATGAACATACCCAGAGAGGACTCCCAGCACCAGGTTCAGGACAAAGAAAGAGCCGATGATGATGAGAGGGATGAAGTAGAGCCAGTTCCAGTTGGGGCCCAAGGCATCGTCGGTCTGAAATATCAAAATAAATTCTAAATTCAATAAAATCAAGTCAGCCTGGAGCAGACTCATGCTGCCATTGGGATACAAGACAGAAATAGTAGGTGTAGGTGTTTGGGTGGCTGTTGAAGGTTCCTGTCAGAGTCCAGGCAGGGCACCGAACAGACATCATGTGTATTGATCTGCTCTGGCCTCATACAAAGAGTGTGGAGGAGAGTGGAGGTATTCTGCACCGGAGAAGCTACTGTATGAAGCCAATATAGAAACAGTACTGTATCTCTACTTTACTTTGCAGCACCTGGACCTGATACACCATGTGTATCTATGTGTGAACAGATTCATGTATAGTGTTATTCCTCAGTGCACTTGCTGTTGATTAAACTGACTACAGTAAACATCATTACAGTAAGTCTGTATGGTCAGCAGTCCTTGTTCAGCAGCACAGTAGCAGCATTTCCTCCCTCACTGTTCATCAGTAAAGCTCATTCAGCATCACTTTAGACAACATAATACAATCACTCTGGCAAATCATCTGCCTTCATCCATCTCGATAAAAACTGAAAGAACAGGCAGCTGACCGCAAATTACACCCTGGCGCAGCGGTTTGTGTGTGTGAGTGTATGCTTATGATTGTTGTTTTACTGAGATAAAGTTAATACTCTGCATCATAGGTACCTGCTCCACAGGGCGTATAAGGGTCTTGTGTCTCTACTTTTAATTCTGTGATTGTCTTTTGGTTTCCACATATTTTGGTGACTGACAATTGTGATTTTTGTATAATTATAATTTTAGAATTAGTACTTACAATTACATCCTTCTTTCTTTTCTTCTGATTAAAACAGGTTCAAGTAAGGAAATCTTTAGCCTAGTGAAATTCATGAAGTCCACCACTCTGACTTCCTCAAGAAAACCTGTAAAACTAAACTTTCAACTTTTTTCCTGTTATCTGGTATCTGGTGAACGTCACTACACAAGAACTTCATGCTTAGGAGTTTTTGATATATTCAATGTTTATGGCCCTGAAGGAGAGTTGCAACAGTTTTTTTTATCCTTTCGACAAAACGTCTTAAGAGCACCTTGGACCTGGAATAGTGTGTTTGAAAATTGATCAAAAATTGACCCTGAAGAAAAAGTCTGGAGAAAGAGTCTGGCTGCAAAAGCTTTTGGAAACATTCCCTTCATATCTAAGGCAATACCAGTACCAAATCTTGTTTTTTCATAATTGCCTGATAGTTATTTATTTTGCCAAAAAATAAATTACAGTAAAATTCACAAAAGTTTACAAAATGTCTAAAATAATGCAAACTAAATTTGGAGAACAGTTTTTCTGATGGCCGCACTGCGCTCGGCTTCTGAATTTTGAAATTGAATAATTTATTCATGCATACTGTGAATTTGTTTGCAATATGCTGCTGCATATTGTGCAGTGTTCCTATCTGAACAGGATCTTGTAATTCGGCTGCAAACAGAGTGTATGAATTGGAGTGAACAGAGTGAATATGACTGGACTTGATTTGTTGGATGGTCATGCAGGCAACAGATATATCAAATTAGCAAATGGTGCCACTGCCTGCCACTGCTTGCCTTTCTGTCTACATACTGTCTGTTTGTGTCTGCCTGCCTGCTCCTTTCACTCTGACATAGACGCTCATGAAGCACGGTGCAGCATCTCATCCCTGTCTGACAGTTACTCTGCAGCAGAAAATGACATTGTTTCTGGTTTCAACACTAATTATTTGAATGCACGTCTATGTGAGATTCAACATGATACAATGTTTTCCTGTTTTCTGTTGTATAATGTTGAGCAATTCCTGGCTGGTAGATCAAGAAAGGTCTCTTTAGGACTCTTAGTCCTTGATCACAATATATACAAGTGATCCAATATATCTCATGAACATGGAAGAATAAAAATACTAAATAGTGACATGGTTTGGGTAGACAGTTTTCTGCTAAATTTGCCTTGCGAATGCCCTCCTGATAATGAAAACAATACACATTTGTTCTGTGTATTGAATTATGGGTAAACAGAAGCAAAAAAGGTAATTGTCAATCTGCTATTCATGTCCATCTTCATATTCTGAAGAGTGCCATATTTCATAACTAGCAGGTGGGGAGTCTAATCTCTATTCAGGTCTTGCAGCAGGTTATACATTTCTCAAGATAGGTGGAATAAAAATGGCAAGCTGAGACTAAAATCACAACCCAGTAAATCCCCCTGTGTGAGCTGCCTTACATTGTAGAGTACAGTGGTCCATCCCTCCATGGTGATGCACTGGAAGACAGTGAGAACAGCAAATAGGATGTTGTCAAACTGAGTGATGCCGTCATTAGGGCCAATCCAATCACTGCAGGTGTATTTGGCTGGACACTGACGCACGCCACACGGGAACTCCAACTCAGAGGAGTCCACTGTCTCGTTTTCTGAACAGAGAAGTGCATAGATAGAGAGGAAACAAACGGCGGAAATATGTTATGCGTCTTACATCAGACCAAACAACAGACCTTTCCTGTTCAATGAACTGCAATGCTCCCTGGCATCAAAAAGTTACTGCTGTATGTAATCACTGAAATTTGAAAGCTATAATGAATTTAACAACTTAAGAGTATAAATCTTTTGTTCTCAAGTCTACTGGTCTTTAAGCTCCAGCACATGAAGTTTAAACCAATCTATGTACCCAGTAAGCAACGATGCCCCTCATTATTAATCTACTGTCGAGCTGTTTGACAGTGAATTCTTTGTAGAGAAGATGCCTTATAGGCAACAACGTACAGAAAAAATTAATTAGAGTCAAAAAGAATGAAAAAAACCTTTGTATAAAACAGTGGAGTGCCTGTCTGAACCGTAACGTGACCATTCAGTGACAGAAAATACTCACTTCAGTCTGTCTGTGTTATCTAACTGTCCATTCAGCTTCAGTGTGACGAAAACAGCTTGCAAGTTAATGACAGCTGTGAATGTACAATGAGCCATTGTAGCGCACCGCATTGTTGGTTTTAATTATACCGGACAACACTGCCAGTTTGGTTTGATCAAGTCGTCCAGGTGCAGCCTGGCATGCCATTGTGTGTACATGTGTATGCATTTGGGATTATGACAACGGAGCTACTACCTAAAGAGCTACGTACACGACACACAGCTGCACACATACATTAGATACACACACAATAACAACAGCAACAGAATGAGCTCAGTTCCGACTCTTTGCTTTTATGCTCTGTGATGCAGTTTGGTGTCAAAAATAGTTCTAAAATGAGTCTTTTATATCTGTTCACATTTATGCATTATTCACAGCCATTTCAGGCCCTTTCTACAAATTGCTCTCTTTTGTTTCATCCATGCCATCAGTGTGTGGCAGAGGTGTTGAGACAATTTCCTGTTTTGCAATGCAATTCAAATTAGACCTTGGCTTAAGATGAATAAAATATCTGAATAACAGTAATCACAGGATGTCACTATTGGCTACCAAGACAATTGGAGTAGTATGAATCATTGCACGTGTGTATGAGTGTGTATCTGAACTGGAACACTGACTTAGTACACAAAACTAATCCCGGTTACTTATGTGGACTAAAATCGTAACACACACACTTCTATATTTACATCTCTTTCACTTCCCATCTATGTGAAATACTGGATGGAAATATCTGTACATGTGTGCGGTTATGTACTGTTTGTAGGGCAAAGAAAGCTTTTTATATTGTAATTATAGATGTATAATTACAACAAATACTGCACCAAAAGTGCGCTCAGTTTCAGGTCTTTACTGCTAGCATGAACTATTGTACTCAAACTAATAAATCTGTATGTATGAGTGTTAATATGAGCACTACATACATGCTGTATGTACGTATTGTATTGCACACATCCTGTACAGGTATACATCTGCATATGTAAGCTATACATATTCTGCATGTAATATGATATGCAGCATGTACCTGTGTGCTATAGAGACATATACATCGAGTGTGTCTGTACCCAGTATTCCAGGCTGTGCTTCGCAGGTGTGGTGCAGTTTGCCGCTGTAAAACTCCAAGCCGATGATGGCGAACATGAGGATTGCAAAGAACAGCAGTAGGCCAATCTGCAGCAGTGGAACCATGGCCTTCATTATAGATTTCAGGACTATCTGCAGACCTGGAAGTAAAGCACACAGACACCAGCAGAGTTAAAGTGAAAACACACTGAAACGATTAGTTGATTGATCAATTGACTGGTTGATCAACATAAACTTAATCATTAGTCAGCTATTTTGATAACCAATTAATCATTCAAGTAATTTAAACAAAAATGTAAGAAATTCACTGGTTCCAGCTTCTCAAATGTGAATACTTGCTTGTTGACTTAGTCTTTTATGATAGTAAATTGAATATGTTTGGATTTTTGACTGCTGGTCAGATAACATTCTACATAATACATAATTAATTAATTAATTAATTCAATATTTATGTATACGGGTTATTCTAATGACAGCTGTAAATGGACCCAACTACAAAAACAAAGAACATATTTTCACTCTCAAGTGTATCTATCTATGCAGACAGCTTTGGTTTCATTTCTTTTATTTGTTTTCGACTACATAAATAGTCCCTATGAAAACTGTTGGACAGAGTGTGTGTGTGGACTGTGGAGAAACAGGGACGCTGTTTCTGGAAAGAGATTCACAGTTAGATTTTTTAAAATATATTTTTTCAAGTTTGTGTGAGGATTTCAGAGCCGATATATCAGAACTTGGCCAAAAACCACTAAAACTATCTTCACGGCTAGATACCACTAGGGGAGTGAGAGAATATGTTTTTTGGTTTGGTTGACTTGACCTTTTATCTCTTTTTAGCACAAGTGCCCTGTGTACACAAATATACAAAAGAAAGGGAAAACTACAGTCACTACTGCAATAAAAAGATATTGATGTAATCATATGTGGTACTTACTGGGGATGCCTGAGACCAGTTTGAGGGGTCTGAGCACTCGCACTGCCCTGAGGGTCCTCAGGTCCACTGAGATGTTCATGTGTGCACCTGCTGCGGCCAGGATCCTACAGAGGTAAACACAAACAAATGTGCAAATGCAAACCCAGAGAGACACAGAGCAGAATTGTCGTCGTCTTGCAGATGCACATGAATGTTACAATTTTACGCTTTATAAGCTGTGTCAAAAAGCGGACTAACACACACACAAACACACTAAGGACATCACATATAGTGTTGGAGGATGGCTGCAGTGCTTAGATATGGAGTGTGAGGACGTGAGGGTCTCCAGCAGGCAGAGGAAACAGAGAAAACAACAGGGATGTTTTTGAGGGCTTTTGGCTGTTTCCCTGTGTGTGGGAGGATGTCTGTGACAACTGCTATTTAAGAGGCGAACAAAGAAAGCAGCTCCATCAAGGGAAGGCAGGACACCCTTAGGCTGGAGAGACACGAAGCTCACGGACAAACACATGCGTGGACACACACGTGGCAAACACATCGACCTCTTATCCGCTACACAAAACCACAGTCCTTCAAAAGTTCCATTTTTATTTTGTTTGTCTTGTTTTGTCTCCTCTAGTCCCCCCGCCCGCTAAATACACCTCTGTGGCCTTCAGCCCTCAGACTGATGAGAAAAAGAAAAGCAGTGTCTGGTGATCTCCCCCCCTGCTTCCTCATTAGTCTGCCCTCCTGCTTCCCTTTTCTCTCTCCTCTCTATACTCTCATATCTTGCCCTTCATCCATAAACCTCTCTCCTCTCATCTGCCTCTTCCTTTTCAACCGCCTTCCCAATTATACCTGCACCTCTGACTCCTTCTTTGTTTTTGCATTTTCCACTGACCTGAACACACATTTATTCCCCTTTCACCTGGATGCCTACTGAGTAAAAGACAGAGATGGATGGAGAAGTGAGTTACAAACAAAAGAAAAATAGCAAAAGGGGAGTTGAGGATGGAGCAGCATTTTATTTCAAGACTCTGAAGTCAGAGATTCATAAGATTTACCCTCTCCCAGTTCCAAAACTTAAACTTATACTGAATGTACACTGCTCTTCTGGACAGTTTTAACCAATGTTTGCTAAATAACTATACTCATTAAATTCACTTTGATCATGAAGAGAAGACAAAGATGAAGGCAACAACATACAAAAGACGAATTTCTCAGGGAATTGATAGGCTGATTATGTAAAAGGATTGCAGCTCTGTAAACACATGATTTATGTGCAGTACAATGTTAAAGAACCAGTCGTTTGAAGATGATAGCATACTTGACCATCACACAGCTAGAGAAACAGCAACACAGAGCCAATTGCATTCCTGTGATACAGTGGTGAGAATTAGTTCTGTCTATAGTGTTAGGTGACACAGAGCGTCATCTGATTTAATTAAGAGAAGATAGAAAAAGAGAGAAAGAGGAAGAGAGAGAAAGCTTAAAATAGCTCACCATCATCCACACAAATACAGAAATAGAATTTTCCTCATGAGTTTCACACCTCTAACTATGCCCCTTACGATTTTCTCCCCTTCCCCTTTTCACCCCAGTCCCAACACTCTCTTTGTCCTTCCCTCCTTTTACTCCAATCCCTCCCTCTGCTGCCTCCTGCCTCTGTCATTTCATTCCCCACTTCCTCCATCTCTCAGTCTTTCTTCAGACCATTAGTCAGTCCTGGCTGTTCTTTAGTTGTTATGGAGAGGAGGGGATAGAGGGTCTAAAAATGGCTTCCTCATTTAGCCCACTGTTATTCAATAGATGTCCTGGGCCCCATTTTCCAATGATGATGTTTGTAGAGTGTTTTTGAAGAGAGAGATTCTCTTAAAGTCCAACCTAAACTACAAAACCTCATTCCTTTTTGCAGACAGAAATCACGTAAAAGGGATTTTTGAGTTTTGTTTGTTGGCTTGTTTAAGCCGAGGTGCAAGACAAAAAACTGTATGTGTCCATGCTTGCAGATAAGAAAGAGACATTAAAGCTAGAAAGATCATGTTTGCTGCTGGTTCCCAGTCTGTGGCTCTTTTGTGTCTGCGTTTTGGGCTGCTGTCTGGAGGTCAGTATCACCGTCACACTAATAGAACAGCGGCCGCTACTGCAAAAAAGCCTGAAAATACAGATTAGAAATACATTTTGATTGGACAGAAGCAAAGATCTTCTCTATATGTGTAGATGTATACTGAAATATGCACAGACAAGGGGCATCTACATAGGAAAAATACAGAATGTAAATTTCTCTGTGTTATGTACTGATATTTTTGCTTTAAAGAAGATGTGTACGATGTTCCAGTTGGACAAAAAGTTTACATGTGTTGTGTAAATTGCATAAACCTTCCTATAATTGCAGTGAAGCGCAAGCACATGAGCACAGCTGTTAAGAGCTGTTCATGGTGCTGAACTTCATATCACAGTAAACTCTATTGTTTAACTGTCTGCAAGCCACCTTATATTGTATATTTAAAAAAATGTATAATATACAAAGCTCAAATGAAACAAAATACACAACAAATAGCATTTTCCACGTTACATTACATTGTGAAAATGTAACCTAATTCACAGTGGCAGCTGCCAGCTCCTCAGGTGTACCTGGTCTGGTCTGATTGCCAGTCAGCAATCTGAGAGGTCATCCTCTCTCCTCTTTGAGATGGTACTTAGATTTGTGTCTCTCACACACAAAAATGAATAAAAGTGGTTACTTGCTTCCTCCTGACTCATTTTTTTATTGACCTCTTGGTTCAACAAGCCTCTTATAGGCTGTTATGGACGGGAACTGGACACTATCAAAGAAGAGCAATAACTAGTTTACATACACAGTCCAGATAAAAATGAGCAATATTTTATGAATTTATATGAAGATATTGCCAAAAAAATCCAATAATCTACACTTCCCTCCATCACAGCTCTTTGCAGTCATCATTATGACAGTTATGCTGCACACTACTGCCGTCTGGAGATCGGCACAGATGACAGAGATGAGGAAGGTGAAGGTTGGCCACAGAATATGGCAGATGAATATCGGCCAAAGGAAGCACAACACATGGCTGATTTGGCACAAATTAAAAATTTGGCAGACAGTTTATTTCCTCCCTGTAGTTTCCCTTCTCCCTAATGTAGGACTATTCATTTATCTGTTCATTGTTTGTGTTTGGTCTATTTTATGATTTGAATGGAATCACTCATGTGGTATCAAACACCATCTTATTCACAGGGAACATCAGTGGTCATGATGACAGTAAAAGATTCAATAAAATGAACAAATATGATAAAGACTGTTCCTTCTGCTGGTGTTTGGATTTTTAAAACTCTATTACCCGTAGCTTTTATTATCAGTGCACCAGAGGCGCTTGTTAATCTGTGATCAGTTCTAAGAGAGCCTTAATTTAAATACATTTCAGAAACAACCCCAACATTTTTGTTACCGTTGGGGCCTTTTGGGGATGAGAGGGTCTTTGGGGTTGGATTGGTTGAACCCTGGTTGTCACTTCCTTAACTGATCACAGAGACATCTGACAGGTGCCTGGTATATCTACAAGTTAACAAACAAGCTAATAAATTCACTTTGAGTCACCAGGAGCTGTCACACAGAAAAGCATCTTTGTTCACCTTGCACGTATCTGCAGGCGTTATGTGAGAAACACACTGTAGTGAACTGAGCTGATGCCCTGGTCAGGGTTGCCAGCCATGATAAGTGAGTAACAATGACATACCCTGCAGAACTGACAGCTCCCTGCTGCGTGACAAATCTGTCGTGACAACCGTCATGCCGTGATACTGATAACGTTGTGACTTATGCTCCATGTCACTGTCAAGCTGCTAACTAATATTATGAACGCACCTGACTATTGTAATGATAGTAATTGCACCGCATGTGTAATTTACACTAATGGTTCTCAGCTCATGTGGTTGCAGGATGATTCTGATGTATCACAAGATGTCGTCTAACACAAAAGCATATTTCTGCAAGAGAAATGTGAGAATTTTTTTTTTATAGTTCTCTAATTCTTTTATCTTGTGAAACATCTGCTTTTTTCTGATAATGAAATGGATTGAATCACATCAAACAAACTCAAAAGAGGAAATAACTCTTTCCCTGTATTGCTTAACACTGTGAAAATGCAGGTTGTGGTGGGTCATTTTAAGCGTCCACAAGCCAAAAAAGTGTGAGAACCACTGATTTGTAAATTAATTAAAAGCATAAGTAGTATACAGATTATTATTATATGGATTATAATACATCACACATGTAGTGCAAGGAGCCAGAAGAAGACATCAGCCGGACACACAGTACATTCACTGTTGGCTGAAAACCCCCAATAAACTGTTGTCACGGCAGACATTTAAATTTATCACAGCTTTAAAAGGGTGTGAAAGGTGTTACTAATGACATTAATGATGGTTTTCTTCCATTACAGCCCCTTCACACACATGGTCCACCCACACAGGTGTTTTCACTTATGTTGTCTGGTGAGACCACTTTTTAGGACTGTGTGGGTTGTGAACAAATTGGGCTTGACTGGGCATCACTCTCCAGTTAGTTTTGTTGCACCTGTTATGGCGGGACAACTTACACCTTTAAAATTCTTAGTACATATAGTTGACATCATGTAATTCTCAGCATAGCTCCACCCAACTTCAACCTGAGTGGTGTTTTCTATGTCTTAAGGTCAGTTGGAGGACTTCTGTGCAAGCTATTGCTTTGATGATACCAAGTAGTGGTGATGTTAATATAGCTCTTGGAAAGTTGACTTCTGGGAGGTTTTCCACCCAACAAAAACCAATATGCCATACAGTGTATAGTCATCAATGTTTCAGTGTGTACAATCCAGCAGCATGCCTTGCGGTAGATTGCATCAGGAGGAGAGAATCCAGCAGCACTAAGCACCATCAAGAAACACACAGCATGAGATGGTAAAGCTAAGCTGGATAAAGACAGGAAAAATAAAAACATGATAGTTGAGTGTGGACAACGTTTTTATGGCATTGTACGAAGCAACATGAGGATATTATTACTACAGTATAACACTGTGCAACTCAGCCATAGTAATCGCATAGACTAAACACTAACCAAAGATAAAAGTAAACTATAATGTAGAGGGCATTTTTGCTCCCTTTGTTTTGATTTTTAGGGGCATTTTGATATAATATTATGAAAGATTTATTTTTAAAAAATTTACACCATATTTGTAGCACTAACTACTTTCTCACTACCGGAAACTGGCAGCTGATTTTACAGTTTTCCTTCTCTGTCCTGAGTCGTCAACTTTCCACCCTATTGAATCTTTTTGTTACACAGTGATTTGGTGGCATATTCCTTTACTGTTGGTTGTGTTGCTGATGCCCTTTCCTCACCCAGAATGCACTGGAGAATGTGCTAGTCACAGGCTCCCACACATTTCCAGCAGTGGCTCAGTTGTTGCATTTAAGAGCATTTAAGCCACTTTAGCCCCACAGCCACAATTATTTCCGACTGATAATGTCAGCAGTAATACGACAACTTAACAACTGTGTATGTCTGTCCATAACACTCCATTTTGACAGCATTGCTCAAGTGAACATAAAATACTGTGACGTAGACCATTTCTTTCCTGAAATAAAATATTCTGAATTGATTTAATGACAAAATTTCACTTTTGAGCATTGATAAAGTTCGTTTAGGTGAATCAAGCAACTGATTCACATATGAGGATTTCTAACATCATGTACGTCCAATACATTCCCACTTTATGAAAACCTGTGATTCTGCAGGACGATGAATTAATATAACTGCTCTGGTGGCCCACAGTACGGTGGGTGGTGTGTGTACAGCGGATTGTCTTGACAGAATAAGGAATTGTGTGGAGCAACTCCTACAGTGCTCTGGTTGGTTTAGTTAATATAAGCCTCTCTGCCTCCCACAGTGTGCTCTCACTCATTTTTAACTCCCCCCTCATCCTTTTTACTCTCTCTCTTTCTCTCTGAAACACACACACACACACACACACACACACTGAACCCCCCACATTCACACACAAGATATTCAAGTTGTTATGCAAGATCAAATGTTACTGTTCCTTATATCAACAGCCTGAGATACTATCCTGCCTTTATGTGAATCAGTTATCAGTTGAGTATCAAGCTTAGATATTGGTTTATGTGTCTGTTAGCTATATGTTTGCTCTTTGGCCAGAATGAATAATTGATTTGGGTAAATGATTTATTAGCCATCTATTGGAAGAGAGAGAGGGAGGGAGAGAGATGAAGACAGAGAGCGAGTGAGTGAGAATTGTTAATCTAGTACAGTGCAGAGATGAGCTGCTGGCACACCAACTCTTTCTAGGTCACAAAAGTTCACATACAGCATGAAAAACCAAATAAAATTGAAAACCACAATGTTCAACAAAGCTGCCTCCATACAGTGTGTTTATATTAATAACCCCTATCACAGGCAAGGCAAGAACACTGCTCATTTACAAGGTCAAAGGTTTAGAAAAATATATAAAACCCATTACAAAATAAATACCCCTATTAAATCCTGCAAAGCAAGTCGAACATAAAAAAAAAAAATTCAGCTTTTTGTTTGGTCTTAAGAGGAGGATCCAGATCCTTTACAAAAAAAATTAAACGTAGCAATAACACAATGTAAGAAGTAAAAGTCCCGCATTAAA
Organism: Maccullochella peelii; assembly: GCA_002120245.1. Classification (NCBI taxonomy): domain Eukaryota; kingdom Metazoa; phylum Chordata; class Actinopteri; order Centrarchiformes; family Percichthyidae; genus Maccullochella; species Maccullochella peelii. The sequence continues at coordinate 163,563 of LKNJ01000295.1, forward strand.
AATGTTACTTTGTACTAGTATCATCAACAAAATGTATTTTAGTATCAAAGGTAAAAGTATTCATCATGCAGCAGAACTGCTCCTGTCATGTAAGATGTGTTTTAATTACTTGTCACTCTATATTAATGTATCATATTTTAAAAATAATAGTGGAGCAACTATAACGATCACGTTTTGAATGTAAAGTCTCTCTGTAGAGAAACTAGGAACAATAGTTGTCTGATAAATGCAGTATTTTCTCTCTGAAATGGGGGGGACTTTCAGTGGCTGACTATAGTCTGGAAAACATCCAGATATTATCATCACATTTATCTACAGTATATTCTTTAAATATACCTATATAAAGGTGAACGCATTTTGGCTTGGAGCTCTGTTTTGTCTCTTGCGGACAATGAAAGCCAAATGCAATGACTCAACTCTAACAGCAGCACTGCTCAAGAAGCTGCTTCAGTGCTGACTCTGTAGTGATACTGACAAAGCATGGTGTCCTCAGAAAACCCTGTGCTTTATTTGAAGACTGTCACTTACTGTGTTATTATCTTTATACAAATTTCAAAAAAGGGTATCAACACCTGGTGTAAATGAAGGATCCACTTATATTGCTTAAAACAAATCAGACTTAAGGATGATCAGTGATTACATATACATATGCTGAAGCCAATCTATTGGATGATGTCATTTCCACCCCAGCCAGCCTCCTGCAGAGCTCAAAGGGGAGTTTATATAGGTCAGGATCTCTAAAAGTAGACATAATGAATCCATGTAATTAACCATCAGCTATAGTTTCTGCTTTCAGGCTTTGGGCTTGATTGAATCTCTGTGTCGGTGCCAGTTTAACCCAATATAGAGTGTAAGAGTAACACTGAGGCTAAGTGAGATGTGTTGTTTCACTACATTGTGCAGCGATCTTATCGTACTGCACTAGTCCAAATTAAAAATCCACAGATTTAATTTGACTTTATTTTCTGCCACTGATAATTCAGCACATTGGAACACGATGCACTGAACACTCGAGATATTTCAAACTATCTGCAGTCTCTTGAATTTCTCTCTTTGGTACACTTAACATCCCTCCCCTCTGGACACTCATCCATTTAATCTAGCTGCTTGTCAAAAGCATTTGCTCCAATAATCCTCAACATCCTTGGCCTGTAACCAGGTAAAGAGAGGAGGCACAGGTGTTAGCTGCTATCATAAAAGTCCCAAAACAATTTCTCCAAATTAGCTCTGCTTGTGACTCCCATATAGACTGTGTAAAAAAAATAACTCATTTGCAGAGAAACTGTGGCTGTAACAGAGCACACACTTTTCTCTTGCCAGCAACACTGATGGTGGATTCTGACGCCTCTCAGAAGACATCTGATGCTGGTTAAATCAAAAACTAACTGGCATATAAACACTGCATCCCCCAGTGTTTTTAATTCAGCACCAGTAACACGAAATTATCAAGATGAAAATTTTGTAGCAACAAGGTTCAACTCAAACATCACGCATTTTTCCCACCTTTTTAGGCAGGAGTCGGCAATTAGGTTCAACTATGGGCCATTTTTCTCAGCATTGTTCACTGGGGTATGGAAGACCACAGGTGTCTTGTGAAAGGTTATAAAGGATCCCATTAATTGATATCTAATTGGACAATAAAAACAGGAATTAATAAAAAGGTATTATCTGAGGGCAGATGTTTTTGTTCCCATTACTAAGTTTGGGTTAAGAGAGCTACAGCAACAGCTTAATACCGAAAATTTTCATATTTTCTGTGTTGAACTACGAGTCTAGAGATGTAGTTGATGTTATCCACACATGATAAACAGAGTCTTGCTTCATTTATGGTTCAATTAAAGCGATTTGTTTTGGTCAAACAGACTAAAATGAAATTAAAACTGTGTTAGAATTCACAGGGAACTTGTTTAATTTAAATGAGATGAATTTTATTAATTATCTGTTATGTTGTTTACGTGATATGTTTATTACACTTCATTTCAGCACCATGTTCAGTTTAAACAGCGAGGCAGAATGAGACACATCTCTCTACATGTGAGGACTTTGATTATTAGATGTTACAGGGTTATATGTATTAGGATGTATATGAGCATTGTATTTTCATTGTTTTCTACAGCAGATTTATGGAAATCATGTTAAAGGAATAGTTCGACATTTCAGGGAATACACTTATTTGCTTTTCTTGCCGCAAGTTAGATGAGAAGATTGATACCACTCTCACGTCTGTATGGTAGGCCTAAATATGTAGCTGGAGCCTTAGCTTAGCACAAAGACTGGAAACAGGGGAAAACAGCTAGCCTGGCTCTGTTCAAAGGTAACAAAAATCCACCTACCAGCACCTCTAAAGCTCACTAATTGAGATGTTATATCTCATTTGTTCATACATACAAAAACCAAAGTGTAAAAACGACAATTCGCCATTTTACAGGGTTATGTGCCGGACTATTTCTTGGCAAGTAACTTCCTGGAGTCTCATCTTGTTGCTTGGCAACTGCTGCCATATTTTCCCCAAACTGTCGCACTGCTGCTTTAAATGTTCGATGTAGGAAGGCTTCAACTTTTATCAGGGGACAAAATGTTTGTTTGAGCGGCCAGACTTGGCTCACAGGCCGCTATTGACCGCTTGATGGCATAACATCTCCGACACACATCATGTAATATAAGTTGAATGAATCACCAGTGCAGGATGTGTACGTCAGCCTCTCTTACTGTGATGTCAAGGTGTTTACACCTTCGTCTCAGTGTGTAGAGTGCAGCCTTTCCAGTGCTGACACCTGCTGCACCACCTTTTCTGTTTGTCTCTGAAACATGTAATTTCATTCTGAACTCTGTGTGAGGAGATTCAACACTAATTTAAGTCGTGGGAATACTGTGTTACCAATGTATTTTGTTAAGCCTTTTACCAGAGCCATTTGGTATTGTTATTATTTGTTGCTCAGGAACAAATGTCAGACTGAAAACTGATATACTGCATGCATAAATGAAATTCTCACAAAAGGGCTGTCTGCCTGAAATTCTATTTGAAATTGCCAGTTCATAATTGAGAAATGTTGAGTGAATTTCAGCTCAACCTTCTTTCAGTTTTAGTAACTTTCACTACTAACTAACTGAACATGAGTTCTAGCTAACATCATGCTTTCATCTCAGTGTAGTGCCTCATCTTCTCTGATCAGATACCTGACTCGACTGCATAAAGGCCCTCAACATAGTCTTTGTTTCACGACCCACTCAGCCTCTTTATAATGGCAAGAAAGATGGAGAGAGAGGGAGAGGGAGGGCATGCAGGGACAGAGAGTGAGCTTGTTAGACTGTCAATTTCCTCGACACCATCATTATTCACTGACTTAATTCAGAATCACAACTAAAACACCACTTTTACTCATAGGATGTCATTTGAATGTCATTGGCTACACTTTCTCTCTCTCACAAACTCTCTGTTCATCTTATTCTCATACATATTCATGTTTCACTTTGTTTGATTTGTGAAACAAAGGCATGTTGAAAAGTGAGAGAAAGGTGTATAAGCACATTCCCCCATCAGACTATAAGAAAAGACATATCTGCCCTGGTCTGGTCTAATTGTCAAGACATTGACCAGAAAAGCAGAAGGACTGGAGCCAGTGACAGCCTGACCTGGGGCGGGGTCCTCAGTCACCACGGTAACAGCTCAGGGGGACATATCCACCCCGGCTGTGTCTGAACTCATCAATCGATCAGACAACAGATGGAAAATAAGATTGGAGAGGACAGGTCTGCCTGTGTATCTGTATGCGTGTGGCTGACAGTATCTGTGTGTGTGTGTGTGTGTGTGTGTG